>AWNI01000003.1:528960-551334 GCA_000517465.1 Moesziomyces aphidis | reverse complement strand
CCCGCCGCGAAATTTTCCACTTTTGCCTCCACCGCTCCTTCGGCTCTCGGAATGCGGAATTTCTACTCCAACACCCGCCCTCGCGGTCTAACACTCTAATTCCCGCGCCCATCCGCAAGCCACACGCAGGAACCGCAGAGCCACTTTCACACCGAGCCCGCTTTCATCGAACGACAAACGGCAGAACATGCATATGCATTGAGCCTAATACAAAGTACACGGAGGGACAATCGGAGATAGTGATACAAGACGACGGCACGAACCATGCAAAAGAAAGAGAGAAGCGGAAAGACGGCGGCAAGGGAAGGAGGCTGATGCGAGCTTGGACCTATGCAATCGTGAGAAGAGGTGTTGCAGCCAGACGATTAGGAAGAGAAACCACGTGCGATGCGGATGAGCCAATGTCGAATGCAGAGAGACGGAGAGTGGTGCGGCCAGAACGAGTTGAGGGAGAAACCGAGAGCGAAGATGCATCGGACTAGCAGATGACGCAGCTGCAGCCTGGTGTGTCTTCCTGCTGACGGGAGCCTCGACGTGGCTGTCCTGGCTCAGCTGCCGTGGTCTTGACGGGCGATTCTGATGGCATACGGTTGGCGAGCATAGGATAAGGGTCAGAACGACGTGTACAACGACAGTGAGTTGAGGATGTGGGATCAAACTTACCCTGCTCCACTTTGGTGGGCTCTGGTGGTGGGAGCGATCGGATGATAATGTGAACGACGGTGGTGGTGCCGGGCTTGCAGCCCCGCGATGCCAGCGTGAGCTCGGGCGCGTCGAGGATGTGGCCGAGGTGGAACAGCCTCAAGTAGGCCGACGACTCGGGTTTGGGCTGCGGCCACGACTCGGGCCAGTTGTTCCAGATGTGGTTTCGCACCGCCTCGACGGTCTCGTTGGGCCCAAACTTCCACGTCTTGCGCTGGCCTGTGACGAGCAGCGTGCTGAGGTGGACTGCGGCCGAGGCTGGCATATTGTCCGAACGGGATGGTGAAGCTGCTGCCGAGGCGTGTGAAGAGCTGCGGGTGTGCGGTGCTGAAGTGACTGGCGATTGAGTGTCAGCAGCGTCCCTGACCGAGACCGAGACGGGCGAGCAGCAGTCTGCCTTCTTGGGGTCGACGGAGCTGGCCGATTGGTTGGAGAGCACGGGCGCGAGGCTGGCACCGCCGTGTGCGTCCACAGAGCCGTTGTCTGTGGAGCAGGTGGAGATGCGGTTCTTCTCTGTGGCGTGCATCTCGCAAGACGTGGCCGTATCGTTACGCGAGCAACGAGGCAGAAAGTGGCGGTCGGGAGGTGGTAGCCACAGAAGGTCGAGGTGAGCGAGTGTAGTGTGAGCGATACGACGGGGCCGTGTGCCGTGTGCCTGGTATCGAGGATGTCAAGTGTCGAAGGTCGGCGACGAGAAGTGTTGACGAGGAGATGATGGTTGAGTGGGAAAGTCAGGAGGATGAGGCTAACCAAAAGCAAGCGTCTAATCTGGGCAAGGGCAAGCGAGGTGAAAGATGCTCCGACCCTCGATACGCTAGCTGCGGGCCCGTCAGATACGCTTTGACTCAGAGTGCGTGTCGGTGGGTGTTGCTGCTGTCCGCGCTCCAGTCGGAGTCGCTCCGACGGCGCAGCAGCAGGAACGAATGCCAAGGCGACACTGTGTGGCCATTGCCAACCACTGTAAGTGGGCGTAGCAGCAGGAGCGGCCGGGCGGGGGGAGGGCGGCCGATAGTGCCGGACGCTGACGCAGGTGCACTTCAGAAGCACGGGAAGCGGCTCTGAGTCTCTGCAGTTTCGCCCACCCGTCCCGCCGTTGGGCTGCAGCGCGTATGCATGAATGACGAGATGCACCCGGTCCAAGACACGCCTTGTTGCCACGGCGAGAGAGAGAGAGAGCCTGGGCGGGTCTCGACCCCGACTATTTGCGCAAGTCCAGCGCCACCAGGGCAAGCTCAAGCGCAAGAAAATTCAGTGAGCCGCCTCGGCCGCTCCGATCCCACAGCCTCTGCGCGCACGGCCGAGCCGAACTCGTGAAACGCGGCGGGTCAGCTTGTCTCGCCTGTCTCGCCCTGTGGAGATGGTCAGCTCAGCACGGCCAAGCTGAGCTCCGCGTCCACGGCTTGACGGGCTGCCAAGCCAACCTCTTGGCCGTGAGATACTCGAGTGTCCGCTCGTCGATGGAGCCATGATTGGCGTAGGCCGAATAGTGGCATCGGAAGAGGCTGTAATCTAAACAGGGGCGGCAAGGGGCGGCAAGCGTTGGTGCCTGGCGCTTTTCGATCTCAGATGGCCTATCTAGCTGGCATTTCGGTGTGGCGATCCGCATGGGAGCCAATTTCCACATCGCCTCGACTCCTCGAGTCAGCCAGCCCAGTCCGACCCTGCCGACCTGCGCTCCGCCAGCCGACCGTCCGCGTAATCGTCGGAGATGGTCGGAACGCAAAAGACAGCCGCCGCCCCCGCCTGCGGTCACCCCTTGGCCACCAAAGCTGCTTCTGTATCGTCTCGAGCGCGCGAGCGAAAGCCATTGCATTGCCTTCAGTATCGATGTTACGAGCCTCGCGCCGCAACGCTGATCGAGACCAGCTCCCTATCTGTCATTCGGCCACCAACCGCCCGGATGACAAGGTCGAGTTCAAGGCCAGGTGCGACTCGCTGTGGCAGTAAGCGCTGTGGTGGCGACCGACGCTCAACGGCATCTCGTCTCGAGAGGATGGAACGTGACAGCTTGGTTGCTGCAGCCCGTTGCGGCGGATTGCATGAAGCTTGGCGGTGGCCCTTGGCAGCTGATCCCAAGCAAAGGTCGCGTGGCACCATGCAGTCGTGCATCCAACACTGCTCCCCCGCCAAGCGCGTTCCTGCCAAGACAAAACCTTCTCGTAACGCCGTCTCTGCGCTGCGCCGTGCCAAGACCAGCTGTACGGACTGCACTAGCCTCTTTCCGCACAGCCCCGCCTCGGCTTCCCCACACTCAGTCTGACGAATGGCAGAATCCGTAGGAGGACCGGTGGTGGTGGGGACGGCCAGCGAACCTAGTCTGCGCACCCGGCAATTTTATACCAGAATGTTAGTTCATAACATTTCTGATTCCATGTTAGACCCTCCTTCCAGAGCACGAGCATCCGTGCGCGCTGACGGCGACGTTTGGTAGCCGGCGTCCGGCTCGGATGCCCCCGCATTTTTGGGCTCCATTGCCGGGCGGCGTCTTCAGCGACAGGCACGTCCGTCCACAGCTCCATCACCACCGTCCTCCTCCTCGCATCGATCATATCGCCAACAATGCTCGACGCAACAGCCTCTCGATTTTACACCACACCCATGACCACGCCGCCGTCGCGGCCGGATGCGACGCCGACGCAGCGAAGGTACCACTACCTCGATCACCGCCCGCCCACCGGAGTGCCTGAGCGAGCAACACTACTGCTGCTGCACGGCTTCCCCGACTTTTCCTACGGCTGGAGGAATGTCGTTGCGCCGCTGAAACTCGCCGGCTTCCGACTCATCATCCCGGACCTGCTCGGATACGGTCTCAGCTCGTCGCCGCCCACCTCGGCCGCATCCACCGCGCCGGGCACCGAATCGCGCCTCGCAGAGTACGGAGGCCGCGCCATCTCGATCGACCTCAACGGCTTGCTCGACCACGCACGTGCTGCTCAGGGCTCCGAATACGGCGCAGAGAGCCTCACCTCCGATGGCCGCAATGGCCGCGTCATTGTCCTGTGCCACGACTGGGGCTCGTGGCTCGGCTGGAGATTCGCACAGTGGTACCCCGAGCGTGTCATGGGCGTGTGCGGTCTCTGTGTGCCCTTCCAGGCTCCCACATCCAAGTATCTGTCCATCGACATGGTGGTGAAGAACGTGCCCAACTTTGGATACCAAAAGTTCTTTTCCGAGGAGAGGAGCACCAAGATCATCGAGCAACACGTGAGTAGCCCGCAAAGGTTCGCTTGCAACTTGACCGCAGCGCACTGACCAAACGCTTTCTGTGCGATTGTGTTGTATTGTGCCACAGTTGGAGCGCTTCTTGGCCATCATCTACATGATCCCCGGTCTGTTTAGCGCCGACTCGGAGAACGACGAAGAGATTCGGGACTGGCATCTGCTGGGCAAGCTGGAAAAGCTGATTACGATGCCCGAGTTCTCGGACATCCCGCTCAAATACCTCGGTCGCATGATTCTGGATGGCGAGCAGCTTGCGCACTATGAGCGCATCTTCCGCAGCCGCGGCATGGAGGGTCCGCTCAGCTGGTATCGCACGCGCGAGGTCAACTGGCAGGAAGACCGTGCGCTCACATCCAAGACGCTGCCCGAATCGCTACCCGCTCTGCTCATCTCGCCCAAGGACGACGTCGCCGTACCCCCGGCCATGGGCAGGACCATGCTCAAACACGTGCCCCAGACCGAAATCATCGAGGTGGCGGGAAGCGGACACTGGGTCCAGAACGAGCTGCCCGGCGTGGTCGTGCAGCACTTCAAGGAATGGGTCGAACGATCGGTGCTGCCAAACGAAAAGAAGGGCAGCGGCATGCTCGGGTGGCTGCGAAGCAAGCTCTAGCTGTGCATCGTCATTGTCCTGTTCACATTTTGTATCGAATTACGCAAATGCGCACACATGACGCACACATGAAGAGACACATGTTGACAGAACAGAAGACTTTGAATTGCGATCGAGGCCGAAGGTGCGTGCGTGCGTGTGCTTGTTGAACAGCCACAGACGCTTGTGCGGGAACGAAGGCGAAGACGAGATGCAGACCGAAGCGTGAAAGTCGCACCGCTTAGACGACGAGGTACTTGCCCTGGGAGGCGAGGTCGTTGGAGACAAAGGCGGCGTAGGACCAAGTCAGGTCGCGCGCGCCAGTGTTGTAGCCCGTGTTGCGCGAGAACTCCTCGTTCATAGAGCCGTTGGACTGGGTGTGGGACTGGACGATGTTGACAAAGCCGTTGGCCATGGCCTTCATGCCCGAGGTGAGCGTGGTGAACTGGCTCGAGCCCGAGGCGTAGGTGCCTGCCGCCGCCGACGACGAGAACTGCCTGAAGAAAGGTAGCGAGGTCGAGGTGACGGCGAGGCTGCCGCGAGCATTGGCAACCGAGACGGCAGTGTTGAGCACCTCGGCCGCGGCGAGCGTGCAGATGAACCAGGGGTTGCCCTGCGACGTGCCATTGCCGTCGTACACATCCTCCTGGTAGCGACCGGTGGCAACGGCGTTGGGCGCCGCGGCGTTGTTGTTGATGGCGTAGAGCGAGCGGAACGAGTCGACGTACTTCTTGTGCGTGGCCAGCACCTTGTCCGAGGCGGGGCCGAACTCGGTGGCGTCGACGGCGGCGGTGGCGTTGGTGGTGTCCCAGCCCTTGAGCGCGCCGAGCATGACGGAGCAGTCGAGACCCGAACGGCCGCTGACGCCCTGGTACGCCTGGATGTAGCCGTTGCCCGAGTCCCAAAAGGTCTGCAGCTTGGTCTTGACCGCGGCGGCCTGCTGGTTGTAGTAGGTGGCCGCACCAGGGTCGCTCATCGAGGTGGCGAACTTGGCACCGTCGACGAGCGCACGGCGCTGCACGGCGAGCGTGAAGAAGTGCGCACCCTGCACCTCCTCCCACAGGTCGAAGCTGCTGTCTTGCCAGTGGTGCGACACCCACTCGAGGTCGGTCTTGATGACGCTGCCGGCGCTCAGGTCCGACTTGTACAGCGTGCCGGTCACAAAGGGGTCGGTGAGGCCGATGCGCTTGGCAAAGGCGATGAGCGCCGAGGCACGCAGCGCAGGGCTGTCGTTCTGCGGACGACCCCAGGGACCCGTGAAGAGCGATCCATCCGTGTTGAACTTCGGCTCTCCCTGGCCGGAGCTCGAGCTGGCGGCGTTCTGCTGGTGCACCTTTTCGGCGTTGGCGTAGTTCTGGACGAGCGTGCGGTCGAGCGTGGACTGCGAGATGACGACCTTCATGGTGAGGGCGGCGTCGCGCACCCACGAGTAAAAGTAGTTGGGGCCTGCGGTGGAGGGCGAGGCGATGACGGCGCCCGACTGGACGCCGGGCACCTGGTTGCCGCCAGCGGTGGAGGAGGCGCCGCCGATGTTGGCGAGCATGCGCTGGTACGAGTAGTTGGAGGTGGTGGCGCGGGGCTCGAGGCGGCCGGCGTTCTGCTCGAGGCCGATGAGCGACCTGGCAACCGAGGCGGCGTCAGCGTTGGTGCTGAAGGCGCACAGGCAGATGAGCAGGAGCGCCAGACCGGCACTGCCGAGCAGGACCATGGGCTTGCTGCGCGTCTGGGTCTTGGACATGGCTTCGAGATCGACGGACTCGTGCGAGGCTAGGATGGGGTGGGAGGGATTGAGAGGCAGGGAGAGATAGCCAGAGGAGTGGTTGGATGAGGAGGAGCGAGAGAGTAGAGGCGAGGATTCATGGTGCTCTTTTATGCTTCTTGACGAGACCATGGTGGGCATGGTCAGCCGCACCGGTCCCACACCAAGCGGCGGGTGGCTGCCTCGCTACTGTGTCGTGTCCCTTGGCAGCGCTTGGTTGGGCGTGCAAATGGGACGTTGTTGAGCTTGATGCAAATTGGCGGAACTTGGAGCTTCGTCTAGGATGCCTTGCCCTGTGCTGGCCTCGCTGCGCAGCCAAAATGCGGCAGGAAGAAGAAGACGATGGAGCGGGGCCGGAATAGCGAAAGAAAAAAGTTGCGGCCAAGCGAGGAGGTTAGTTCCGGGTGCGCTTGATGCGAGATGCGTGATGCGGCGGGCTGTGATGGTCGAGGCGGAGCAGCTGATGTGCGGAGATGCGGGCTGATCCTGGGTGGGGCAAGCGAGCGTGATGCAGAAGCGAGCTGTGCTATTCCGGGCTGGGCCAAGGAAGCGGACGGCAGCCAATGGCAGGCAGAGGCAGCGGAGGTAGACACTACTGCCGGTCCTGACGACACAAGCGAGATGGTGGTGCGTGGGGGACGAGGGTGCACACGAACCGTGCACGCTTGCGAGCGAGGGGTTGTTGTGGCGTGTGGAGGCGGAGGAGAGGAACGCGAGGATGCGGGCGTAGTCAGGGTCCACACCAACAACCATGCCTCTCGTTTGGGCACACGCGGGGCCCAACCCCAAGGGGGCCATGAGTGGGGCCACCCGCCGCAATTTGTTTCTGGAGGTGATCGTCGCTCTTGCAGAGACCGACTGCTCGTCACGATTCATGTCATCCAGCGTTCGCCCAGCCGAGGGCGCGCATTTGCACGAGGCCCGAGCCCCGAAGCGGCAGCAGACGCCAGGGCCGGAGGAACTGCACCGACGGATTGGCATTTCGCCAACCTCGCAGCGGCGGAAACGGAGTGCGAAAATCTCTCCGAGATCTGGATGGGGGCGATGGGCAGCATTGTGCTCCAGGGCCGGGTTTGCACAGAGTTGTGATGCGTGATGCTGCCGAGCATGGATGGCAGAGGGGCTCGTTAGCGCGGCTCGGATCGACGTGAGCCGGACCAACCGCAGCATTTCCCTCCTCGACAGCGCGGCCTCTGCCAGACGTCAAAAGCTGCACGTCCAACGCCGCCCGCCGCGTCGACAGATTGCCGACGTGCAGTGCTGCACACCTCTCGCCTCCCCGGCTTCTCAGGCAATTGCAAAATGGACATGGTCGCTGTCGGAGTTGACGCTTCCGTGCGGCAGTTCGCAGACCGTCTGCTTCCCCACAGGCTCTTCTCCACACTTTGCCGACCAGGCGAGTGGGTCGGGTCGGGCAAGTGTTGTTCGCTTGGGCGCAATCCAATGGCCGCGTCGCTCCGTAGTCTCGCCGCACTGGCTAGCTGCCATTGTATCAATGATCATCACGGCGGCGCGGGACGGATGGCGACATGCACGCCCGACTCCGCCGCCGAGCAAACCTAATTGCCTTGCAACCGCGACCAAGCCACTGTACGAGTTTACGCAAGCCGACGGATCTGCTCGAGCGGCAATGTTGCGGGACGAGTTGAGCACGGCACAAGAAAGGGATGACAGAAAGCTAAGTTAGGGCAAGACTTCAACTTGCGGCTCGGCTAGTAAGGCAGGGCTGGACTCGGGCTCGGTGTAACCCATTGAGCCGATGCATGAAGCGCCGCGATCCGAAGATCTTGCCGTTGCTGGTTGCGGTGGTGGCGCCGGGCACAGGCAGTTCATTCGGACCTATCGGGCAAGCGCTTTGGCCACGGCAATGCATCACCTCGCCCCGCACAGAATCCTTCCGCCCCCTCCTCCCAGCCTCTCCGGTGGGGAGAGTCCGGGGCAAGACGACTTTTGCGTTTGTGTTGGAGCTCCGCACCGCCTGCATCGCCGTTGGTTGCACGTCGAGCATCAAGCTTCCATCATGCGCCATGCACTCACACCTACCGGGTTTCGGTCGAACTCTGCCTTGCACCTTGCCCATTCGCTGTGCCACTTCCCACGCTTCCCCAGATCTTCTCGAAGCTCCAAGCCTGCCGTTCCGTTCATGCCCCTTTACCCCGCCTTACCACCCGTACGCGCCTTCCTTGTCATCACTCACAAACCGGCTGGACAGCCAAGATGCGCGCCGGCAAGCGTTATCTTCCATATCAGGAAATCTGTGCGCCTGCAACTCACTTTTTGGCGGCCGTGGATGCATGAATCGCTCGCCACGCGATCCGCCATCAACCCGCGGAATACAGCTACCGGAAAGGGAAAGTTGGTGCGAAGTTTGCGAAGTTTGCGTTGCGGAGGGTAGTGTACAAATTTTGGTTCCTGTTGTTCCACAGGGAAAGGAGTGGGGGGAAAAGATCACGCGTAGATGGCCTTTTCCGTGATCCTGTACGGCTTCTTCTTCTTGCCGCCTAGCCTCTTCTTGGCAGCATTGAAAAGCTTGGCGATCGCCCTGGCCACCGGTGCCACGGCGAAGAACTCGAAGAGCATTCCGAGGCCGAACTGCGCCATGATCACGCCAAAGATGATCCAGCTAAAGTGGTGAGGCATCTCGACGAAACCAAACAAGCTGAAGAACGGACCGCCGGTGAGGAAGAGGAAGTAGAACGAGAAGATCGACAGGATGACGAGGGCGGGTGCGAGAATCCAGTTGAAGGCGAGCAGCTGACGGTGGGGTGGTCCGAGCGAGTAGGCCAATCCGGCGATGATGTAGGAAAAGACCGAGGTGCGGAAAAGTGCGGTGTTGTCCATGTCGTTGAGCGTCAGATCCTCGGGGTCGAACTCGGGCGGTTCGTACCAGCTCTTCTGGTGCAGCACCACGTACACCACCGTCTGCGCAAGGAAGCCAAGGATGACCTGACCCAGCATCGATACGACGGGCTTGGACGACGACAGCCTCGCCTCGGGCGGCAGACGGAAGAGCCTCTTGGCCGGCAACGAGTTGGCGAGCCCGATCGCGATGGGCAGCACGCAAAAGATGTCGATGAACAGATACTCGGCGTTGTCCAGCGACGTCGCCTTGCCGTACAGCAGGATGACGGTAAAGTACTCGGCGAGCGAGTAGCAGCTCATGAATTTGAACATGGCGAAAGAGACGCTCAGCGTCGAGCGGCCCTCGCGGATCAGATGGATGATGGCCGAGATGTCCTTCTTCCTCGATGTGAACGGCGCGGCCACCGACGCTTCCGCCTCGGAGAGCGACAGACCGACGTCGGCGGATTTGAGCGCACCGCAGTCGTTGGCGCCGTCGCCCGTAAAGGCGACGACGTAGCCGTGCGTCTGGAGACGCTCGACGAGCTCCTGCTTCTGCTCGGGCGAGAAGCGGCCAAAGATCTTGCAGTGCACCAGGATGCGCGCGAGCGTTTCGGCCGAGCAAGTCTCGATGAGCGTTCGCAGAATCTCTCCCGATACGGCAAGTTCGACGTCCTTGAGTCTTCTTGGCGTCTCGCCCTCGCGCGCGACGGGGTCGAGCGTATACGCATCCAGCCTGTTGTGCTCATTGTCGACGCTCACCCACTCGACGACAGCGGGAGCTTTCGAGTCCTTATCGTGCCCGTGCGCCAGTCGAGGGGTAAACACCTCGGCGTGCGCATCCACAATGCCGCACTCCTTGCCCACCGAAACGGCGGTGAGCACCGAGTCGCCCGTGCACATCTTGATGGGCAGCCTGGCATCGGTGGTGATGGTGGCGATCGACGCGGTCGTGGCGGCCTTGAGCTTGTTTTCGAAGACGATCAGGCCGAGAAAGTCGAGCTGGCTCTCTGCCTGAGTGCGCGTGAGCGTTTGGGCGCCGTTCCAGCCGAGCGCGTCGATGTGCTTGCCCGCAACGGCCAGCACGCGGAAGCCCGAACGCGTGCACCTGTCCAACACCGCATTGTAGTCGCTCGGCAGCGACGATGGATGGCACAGCGAGGCGATCGACTCGGGCGCACCCTTGCAGTACACCTGTGCACCCCGTTCGTTGTCGCGCTTGACTACGACACTCATACGGCGCAGCGAGGCGGTGAATTCGAACGTGCGCACCACCGCCAACGAAGCGCGCGTGCCGTCGGCAAGAATCACGGGTACGCGAGCCAGCGTACCGTCCTTGGTCAATGGCCTGCTTTCAGACTGCAGGACGGCCGACTCGTTGGTGAGGTGTACGGGCGCGAGCGCAGCATCGTCCTGCAGCTTACGGCGCGTCCACTCGAGCATCTTGACCTCGAGCGGCTCGCCAATGGGCTCGCCGTCGAGCAGGTTGAGGTCGTGTGCCGTAGCCATTGCCTCGACCAGGCTGAGCTCGCCCTCGCTGCTGCCCTCGCTGGTCTTGTCGTCGCGGCCCTGGGCGGGGGCGGGGGCGTGCTGAACAAGGTCGGTAAACTTGCCTGCGCGCACGGTTCGAATTCCAAGCACGTCGAGACCCTCCTCGGTGAGGGTACCCGTCTTGTCAAAGACAAACATGTTGACCATGCCAGCCACGTTGATGCGCTGCGGGCTGAGGCAGAAGATGTCGCCTCGCTTCAGACGCGCGATGGAGAAAGTCACGCAGATCGAGAGCGTAGCGGGCAGTGCTGGGGGCACTGCGATCGTGAGCACATCGAGCGAGCGCAACGCGATCTCCTCGGAGCTGACCCCGATGATCTTAAAGTAGATAATCGAGGCGACCATACCGATCGTGGCGATGATGAAGAGGTTTCCGATAAAGTAGAAGGCGTCTCTGTAGAACTTGTGCGAGATGGGGCGCGGGAAGAGCATTTGGCGGACGAGGGAGCCTTTGGCGGTGGAGAAGCCGGTGCGGATGACGAGCGCACGCGTAGCGGAGGACGCGCCCGGACGCACGCGGATGAGCTTTGTGCCAGAGTAGAGCACGTTCTTGTCAAGGCGCGCAAGGTCGCTTCCAGCTGCCAGGACGTCGGCAAGGTCGGCACGAGACACGGCAGACTTGACCACGGGAACCGACTCGCCCGTAAGCATGGACTCGTTGACAATACAATCGCCCTCCAGTAGGACCAGGTCGCAGGGGAGCGTCTCGATGAGTCGGTGGCCGAACGAGTCGCCGTTGGATTCGTTGTGCTTTGCGCCGAGGTCGACAATGTCGCCGGGTACGAGGTCTTCGCTGTTGAGCTGCTTCCAGGCGCGCTGGAGGTCGTCGAGCTGCTTGGCGTCGGACTCGGCCGAAGCAGTTGAGTCGACCTTTTCGGCGAGGGGCGAGGCGCCGAGGGATGAGGCTGGGCCGGCGGACGAGGCGCGCAGGACCGAGACATCGCAGCTAAACCTGCTCATTTTTTTGAGTTTCTCGATGGCTGCCTTTGTTGTGACGGTGGTTGCGAGGATACCAATGATCGAGACGATGCCAATGACGATGGCGTAGGGCACGTACTCATCGTTACACCAGAGTACGATGGAGTAGATCTGAAAGATGTAGAAGGGATGGAGCACTTCTTCGATCATGATGTCGAGCACCGACTTTCCCTTAACCGAGACCTGGTTGGGGCCGAAGAGCGCGTGCCTGTCGCGCAGCTGGGTGGAGGGGAGGCCTGTGGAGGTGAGGGCGGTGGCCCAGGCGGGGTCGCGCCACGATGCGAGCAGGTGGAACTTGCCGGTGACGGGATGGAGGAGGAAGGTGGTGGCGCGGTACTCGAGGATGTCGACGTAGCCTAGCTGCTCGACGGTGTTGGCATCGCTTGCGGACGTGTTGGCTGTCGACGTGGCGGCGGCAAGGACGTCGTCGGGAGAGCGGAAGGGTTCCTTGAGGCTGGGCGGGAAGACCTGTGCGAAGGGCATGGGATGCGGAAAAGTGGCGCGCTTGAGCGGCAAGATCTCGACTTCGCCGTGCTTGCTCTTGATGCGTACGAGCTTGTCGGAGTTGGATCGCGCCTTGAGCGTGGCGGAGGAGGTGTTGCAACGGATCCAGAACTTGTTGTTCGCCCAGTTGTCCACGATGAACCAGATGCCGGCGGTGAGGATGCAGAGGGAATACCAGAGGATGAGCATTGGGATGTTGCGGCGGTAGAAGCGCAGATGCAGCTGGATGTCCTCGTCGACGAGATAGATCGACTGGCGTGTGTCGTCGTGCTCTTGGTCGGCGGCATTGTCCGAGTCGAACGAGATGCGCTCGTCTCGCTTTTCGCCGGGCGTGCGTTGGTCGTGGGCGAGGCGGGCGGCCTGGACGATCTCGTCGAGTTCTGGGCGAGGCGGGAGGTGGTGGTCGGGGATGGCGTCGCTGGCGTCATCGGTCTTGGTGTCGACACCGGACGAGGTGCGGGGGGTAGCGTCGCTGACAGCTACGATCTTGTCCTCGGGTTCCAATTGCTGCAGAAGCGAATCGCTCTCCGGCTCGAGGAGGGTGAAGCGGGTGACGGGCGCACCATCGGGTGGGCAGGGCTCGAGTGGGCTGGTGTTGGACATGACGGCGACGCTCTGGCTTGCTCCGACCGGAACCAGGGGTGCGAGGAGGTGGGGGTAGGAAGACAAGGCGAAGGGAAGAGCGGGGCGGGCGAGTAAGATGGATCTGATGCTTCTCCGCCAACCTGGAAAGATAACAGAAGTCTCTCAGGACACAGAAGCTCCCGCGGCCAAATTTGACAAACGCGAAAAAAAACCCCCCCGGCGAAATCGCCTCGGTTTGGCGCTGTTTCACATCTGCCGAACGGCGCTTCCAAATACTGTACGCAAAGGTCGTGCGACCACGTCCATCACATCCGCCGCGGCGAACGACAAACACCGCACGTCCAGACCAACCCTTTCTGCGTGGAGGGGGGTTTCCTGCATCGATTGTTCGAAGCAGCTGCTGCCTTGACGACTAAGTCAAGTCGAGGCGGAGCGGGGATACCCTCCCTCTCTTGCCGACTCGGCTATCCAGTAGTGAGAGCAGGGGGGATGGGTTTGAGGACGCGGTGCCTCGGAACAATTCCAACCGACGGTTTCGATTTGACGTTCCCGTGTCGAAACCCGCGCAAATCCCGCAAATCCTCACCCAAAATGGAGAAGACGGCGGCCTAACAATGCGAATTGAAGCGCGCCTCCACATCGACCGCCGCTGCGCGCGATCGGATCCGCATGAGAGCCGCGCCGGAACGTGGTTTGGACCCTTTGCCGGCTCGGCCTTTGCTTCAGGACGCTCAACATCGCCGAACACCACTCTCAGCTGGATTCCACCAACTCGCAGCTTCAACTCGACAAAGATGAGCCAAGATAGGGAACCGCCTCACACCAAGGCTACGGGGGGCAACGAGGCAGAGGCGACGGTTTCTGCCACGGGCATGCCACGAATCATCCCTCGCCATCGCGATGAACGACCATCGTCTGAGCAAGACCTTATCGACGAGAAGGACGGTTCTGCACCTAGCGAGATGGAATCCGACGCTCCTTCCGACGCAGAACACTCGTATCCACCCACAGGATCGCTTACACTCGCCGCATTCAACCCCTACTCCTCCATCCCGCTTCCCCGCCGTCTGGCTCTCATCTCCTCCTCGGTAGCCATCAACTTTGGCCTTCCCTTCCTCAACGGCGTCATGCTCGGATTCGGCGAAATCTTCGCAAGAGTCATCCTCGCCCCCGCCCTAGGCATCACAGGCGTCGGATGGGCGGGCGATACCGCTAGAGCCATCGCAAATTGGAACTGGTTGCCAAAATCCAAACCTGCATCCGACACGCAAAGTCGTCAATACCAATCAACAGGCCAGTTCGACGATTGGTCCACCCAACAATCCAACACAACACAACACTTTGAACTCTAATTCCTCCTTGAACCACGACCCTCCCACCGCAATGACAACAATCTACTCTTTCAAACACAGCCAAAAAAGTTGAGCAACGTCTTCGATTCCACCTACCGCTCACAGCGTCCGCGCCGTCCGGGCAGCCGCCGCCATCTGCGCTTCTTTTCGGTTGAGCCGCTCAATCTCCTTCCACGGCCGCTCGTCCATCATCCAGTACACAAACGGTCCGTTGGGGCTCTCGGCCTCGTGCGCCGCGTCCGACCACACGCCAAACATCGGCGCGCGCGTCCCCGGCGGGCCCGGCTGGATCCCTTCCAGCTGCCACCGATCCTCGCCGTCGTAGACGTGCGTGAGCGACCAGTGCAGCCCCTCGATCTTGCGCTTGCCGCGCGTCACCGTCGCGTCCGCATCCTCGTCGCGCGCATACACGGGGCGCACCTTGCCGTGCACCCCGCCGCGCGGCATCGGCGCATCGTTGCCCCAGTACGTCACCGTCGTGCCGCGAAAGTACAGCGTAGGATACTCGGCGTCGTCCTCCTGCCCTTCCTCGTCCAGACGGTACGCAGGCTGCTCCGACTTGGGAAGAAGCTCCAGTCGCAGCTGCAGACAGTCGCCCACCGCTTCCTCCTGCCCGACCAGGTTCGGCACGCGCGTCGATGCCGCTCGCTGCCCGTTGCTGCCATTTGGTGCACCGGCTGCATTGCTCGGTGAAGAAGCCTTGCCGTCCGTGCCCGCCGCATTCGACGCCGCAGCCAGCTGATCGCGTCGACGCCGCGCCATGCGCACGTTGAACTCGACAAAGTGAGAGTAGTCCAGAAACGCGTACGTGCCCGCCCAGAAGCTCTCGCACCGCGCCCAGTCGTGCGGCTTGTCGTCGTCTGCATTTGACGTCGCTTGGCCTTGCGCTGGGCCTTCCGCCTTGACACCACGGCTGCTTTCCTCGACGGCGTCCTCCGCGTCGCGCTTCTGCGCCACCGCTGCGGCCAGCGACGAGACCCAGCCCGTGGGGAACTCGAGAAACTCGCGTCGCTCCATCGGATCGCGCACCAGCACGCCCGCGTGGTCGTACACCTTGGGGATGCGGATGCCCACGCCCCAGTTCTCGAGCCAGATCGCTTCCTTGAGGTTGGCGTACATGACCACCATGATCGCTTCCACCAGTTCCCAGTGAATGCTCTTGCGACGCAGGCTCACAATCTGACTCGCTGCAGCGTCGCCGTCGTTGGCGTCGCCATCCTTGTCGGCCGGCTTTTCGCCTTCCGCCTGGTGCTCTGCCTTCCACTTTGCTACCAGCGGCTGCAGCTCATCGGCGGCGTACGAGCCGCGGTAGTCCCATGCGCCATCGAGCGGTCTAAACATGTCGAAAAACGGCCCGAAGCGGCCATCCTCCTCCTCGTCGTCTTCGTCGTCTTCATCCACATCTTCGTCCCACTCTTCGGCGTCCTCGTCGTAATCGTCGTCCATGTCCTCGTCTTCGTCCCCGTCGATGCCGTTGGTGACTGTGCGACGTGCTGCGTGGCCGCTGGTGACGCGCATGGTCTCGGCTAGCATGCCGGGACGCACAAAGCGCACGTTGAGCTCGCCCGATGCTACAAAGTCGACCGAGTCGCCCACGGTGACCTGGATGTTTTGGCTGCCCGTGACGATGCCGATGGGCTGATGACCCTCGTAGGTGTACGTGCGGGTGTCGGCGTCGTAGCTGCCCAGCTCTGGTGTCTGGTAGGGCGCGGGAGCCGGGGCGGCCGACGACTCGCCGTTGTCATCGCGTGTTGCTGCTGGTTCTTCGTCGTCCGAGTCACCCCAGCCTCGAGCCGCTGATGCGTTGGGTGTAGCTGCAGCAGTGTCAGACGGGATGGGATTGCCGTATCGATCGGCGACGCGAAAGGTGCGCGTGTCTTGTTCGTCTTCGCTCATCTCGATCTCGATGGGGATGGGGTCGTCGGGAATGTCGTCGCTTGCATCGTCGAGCTCGAAAGCCTCGCGCCACGCATCGTCGTCGCCATCGTCGCTGCCACCACGCCTGTTGATGAAGCGCATCCCGTATTCGTTGACATGTTCCTCATCGGACTGCTGTTCGGGATCAGTGGCCAGGTCGCTTTCGGTGACCGCGTCGTGGTCGCGGTCGTCCTCTTCTTGCTGCTGGCCTTGTCGCGTATTGTAGCGCCAGGCGTGGAGGGGTGCGAATCCGTTGGACCAGCCGTAGTGGGCCGAGTCGTAGACGCGATGCCTCATGCGTGCCCGCACCTGGTCCTCTTCGTCGGGAGCGTTGCAGAAGCCGAAACTGGGACCAAACATGCGCGGTCGGAATCCAAGGATGGCTGCTGGCGGCTCGTCGAAGCTCTCTTGGTCGTCGTCGTCGGACTCTGCCTCGTCGGATGCGTGCACAGAGGCTGGCTGAGGAGTGGCTGGGGCATGTTCAGTTTCGGGCTGGCCCGCAGCCGAACTTGTGGACTGAGCCGAGGCCTGTGCGGCACCCTGATTCGCTAAGCCGTCTTGGCTGCGTTGACCTGCGATCTCTTGCGGGCTGGCGGTGAGGCGCTGGCTCTGAGAGTCTTTCCACGCGCGGATGCCGTGCAGGCAGTGGATGCGGGCGGCGAGGCGCGTGAGGGGATGTGCGAGCGCATCAATGTCGATGCCCTGGTCGACGAGGGGGTGGAGGGGCTCGGGATAGATGAGCTTGAGCAGGCGTGCTGATCGTCTGCGACTGGACTCGGGGCGAGCGTTGGTGGCTGATTTGGACGAGGACGATGACGCTCGTCTTGCCGAAGAAGTGGAGGGTGTGGCTTGTGTGGGAGTAGCCGAGGCGTCGGTCGAGTCTTTTGGTTTGCGTTGGGAGTCGCTTGGCGTGGTGGCTTGCTGGTTGGAGAGGCGACGGCGCTTGAGTGCCTGCGGAGATGATGGCGCGTTTGTCGAGCTGTGAGCTAGTGCCTGAGCCTTGTGCTCGCCGAGGCTGTGCATGATGGAGCGTGGAAAGATCCACTGGCTCCATGTGGGCTGACCGGAGGCGAGAACCGAGTTGTCGAGCCAGGTGGAATTGCGACAGGGCTGTAGGTTGGCAGCTGGCACGGCGGTGTCGACGACGGAGAGAAGGGCGGAGAGGACTGCGTTAAAGTTGAGCGTGATGGAAGTGTGATTGGACGGGTCGCCGGCGAAGAGGCGTGCGGCACGATCTCGGGTCTGGACGAGGGACATGATGGACGATGCGGCCGCTGCTGGCTTGGCGGGTGATTCCTCGTGCGCTTCGTCGTGTTCAGGGTCCTGGGCTTGCCACAGTGAGGGAAAGTCGTCGAAGCGTTCGAGGTAGAGACGCTTCCAGAGGTGGAGGTCGCCCGTGTTTCGGTCTCCATAGACGTGGCGGCGCGCGAGCTTGCATGTCTGAGAAAAGTGCTCGATGCAGAGCGGTGGGAGGTCGAGGAGGATGGTATGGATAAGTTCGGTGGGCAGGGCCAGGATGCCCTGAGGAGGAGGAGGTGATGGTGGTGCTGGTTGGACGCGGTCGTCGGGTTCGTCTACGGCGAGCATGGTTGTGTATGCCGCTTCCGTACTGGAGAGCAAGCCGTGTTGGCAGGTGGCGGTGGTGGTCGTGATGGTGGTGGTGGCAGAGACGACTGAGCCTTTGGAGCTGGGCTGATGCATCCGCCCAACTTTTGTCTTGGATATGAATATTGGGACGGGTGATTTAAGGGAGCAAGTGTGAATCAGCCTCTGACCCTGTGGCTCTTCCAGCCTGTGCGCAGCGAATGCACTGCACTCTGAAGTCACGCGGCATCTCCGTGGACCCTGTGAGCGGGAAAATCAGATTTACAATGTCAGCTCTATAGATCAAACATATCCAAGATTCGCCGACGCGTAGAGACCAACACCGCGCTCCAAAGCCAACCAAATCTCGGTCCGACTCTAGGTCTCGCTCTTTCCATCCTACCTCGACTCTGTATCACACAAACACCACCGCCATGGTACCAGCCGACGAAGCTTCGGCTTCAAGCCCGGCGCATCCGTTTCACAGTCCGAGGCCACGCCAAATCACCAAGCTCTTCATGGCAGCTCCCCCAGGCACACGCTCCTCACCACACTCACCGCACACCCCGCATACCCCCACCCACTTCGCACATGCGTCCAACATGGCAGCAACGTTCAACCCGGACGGAAGCCTCAGCGTCCTGCGCAACGACGACGATGCCAACAACAGCGGCCTGCTCGACCTCAGCCCGGCCTTCTCCAGGATGGTCAAGTCGCAACCCAACTTTGGCTCGCAGCGCGGCGACTCCACGCCTTCGTCCAAGCCCTTGCGCCGCGTACACACGGGCGCCAAGGCAAAGTCTCGCCTCAGCATCCCTGTGGTGCTGTCCGACCTTGTCCATTCGTCACAGCCAGCCGACGACCACATGCACACCGACCCGCTCGCCCCCAACGGCGCCGCCCCTGGCACTTCAAGTGAAGCTCATCCTCCGACGTCCGTGCACACGTACGATCCGCTCGCCGACGAGCATGAGGACGTCTCGGACGATCACGACGATGCGCCCGCCTCGACGCTCACACGCCTCCGCAGATGGCGCCAGGACGCCATGCAGCAGCATCTCTACGACACGGCCATCTTCTGGAGCACCAAGCTGCTCTCGCTCGAGACCACAGCGGCTGCGTACAACGACGCCTACCATCTGGCGCAGTGCTACTTCTATACACATCAATATGCGCGCGCCGAGCACCTGCTCACCAACCCGCTCCGCATCCGCGCTCCTCGGTCGCAGGCGCATCCACCAGCTCCCACCGACGTTGCCGCATCTTCCTCGGCCAAGCACACAGGTGCAGAGGGCAAGCACACAGGTGCAGAGGGCTTCCTCATGTCGGACAACGTGCAGGATGACGACGACGCCTTGCACGACGTGCTGCAGCGAACGCGCTCTGCCTCCATCCTGCCGCCTAGCATCATGGCGCGCTCCTCCACCAAGGACAGCATGTACTCGGCCACCTCCTCCACCACGGGCAAGCGCAAGAAGCGCGACTACAACCTCTCGGCCAACGGCTCTTCGGGCGCCGACAGCGCCAGCAATCCGGCCGACTCGGACGACGATACACAGGATGCCTCGGCCGCGACCGATCGCGATGGTTCGGTGCTCGTGCGCGCCTATGCGAACCGACGCTCGACGCGGCCATCCGCGGATGCCACGCTGGATCTGCAGCCCGATGTGGACGCGGTGCGCAACGCGAGCGTGGAGCGCTCACATGGGCCTGTGCTCGTCAACCACAGTCTGGCATGTCGCTACCTCGCAGCGCAGTGCCAGGTGCGGCTGGCAAAGTACCACGAGGCACTCGACCTGCTCGGCGAGACCGAGCACTGGGGTGCGTCGGCGAGCAATCGCAAACCCGCCACCGATGGAGGCATCAAGCTCGGTTCGTCGGTCGCCTTCCTGCGCGGCCAGATCCACTTGCGACTCGAGGACCTGCCTCGGGCCAGGGATGCGTTTATGGCTGCGCTCGCGCTGGATGTCAAGAACTACCAGGCCTTTTCGGCGCTGGTGGATGGCGAGATGCTGGGTACCGACGAGCAGTGGGCGTTTGTGCAGAGTCTCGAGTACGCTGCGCAGGCAGGTGACGAGCCGGGCGCAAGGGAGGACTACGAGCTCGTACGTCTGCTCTACACCACGCAGCTTTCCAAGCAGGCCCGGGCGCATGCAGCCTCCACGGCGGCAGCACGACGTAGGCTTGTGGCCGAGTATGCGCTGGATGACGATCCGGACGTGCTGTGTGGGCTGGCGGCCGAGCTGATTGCGCGGCTGCGGTATTCGGATGCCTTTGTGGTCACCAGTCGCGTGCTCGAACTGGCCGCTGATCATCCGACTGCCCTACCCATCCACATCGCCTGCACGTACCACCTCAAGAATCTGCGTCCGGCGCTGTTTATGCTCGCGCATAGGCTGACTGAGTTGCAGCCCGAATCGCCCGTATCGTGGTATGCGGTGGGCACCTGGTACGCCACCACCCGACGCTGGGCCGAAGCACGCCGATACTTTAGCAAGGCCTCGCTGCTCGATCCGCGCTTTGCACCGGGGTGGATTGCGTTTGGACATACCTTTGCACTCGAGGGCGAGAGCGACCAAGCGGTGATCGCATACTCGACGGCGGCAAGGTTGTTTCCGCAGTCGCATCTGCCCAAGCTATTCGTGGGCATGGAGCATCTGCATCAGGACAATCTCTCGCTCGCAAGGCTTTCGCTCGATGCAGCCGCGGCCATTTCGACTGCTGATCCGCTGCTCGCCAACGAGCGGGGCATCGTTGCGTTCCAGACGGGCGATCTTGTGGGCGCGGTAGGGTTCTTCGAGAGGGCGATTGAGCTGGCGCGCGAGACACAGCAGCCCGCAGCAGCGTGGAAAGCATCGTACCTCAACTTGGGCGTGGCAAGGATGCGGCTTGGACGCGACAAGGCCGCAAGCGAGGCCCTACAGGCAGTGGTGGAGCTCGATCCACACAGCTACCAGGCGCATCTGTGTCTGGGTATGCTGGCGCATAAGCACGATAGGTTGGATGATGCTGTGCAGCACTACCACGAGGCGCTATCGATCCACCCGCGTGACGCCCATGCCACCGAACTGCTCGACTTTGTGCTCGACGAAAAGGTGCACTACGGCGTCAACGATTTCGCCAAGTACGACCCGGATTCGCGCCTGCGTAGAAGCGGCGAGCCGGCGGGGAAGGGTAAGCAGAGACAGCAGACGGCGGCGCAGCCAGTGCTGAACGCATCGACGCAGAGTGCTGGCCCAGCGCGCACAGCACCCGCTCCACACTTGGCCACGCCACAACGAACCCCGGCACACGCATCGATGCACTCGACAGGCGAGATGAGCCTCGACATGTCAGTGTCCCACTCGCATACGGCGCACACCGACGCCGACCAGTCGAGCGTGCTCATGGACGAATCCACGTCGTGAAATGGCATCGCATCGACCTCATGCACACACCGACGTTTCGAAAAGCGTGGATTGAGCCGGAACAGAGAGAGAATCAGTTGGCGATGCGCGTATCGTCGAGCCTGGGCGCGCGCGACTTGTCGACGAGCGCCTTGAACTGCTCAAAGAAGAGGAAGAGGAGCGTGGTCTGTGGCTGGAGACGCAGCCACGCGGGGGTCCAGCCGCGGAAGAAGACGGCTGGGCCGTCCTTTGCGAGCGCGTCGCGGATGACGGTGCCCACGCCGACGCCCGAGCCCTTGAGGTTCTGGACGCGCGACTTGACGACGTCGATGGGCGTGCACATGGTGGTGCTGAGCGTACCTGCGCAGAACGAGGCGGCGGTCTGAAGCACCGGTCCATCCGGCAGAACATCGAGCCGCTGGAGGATGCCCTTGAAGAGATCGTACGAGCCGAGCTGCGAGATGTTCATGACCACCGAGCGCACCACGTTGGGCGAGAGGCCGCGGAAGAGCGTGGCGGCGCCGTCGTCGCGCACGATGCGCACGAGGCCGTCGATGCAGTTGCGGTAGCCGTAGCGCGACTCGCGCGGCAGGTTGAGGTCCGAGCACATGCGCACCAGCACGATCTCGGCGGGATTGCCCACCACGCCCGCCACCGCACCCGCGGTACCGGAGCACAGCGCCAGCTCGGCCGTGGTGGGCGCCGCGCCCGAGCGCGCCGTCACGCGCGTCTTCATGTCCTCGTACACCGCAAACCGCGTCACCGAGTAGGTAAACTGGCGCAGCAGCGTCGCGGTCAGGCCGTGCCACAGACTCGTGACGCCCTCGGTGCGCACCGACTGCACAATCGTACGCAGCATGCCCTGCTTCACCGTCGCCGTCTGCAGCCGGTACTTGGTCAGGTCGAGCGGATGCGTGATGCTCGCCGCACAGCACCCTGCCGCGCCTATTTACACCAATCCAAGCCAAAAGGAGATTCAAAGCACGTCAGTCTTCCCAGCCATATCAGCCGCGATATTGTAGGATCATACGCACCTCCGAGCCAGAAGGGATAGGATTTTGGGGCGGCCTTGTTGGTGGACGAGGAGGAGCCGACGGCAGCACCGGCGCCTGCACCGGCGAGAGCGCCCTTGGCGGCGTTGAAGGTGCCCGAGTTGGCACCGGATGTGGTGGGGATGCGTAGCGTCGACATGGCGGAGAGCACGCGGTCGGCGGTCTATTTGCGAAGTGCGGCGGACAGTCTAGACGATGCGAGCGGGTGGGATGCTGGCGATCGATGGGGCGAAGCACGGGACGGGGAAGGGGGTCGAGTGGGAGCAAGCGATGGCAGCGAGGCAAGGAAGAGGTTTATATCTGGCTCTGGCCGGGCAAGGAGAGGGGGCGGAGTGGGGGCTGGGGCTTC
>AWNI01000003.1:505664-518197 GCA_000517465.1 Moesziomyces aphidis | reverse complement strand
CACACACACACACACACACACGATGTTGGCGGTGGAGCATCCCCCTACGTCAGCGCTGGCGTCGACCGCATTGGGCGCCGAATCGATTGCGCGCGCCTTGCCGGACCAGGTGCCCGAGAATGCACCGGCGCACTGTCCCGGTACCGAGTCCGAGCAAGCTGGCAAGGCGGATGCGTGTGCCGGCTGCCCGAACCAGGACGCGTGTGCTTCGGCACCCAAGGGGCCAGATCCGGACCTGCCGTTGATTCAACAGCGCATGTCGCGCATCAACCACAAGATCCTCGTCATGTCCGGCAAGGGCGGTGTGGGCAAGAGCACATTCACCGCCCAACTCGGCTGGGCATTCAGCTCGCGCTTCTCCGGCAGCTATGACGAAGACCAAAAGCATGCGGGAGAAGAGGAGAAGGAGAAGCAGGTGGCGATCATGGATATCGACATTTGCGGGCCTTCGATTCCAACCATCCTCGGATTGGCGGGTCAGAGCATTCACTCGACTTCGCAGGGTTGGTCACCCGTGTACGTGTCGGATAACCTGTGCGCCATGAGCATCGGATTCCTGCTTCCTTCGGCATCGTCCGCAGTGATTTGGAGGGGTCCCAAGAAGAACGGACTCATCAAGCAGTTCCTTAAAGATGTGGACTGGACTGCCGGTCTCGAAGACGAAGATGCACCCACCGATTCGGCATTGATCGATTTCATGCTCATCGACACACCACCCGGAACATCGGACGAGCATCTGTCGATCGTGTCGTACCTCAAGGACTCGGGCATCACAGGCGCCATCCTTCTCACCACACCACAAGAAGTCTCGCTTCAGGACGTACGCAAGGAGATCTCGTTCTGCCGCAAGATGAACGTGCCCATCCTCGGCGTGGTGGAAAATATGGCCGGATTCGTATGTCCAAGCTGCACAGGGTATAGCGAGATCTTTTATCCCAGTACTGGCGGCGCAAAGGCGCTATGCGACGAACTGGGCTTGAGATTCCTCGGTTCCATCCCGCTCGATCCGCGCATTGGAAAGAGCTGCGATCTGGGCGTCAGCTTCACAGACGAGTATCCAGATAGTCCCGCCACCAAGGCGTACCTAGACGTGATTGAAAACATCCACCAGCTCATCGAAAAGTAACACTGCCTGCATCTCATTGTAATTCTAGCTCCTCAACCTTCACTGTTTGGTATCGAGTGTGCGTTTGGGATGTGATGCTGTCCATTTGATGAGCGGGTGGTGGGGGTGAGCTTAGACGGCCGACTTTTTCGTCGGTGGTTCTTCTACGATGTCCAGCGCAGGTTCGAGGTCCGACTTCCTCTTTCTTGCGGCGGTGGATGCGGAGGGTGTGGCGGTGCGGCTGGTGCTGCGTCTCTTGACGCCCACGCTGGCCGTTCGGCGATCTGCGACGCTGTCGGTCAAACTCTTGGCCGAGTGGTGGCAGCTAGCATGGTAGTAAACCTGGTTTCCGTTATCCTCGACACGAATGGCGTTGAGCCAGATCCACTCCTCCTCGTCTTCGCTCCACTGGCTCTTGAACGGCTCCTTGCAGATCGCACACGGCCGCGCCGCCACATCCGCATCGCTCGGCACAACCACAAACGTCTTTGCAAACTTGTCGCGCAACGCCTTGTCCTGTGCTGCACTGAGTGTTGTTTTGCCCTCACCCTCGTCAGCTGCACCGGAGCGGGTGGTGCGGGCCGTGTCGTCAAAGCCGCCCCGGATAAAGGCGTCGAGTCGGTCGAACCACGAGCGCGACTGCCCGCGCGCCGCACTGTCCTTGGCCCGACGGTTCTGCGTAAAGTGCCAGTCAAGGTGGTCATCCATGCGCGTCTGAGCTTTCGCGCCCGCAGGGTAGCGGTTGGCACACTGCCGACACTGCTGCGCAAGATGCTTGTGCAGGATGAGATCGTACCAACACGCCGGCTCGCGGTTGAATTCGGGACCCGAGATCTTGATGTCAAGCGAGAGGATTGCATTCACATAGTCTTCATCTTGGTCTCTCTCGACGGGCGGAGGCGTGGCAGCCGCAGTAGAAGGGGTGGAAGATCCGGGTAAGAGACCCGCCTGCATGAGCGAGGCGATCAGCGACGATGCCGCGCTCGGCGGTGCTTGTCCGCCGTTGACGGCGGGTGCGGCGGCTGCCGGAGGCGCGAGCGACGAAAGACTGGCGAGGGCACCGGAGAGACCCTGTGGCAGCGCGGGCGCAGCGGCCGCTTGCGGCTGAGCCTGCATCGTGGCTGCATGGCCGGACGGATTGGACTGCTGCGATGCGGCCGAGAGGCTGTCGAGCTGCGCATGGATCTGGGCCATTTCTTGATGCGAGAGGTCTGCGGTGAGGATGACCTGCTTGAGCTGTGCGAGCGAGTCGACTCTCTCGTGGAGCGACTGGTCCGCCGGGTTGGCAGCGAGCGCCTGGCCGTCGATGGCGAGGAGCCTGTCGATGTCCTCGATGGCTTTGGCCTTGGACTTGGCGGTGCTCGCGCGAGGGTCTGCGACGGGCGCGGCGTGAGCAGCAGCGTTGTGCTGTGGCATGCCCTGGCTGCCAAACAGCGCACGCTCGATGCTCCACTGGGCATTGTCGCCGAAGAGCGGGCGTGCGCCCGGGCCGGCGATCTTCCAGGTGGCGAGGAGTTCCTCCATGCGCATCTTGGTGGGCTGGTCCACGAGGCGATACGATTCGAGAAAGATCGGAACGATGCGTGCCGCCCAGAGCTGGGTGTAAGGGTGGCCGATGTTTTTGGAGATCGAGTCGAGCGTGTAGAGGGCGGGGAGGCGGATGGAGGGGTGGGAGTGCATAATGTGGTCGTCGAGGCACTTTGCTACGACGGCCGACATGGTTGCGGCGTGGTCGTGTGCGATGACGGTGAGGTTGGTGATGATGGGCTTGGAGTTGAAGGTGAGCGACTTGAGATGCGAGTTGTACATGTTGGCGAATGCGCTGGGATTGGTGCCGATGGCGAGATTGGGGTCTGGGCCGGCCATGTGTGCGGGCATGGCAGCAGGTGCGCCGTACTGGGGCGGGGGAGGGGCGGCATAGCCATGCTGGGCAGGAGCGCCGTACATGGCGACGATGCCGAGGGAAGAGGGGGAAGCAAGGGTGGATAGCGAGCACTTCAACGAGGCTTTTCTTCTGACCACTACGCACAGATCGCTGAGCAGGGAATGCGCGGAATGCACAAGCAGGGCGGGCAGCGAGATGAAGCGCTGTGCGGCTGTGCGAGGCGGGCTCACCACTGCGAGGCAAAGAGACCAACAAGGATCAGATCAGCGAGGCGAGGCGAGGGATCGAACGTGGACCAGCGTAGACGGATCACGGTCACAAGAACGCAGAAGGCTTGTGTTTACGGCTCTCAAACACTGCGGCGCAAGGGGAAAAAGGGGCTGAAAAGGGGGATGCGGCTGTGCAGCCAGCTGTGCAGAGGTGTGCGGGACCAGACAGCGTGCTCAAGAAGCGATAGGAAAAGCACGGCACAAGTGACCAAGAGGCTATGAATGCGCTGCCTCGACGTCGGGGGGGTTTGTGGATGTGGTTGAGAGGAAAGAGGCAGGGCGGACGATGGCATCGAATTTGGCCGACTTTCGAAAGTGTGCGGAATTCGTCAGCGCGGATCCGCAGTCGCTGTTTTTACGGATGTTAGCTCGGCGAATGTGAACACATCCCAACGCAAAAATGACCTGGAAGGATCGGTTCGAGTCGAGAAGAAGGCGGCAGCCGGTGAGTCATTTCTACTCGACTGTCCCACTGCCCCACTGTGATCTCAAAGCTGCCAATCACAGCCAGGCCGAGGGCGCGAGAAGAACGGCGATAATGCAGATCCACACGACAGCGCCCTGATTGGCCACTCCACCTTGCCAATACACCACCACCACCACCGCCACCGCTCTCATCTCTCTCACTATGCAGCTCGCCACTCCGGTGCCGCTGCCAACCGCACCGCCACCCTCGGCGGGTGCGGCTGCCGCGTGCAAGAAGGACTTGGCCGTCGGCACGTCCATCCCCGCCAACATGCCGCACGCCGTCTCCGTCTCGCTTCCGCTCTGGAGCGACAACATCGACTACGAGGAAGGGCGCCTCTCCAACGCCATGGAGACCGGCTATCCGCGCTTCTTCATCCACCGCTCCATCCAGCGCCTCGCATCGCTCCTCTCCAAGAAGTTCGCCCGCCCAGACGAAGCATGCATGCTCTTCCCCTCGGCCAAGATCGCAGACCGATGCCGCGACTACATGCGCACCCTCGCCCCATCGCCCTCGCCACTCCCCATCCGCATCGTCCGCTTCTCCATGCTCGAACACGCGGCCTCCAACCCGGCCTCCATCCCGGACGCAAACTCGAGCTCCAGCACCGCAGAGCACGTCGCCGACCAGCTTGACGCCACCCACCACCACGCCTCCAGCTCCAGCACCACCGCACATTACATCTTCATCGTCTTCTTTCCCGCACCCCTCTTCCCGCTCGCAAAGAGCTTCTGGCAGCACACGGGCGACGGCATCTCCAGCAGGCAGGCCGATCGCTGCCTCTCCCTCCTCGAGCACTCGTCTAGAAATGCTGCCGACCAGCACGACGTTGCCAACAAGCCCGCCGCAGCCGACGCCGCTCCTGCACCCGAATCGGCAACCTCAATCTCCACCGACGACGTGTACAAAAAGTCGGCAGGCAAGCGCTTCTACAACCGCTACACGCGCACCAACAGCCACACCGCCACGCCCTCGCCCAACTCGAGCGCACCTCAGACTCCGTCCAGCAGCGGCATCCTGCAGCGTCCCTCGACGGCGGGCGAAGATGCTGCTGCTGCCGTCGTCGCCTCGGTCGAGCCCGTCTCGTCGGACCTGGTGACGTACGTCGAGGAGCGCTACGGCCGCAACCTGCCGCTCACCTCGGCACCTTCGGCCAAGCTAGCGCTGCGTCGCAGGATCGCCGGCACGTTGCTCTCGGACCGCTCCGAGCAGTCGGCCACCGAGGCCCCAGGCGACCAGGTGGGCGAGTCCGGCCGCACAGGCACTGGCGTCACCGAAGACGACGTCTTCCTCTTCCCCTGCGGCATGTCGGCCATCTTTCATGCGCACCAGCTCGCCATGCGTGCTGCGCCCCGGCTCGTGCGCGCCGACAGTCCAGCCAATGTGTCCCCGCGCGCCGTGGGAAAGAGCGTGTGTTTCGGCTTTCCGTACACGGACACGCTCAAGATCCTGCAAAAGTTCGGTCCCGGCTGCCACTTTTACGGTCTTGGCGTGGACGATGATCTGGATTCGCTGGAGCAGCTCTTGCAGACGCAGCAGCAGGCGGGATCGGAAGAGGCGCCCGTGCTGGCGCTGTTTTGCGAGTTTCCGTCGAATCCGCTGCTGCGTTCGCCCAACTTGCCGCGCATCCGCGCTCTCGCCGACCGGTACAATGTGCTGGTGTGCGTCGACGAGACGATCGGCAACTTTGTCAATGTCGAGGTGCTGCCGTATGCGGACGTGCTGGTGAGCTCGTTGACCAAGGTGTTTTCGGGCGATGCCAATGTGATGGGCGGCAGTATGGTGTTGAATCCAAAGGGACCGCACTATGGCGCACTCAAGGACGTGATGCGCGAGCACTACGAAGATACCTACTTTGACGAGGATGCCATCTTTATGGAGCGCAACAGTCGCGATTTCATTCGGCGCATTGTGCGCATCGATGCCAACACGCGCGCGGTGACCGAGATGCTGTGGCGCGCAAAAGAGGACACGCACTCGGACGTTGTCAAGCAGCTGTTTTATCCGCGCTATCAGACGCCGGAGAACTACAACGTGTGTCGTCGACGCAAGGCCTTCACGCCCCTAGGTGCAATGGAGGGCGATGGTGGAGGTGGATATGGCGGGTTGTTTTCCATTACGTTTGCGAGCGAGGCGGCTAGCAAGGCGTTCTACGACACGCTGCAGTGCGCCAAAGGACCCAGTCTGGGCACCAACCTCACGCTCGCCAGCCCCTACACCATCCTCGCCCACTACGGCGAGCTGGAGTGGGCGGCGCAGTTTGGCGTCGAGCGTGGCCTGGTGCGCGTATCCGTCGGACTCGAGGACGAATCCTTCCTGCTCAACATGTTTGGCGACAGTTTGGACGCTGCTGCCCGAGCGCATGCCTCGGCATAAGCCGAGCAGTCAATGCAATCTACTTGATGTCGATTGTAGAAAGTGCGAGCTACTTTTTCGATTTGGACGACGACTTGGATTTGGGCTTGCACTCTTCCTGCACGTTGGTCTTTGCGATGAGCGCGACCTTGTTGGGAGCCTTGGTCGGTTCGACGGCATCGGTGCCCGTGGCGATGAGCAAGACGTGGCCGGAGGCGTCGAAGGCGGCCGCGGTGATGGTCGATTCCAAACGCGGGTACTGACGAATGCGCTTCTTGGCGCCTGCGTCCCAGACACTCGCCACGCCATCTCCACCCAAACTCGCAAATGTTCCGTGACTGTGCGCGCCAAACTCGATCAGCAAAATCATTCCTGAACCAAGCAAGGGGGGGTTGGAGGGACTTACGTGGGATGGAAGGCAATCGCGTGG
Organism: Moesziomyces aphidis; assembly: GCA_000517465.1. Lineage (NCBI taxonomy): Eukaryota > Fungi > Basidiomycota > Ustilaginomycetes > Ustilaginales > Ustilaginaceae > Moesziomyces > Moesziomyces aphidis. The sequence continues at coordinate 511,687 of AWNI01000003.1, read as the reverse complement.
ACGGGATAGACCGTATCATACGGTCCTTCTTCATCGTCCATAGTTTCACGATGGCATTTGAAGGCATACTTGAGCGCCTGAATCGCAGGTTTGGGATTGAAAAACTCGACGGCGATTCGACCTTCGATGCTCGATGTCGCATAGCCGTCGCCAGATGGCATGCATCGCACATCGCGCGCCATGAACTTGAGCGACGACTCGCGTTTCTGGTCCGGCTTCCAATCGCGTTCCTCCACCGCCTCCCCCCTTGCCTCTCTATCGATCGCAGCACGCAGTGGTACCAGGTCGTAGACGTATACGTGTCGTCCAGCCATCCCAACCACCAGTCTTGGTGTTTCATCCCGCTCCGCCAACTTTCCCCCTTGCGATGCGGTTGGTAGTTGCGAAGCCTGCACGCCGGGGAAGGCGGGTGAAATGTCCATCGCAATCACCTTGTCCGGCATTCGGAGTGTCTTGAGCGCCCCACCGCCATGCACATCCCAAAAGCGCAACGTCCTATCGGAGGATCCGGAGACAAGCAGCTGCGTCTTTGCGCACCACCGCAGCTTGAGCACCGCATCGTCGTGTTTGCCCACCACCATCGTCTTGCCTGCATCCAGATCGTGCAGCCGTACGCGCCGATCCACTCCGGCAGATGCCGCGATCGTATCGCTCACAAAGCACACATCGAGCACAGGCGCCTCGTGCGCGAACGTCTGCACCTTCACAGCGCCCCCTTCGTCGAGCCGGTAGTGGTGGACGCCATGGTCCCAGCTGGCTACGAGGATGCTGGTCGATGTGGACGGCGTGGGCGAAAAGGCGACTGCTGAAATGTTTGCGGTCGGAGGGTCAGGAAAGACGGTATCCGATGGAGTAGGGGAAGAGCGTGAGGACGATGGTCGCGACATGGCGGCGAGGCACGTTTGGGAAGTAGATGGTGTTGGTGAGCAGAAGAGGTGTTGGTCTGCGCGCCGAACAGGAGGCCAAAAGAGGTGTTGGTCGGGGAGACGCGTTGAGTACGAAAAATCTCATGAATTGTTACACCGATGCAACGTACATCGCCAAAATCCGCGCTGACCATCTTCACTTGTTCGAACCGACGCCTTCTCACGCTCTACCACCACCGGCGTCCATCATGAGCACACTGGCGCCACGAGCGGTGCGAACCACACGCAGGCTGGCTTCGCTGGCTTCGCTGCGGAAGGCCGGACCTTCGGTACTCCCCATCGCCCTGGCACGTGCGTCGATCGCACCGCTGTCGACTCGCAATCTGTCCTGCACACCGCACCGTCGGGCTGCACCGGTCAAGCCCTCAAAGCCGGAGCCTTCTGTGCCGGAAGGCCCGTTGCGGGACGAAAAGATCTCGGACGCTTCCGAGTATGTGCGGCTCGTCGACCCCAAGAGCGGCTCGCTCGCCGGGCCCTTCCACACGCGCACGATCCTCGCCAAACTCGACCGCACCAAGTTCTTCCTGCAACAAGTGGCGCCGCCACAGCCAGACCGGGCAACCATCCAGTACAACCCGCAAGCCGCGGGAGCAGTGGACGTGTCGGCGCTGGTGCAGTTTCCCATCTGCAAGCTCATCGACAAGAAGGACGAGTTCGACAAGCAGCGTGCCATCAAGCGACGCACATCCTCCTCGGCCGCTGCGGCAGGCAACGTGTCCAAGGAGGTCCAGCTGACGTGGTCAGTGACACCCAACGACCTTACGCACAAACTCAGCAAGGCAAGAAAGGAAATGCTGCGCGGTGCACGCATCAACGTCGTCGTCACAACCAAGGCAGGCGGCAAAAAGTACATCAAGGGTCTCGATCCCAAGCTCGACCAACAGCGAGAGGAGCTGCTGCAGAGCATCGAAACTTTCCTCTGCACGAGCGAGGACGATCCCCAAGCCGCACCAATAGCCCGTCGCCTCCAGGAAGTAGACTGGCAACGTGGCGGCTCAGCTGCAGTCATGTCGTTCGAAGCCTTCCGAAAGTAAGAAAATCAATCGCCAATCTCTCTTCTATCGAGCTGCCATTCTGAAAGGGGGGGGGCTAAACATATACACTTTGAGCGAAGCTTAGAGCCACTCGATGGTGGCGGGGGGCTTGGACGAGATGTCGAGCACCACGCGGTTCACGCCCTGCACCTCGTTGGTGATGCGGTTCGACACCTTGCTCAGGAACTCGGGCGGGAAGGGGAACCAGGTGGCCGTCATAAAGTCGGTCGTAGCCGCCGCACGCAGAGCAATCACCTGGTCGTACGTCCTCTTGTCGCCCTGCACACCCACCGCCCTCACGGGCAGCAGCACGGCAAACGCCTGCGAGATCTGGTCGTACAGTCCCGCGGCGCGGATCTCCTCAATGTAGATGCTGTCGGCGTGCTGGAGGATCTTGACCTGCTCGCGCGTCACGACGCCCAGGATGCGGATCGCCAGTCCCGGGCCGGGGAACGGATGCCTGCCCACCAGATGCGCCGGAATGCCCAGCAGACGCCCAAGCGCACGCACCTCGTCCTTGAACAGCTCGCGCAGCGGCTCGATCAGCTTGAGCTTCATGTCCTCCAGCAGACCACCGACGTTGTGGTGCGTCTTGATCGTCGCCGACGGACCCTTGAACGAGATGCTCTCGATCACGTCCGGGTACAGCGTGCCCTGGAGGAGGTACTCGAACTTCCCCTTGGCCTCCTGCGGCTTGCCTGCCGCGAGCGCCGCCGCCTCCTCGTCCTCGGCCTGCTTCTCCAGCTTGGCCACCTCGGCCTCAAACACGTGGATGAAGGTGTTGCCGATGATCTTGCGCTTCTGCTCCGGGTCCTCGACGTCCTTGAGCTTGGTGAGGAACTGCTCCGAGGCGTCGACGACGGTGAGGTTGACGCCGAGGTCCTTGGAGAGCATCTCGTACACCTGCGCGGCCTCGTTGGTGCGCAGCACGCCGTTGTCCACCATGACGGCGTGGAAGCGGTCGCCGATGGCCTCGTGCATGAGCTTGGCGGCGACGGACGAGTCGACGCCTCCCGAAATGGCGCCGAGCACCTGGCCCTTGGGGCCGACGATCTCGCGGATGCGCTTGATCTCCTTGTCGATGAACGTCTCCATGGTCCAGTCACGGCGGCAGTGGCAGATGTCGACAAAGTTGTCAAACAGCTCGACGCCGCGCACGCTGTGCGTCACCTCGGGGTGGAACTGGACCCCGTAGATGGGCTTGGACTTGTGGGCCATGGCGGCGAAGGGTGCGGTGGGCGTCTTGCCGATGACGACAAAGTCCTCGGGCGCCTTGCTGAGCTGGTCGCCGTGCGACATCCAGACCTGCACGCTGCCCTCCCAGTTCTTGAAGAGCGCGTCGAGGTGGGGCACGCCGGTCTTGACCACCTCGACCTCGGCGTGGCCGTACTCGCGCTTGTCGTGCGGGTCCACCTTGCCGCCGTGGTTCCAGGCGATCTCCTGGAGGCCGTAGCAGATGCCGAGCACGGGCACGCCGGCGGTGAAGACGTCCGGGTCGACGCGCGGCGCCACCTCGTCGTACACCGAGTAGGGCGAGCCGGAGAGGATGATGCCCTTGGGCTTCCAGTCGAGGTCCTTGATCTTCTGCGTGCAGGGGAGCATCTCGCAGTACACGTTGAGCTCACGGCATCGTCGCGTGATCAGATGCGAGTACTGCGATCCAAAGTCGAGGATGAGGATCGAGTCATACTGCGAGTGGATGGCCTCGGACATGTTGAGAGAAGAGGATGTCTATCGGAGGCGAGTTGCTTGGGACCAGGAGCAGGAGGATACGGCGGACGATGTCCAAGAAGAGAGGAGGCAAGCAGCGGCGGCGGCCTGGGCGAGGCTTTCCATCCGAGCCAAAGCTTGAAAGCTGCACTCTCTGCAATGGCTGCCACAAAAAAAAAATCGAGAGAAAAAGGGTCTCCGACGTGCACTTCCGCCGCGTCGAGCCAGAAGAAAGCATGGAGTTTTTTTTTTTCTTCTTCGTGCCACCTGCCTCTGGTTCCCTCTGGCGTGGTGTAGAATGCAGCTCAAATTTTGCTCCACCGCGTTTGGCGTGCGTCGGACGAGCCGAAAGAAGCGTTGACTCGAAATTTTGAGTGTGTTAGACCGACACCGATGGTGAGAATCGGCGATCTGCTCCAGCCTCCACTTGGACTCTCGAGCTGCACGTCCTGCGCCACTTGCAGGAGCAGGCGTAAGAAGGAGCGGGTGGCAATGGATCTTCTCGCCCCACCTGCTACGGCCCCATGGCGCCATGCCGCATGCGATACTGACGCTGGTGCGCCATGCCGAGACGACGGGCAACCTGAACCGCCTGCTGCAGGGCGTGACAGATTCGCCACTCACCGTGTTTGGTCAGGCGCAGGTGGATGCGCTCGCCCGCGCTTGGGCGACTACATGGAGCAACGGTGATCAAAGCAGGGACTCGACATCAAGCCTAGATCTGCCTCCGCCTACGCTGGTGGTGTGCAGCCCGATCGGTCGAGCGCGTAAGACGGCCGAGGCGGTTCACGCTGCGTGCTCGCGTGCATCCCAACCCTCGGCCCACATCGTCGAGGATAGGCTCAACCAGCCAGGCACGAGTCGGCTGGAGGTGATGCAGGAGCAGCTGACGCGCGATTGGCTCGCTCTTATCGTCGATCCGGGACTGGCAGAGAAGGACTTTGGCTGGAAGGAGTCGACGCGCGGAGGCACGCATGTCGCTGGCTATCCCAAGGGGCAAGGCAGCGGCGAGTCGCGCACCGACTTTGCGCAGCGTGTGCGGCGTGTAGGCGCCGAGTGGCTCGAGGCAGCATGCAGCCTCGCATCAGCCCACTCAACATCAACAACATCGGAGGCACCGATCCCGCACATTGTGCTCGTCTCGCACGGCATGTGGATCTCGACCTTCCTATCGGCACATCCGCCCACCACCATCTCGCACACCTCGGCCCAGCCGGGATTCCTGCCGTTTGCAGCCAACACGGGCATGTTCAGTCTCAAGGTGCAGCTGCCGCCCGGTCCAGCCACAGCACGACCAACCACCGATCTCTTCCGTGCCAACGACGTGCGTCACCTGGCCAATGTCAAGCGTCAAAAGGGCGGCATCGGAAGGGGCGCTTTTGACAGCAAGCAGACCAAGCTCAGCTCGTTCTTTGCACGCACACCCTCGCAGAACCTCGACGCCGGATCTTCACTAGAAACCTCCCCCTCGCCCACCAAGAAGCGCAAGACCTAGAAATGCCATCCTTTCGACGTGAAGCTCGCGTGTGAAGCGGCGGGCGGTGTCCGATTTGGAATCCAGCCCTCCACTTTCAGGCTTGCGATGCCCCAAGCTGAGAAATTCGGCTGCACTGCACTGCACGGCCGAAATCATGCGCACCCGGCTGAGTCAAATTGCCAATCCCACCTTTGGCGCTCGAGCCCGCTTCCTCGCTCGCGACATCCAACAGCGGATGCGACGGCGCATGCCCTCCTCTCTTCATCGCAACCGCAACCGCAACCGCATCGGCATCACCACTCCTTCACACTCGCCACAATGGACCCGCCATCGTCCGGCTCGCAGCCGAGCGCGGGCGGCATCAACCAGATGGCTTTTTGTCACGAGTGCGGCATCGAGATCCGCCCGCTCATGACGCCCGACCCCACCTGTCCGCGCTGCAACGGTCAATTCGTCGAGATCATCGACCAAGGCACCGCCTCCCATCCCTCCGACTTCTTCGACGATCCCGACGACGACGACGACTTTCCCTTCCAGCCCATGCATCCACACACCGGTCGTGCCGGCCCCGCACCCTCCCTCGCTTTCGGCGCGCCTCCCGCTGGACAGGGGCTCGGCGGCCTGCTCATGGCGCTGGCATCGGGTGCCGCGCGCGCGCAAGAAGGTGCCAACCGCGCACAGCAGCCCAGCTCGTCCGGTGCGCAGCCAGATTCAGGGCAGGGGCCGCGGTCTCCAGATTCGGAATCACAGTCTGCAACACGCTCGGGCTCCACATCCTTTGGTCCGTTTGGTCTGCAGTGGAACGTCCAGTATGGCTCGGGCGGAGGAGATCCGTACCAACGCGCGGCACAGCAGCAGCAGCAGCAGCAGCAGCAG
>AWNI01000003.1:439176-493951 GCA_000517465.1 Moesziomyces aphidis | reverse complement strand
GGATGACGACCAGGATGACGACCAGGATGACGACCAGGGTGACGACCAGGATGACGACCAGGATGACGACGACGACGAAGGTCATAGCAGCGGCATCGGATCCACGTCGAGAAGCAATTTCAGTGGGGCTGACCCGACAGGGCGAAGCGCGAGCCGTACGGACGGGACCGAAGCCGACGGGCAATCAGACGACGGGACGGTGCACGATTTTCTCGCCGCGATGCGCACTGATCCGATGTACGCCTCTCCCGCCCCAGCCGAACTCGACTTCCAGCACGACCGGCACATTGGCACGTATGCGTTGTCGCACCTTCCGTCGCCTCTGCTCGCGCCTGCCGATGCAGAGTCTTTGCCTTCTTCGTCATCGCGCGACGACGACGTCGACGACTGGAGGACGAACAGTGACGATGACGGTGGCGGTGCGAGCAACAACGACGACGATGATGATGGTGGTGTGAGTGGCGACGACGACGATAGCCTTGGCGATCGTACGCCGCGCCCCCGACGGCTCAGCCGCAACTCGAGCGACGATGACCGGCTGTCGGCGTTGATCCGTGCGATCTCGGCCGGACCGCGGTGGGTGGTGCGGCAACAGAACGCGTCTGATCGGCGCGAGCCGTCGCGACTGCAGCTGTTTGACCAGCTCCTGCGGCGCGACGAGATGCGTCCACTCACGGCCTCGTTCAGGGTGGTCCCGACATCGCAGCCGACAGCGCATATGTGTGCGTCGTGTCATCGCCCCGTCCGGCCTCCGGACGACGAGTGAAAAAAAAATTGAAAAAAAGGTCACGAAAAATGAACCAGAAATTTTGCTCAAGTGTTGGGGTGAAGAATGGTATCATTGCATTGCGATCGTGAACAGGTGCGTGACGGTGTGGACATGGCGTGCGATCTAGTCGCGGTAGTATTCAAAGTGGAACTGGGTTGCAGCGTTGCCTCTTTGCTGGTGTTGGGTTTGCTGCAGAGGCTGAGGCCGAAAGTGGGGTTGTCGTTGGGGTTGAGGATGAGGTTGGTGTTGATGTTGGGGCTGGGGATATTGGTGCGGGTATCGTTGCACAGGTTGCAAATTCTGTCTTACTGACGAGTAGTATCCGCTGAGCGGGGGATGTTGTTGGTGTGTGGTATGGCGGGGGACGATGGATCCGACTTCGAAGGCTGTGCTCATGGATGTGCGAGTGGCGGCAGTGGTGGTGCTGCGTCCATCTGCAACCGCACGTCGTGGCTCGCGTTGAGGTTCGCGCTGTGGCGTATGTGCGAGTGCACCAGCGCGATAGGGATCTTCAGCCTCACCTCTCGCCATGGTCGATGGAGCTGGCAGAACCAACTTTCCCTCGGTGCGCTTGCTAGGCTCAGCACCCCGCTCGGAACGCTGCACCTGCACCTGCGCCTGGGCTTGAGACTGAGCTTGCGCTTCTGCTTGAGCTTGTGCCTTGGCCTGGGCGAGACTCATTCCACCGACGGTGATGACACCCTTGGTGGGGAGTTTGGGCGCAGGCTCAGGCGCACGCTCCTCGCTAGGCTTGAGCGGCTTAGCAGGCTGTGTTGCCCACCTCAACGATCCCCCCGCCCCCGCCTGTGTCACCGACGCACTCGCTGCAGCAGATGGCTGACGCACGGCTGAAGGCTCTACCGCCGTTGGTGCTGATGCTAGCACTGGCTGTGCTGGGCCCTCTGTGCCGTACGGATAGCGCGCAGGCGATAGCGGCGAAGGCAGCACGAGGCTGAACAGCTTTCCCTTGGGCCCCACTGCCGGAGGCAGCGTCTTCTTCGCCGGTACCACCGCCGCTTCTTCCGCTGGCTGCTCGTCGGGCACCAGCGCATCGGCAAACACGATGCGGTGCTTGGAGTCGGCAGACGTCGTCATCTCCTCGGCCATCTGGCGCGCAGCCGTCGATGCGGCCGACTCGTACACCGACGTTGCGTGCTTGCTGCTGCTGTTTGCGCCCGATCGCGTCGTCGACGTGACCCGACTCACACTCGCCTGCTTGGACGATGGTGCAAATGACATCTGTCGAGGTGCAGGCGCCGGTCGTGCCGGTGCCACATTCTGCACAGTTGCCGGTGCAGGTCCAACCTCGCGTCTTTCACCGGGCCTGCTGGCGATGGGCTCAGCGAGCCGTGGCCGCGATGGTGGAGCGTCGAGCTGCGCGCGGATCTCGTCGCGGTTGAGCGAGCTGAACGAGTCGCGCGACGTTTGGATCAGGCGAGACAGCGGAGAATCGGCATGCGGACTGATGCGCGACGATGGCGACGTCGCACTGTCGGAGCTCCCGGCCCGGCGCGCATCACGGCTCTGCCCGGCAGTGTCGATCTGCAGAGGCGGCAGCGGAGGCAAACTTCGATGATTCACTCCGTCTTGCTGCTCACCCTGAGGCGGATGGGTATCGCTGAGGACGTTGTCGGTTCCCCAAGATCCGGCTGTAACCTGACGCATGACTGCTGGCCGATTCGCAGCGGTGAGCGGCTCCTTTTCTTCGTCGTCGATACCTGCGATGGATGGCTCGCGGCTGCCCGGGTTCGAGACGCGCTCCCAGTAGTTGCGCCACCAGCCCTTTCCATCTGCCTCGGGCGACGGCATGCCGTGCTGCTGCTCTGCGGTTCCAGGATGCAAGAACGCATTCTGTTGTTGCTGCGGCGCGGGATTGCCGTTCCAGCCGAGCCATGCTGCAATGCCAAACGCACCAACGCCGGGCGCGATGCGGGATGGCTGCCGCGTATGCGACTCGTCTTCGTCCTCCTCGGCGACAGCGCTCAGGTCGAGCGTCCTGCGCGCGCCGCTCGACTGCGTGTCGGCGTCGTAACTCAATGAAGGCACATTGGCCAGCTGAATGGTCGGCGCATGGTACTGCGTCAGCTCCGGATACGGGTCTGCCTCGTTGGAATGCGCCTTCTCCCTACTGCCCGCCCCATCGTGCATCAGTGCAGTGCGTTCGTGATTTCCATCCTCGAGATCATTGTCACGCCGTCCGCCAGCAAGGACCGTCGACGCATCGACTTGCTGCAGATCGAGCTCGGCCACGAGTCTCTGCAGCTCTGCCGCCCTCATCGTGTGCGAGTCGGCCGCCGTCGGTCGTTGGCCGTGCGAGGGAGCGAGCTTGCTGCTGGTGCGAGAATGCCTTGCGACTGGATTGGGCAGCGCCGAATAGGCATCGGTCGAGCCGCTAGTAGGACGAGAGGAAGTCTTGGAGGAGCGATGGTTTGAGTCGAAGGCCGACTGGGTCTCTTCCGAGTGTGGCGACCAGAACTGTGCGTCTTCGGGGTTCTTCCAGAAGGTGGGCATGTTGGCCTTTTCGACGTCGATCTCCGCCTCGAGGTTGGCGGTGCGCTGTTTGCCGAGCGCGTTGAGCAGATGCTCGTGGCGCTTGGCACGCAAGTCTTCCGCGAGCGTGTAGTTCTTGCCCTTGGAGCGTGCGGCGATGTAGCGCGTGCTCTCTTTCATCTCCCAGAACCAGTCGCGGAAGTCGAGCGAGTCGAGCAGCGCTTTGCCGCGCAGCGTGGTGCGCGAGCGGTCCTCGGGGCGATACGGCAGGTAGCTGAACGCCTTGATGTGGATAAAGCCAAAGAGGAGCATCCAAAAGCACTGGAGGAGCGCATTGATGCCCGCCTGGATCTGCTCGGCGGTGAAGTACTCGGTCTCCTTGATGGCACCAAAGCTGACGAGGAACGAGAGCAGCGTGTCCTGCCAGAAGGTGAGGAAGACGATGGTCTTGATCGAGAGGAACTTGAGGATTGGTTTGTAGGGGTCGACGAGCTTGCGGACGGGCATGTAGAGCTGGATGAGGCAATACATGGCCACACTGACCGAGATGCTGATAAAGAGGGCGCACCAAACATGAGTGAACCACGGCATCCAGCTGTGGAGGCAATAGTAGCCAAAGTACTCTGTGCCGACGGCGATAAAGGTGCAGAGGGGCCGGATGATGGCGTACTGAAGCACCCAGATCTTCATGAGCCAGAGGAAGTGGAGGCCGTCCGGGCGGTACTTCCACGAGCCAAACGGCCAGACCCAGAAGCGGTCGCCGAGATCGATGTTGCGGAATACGGCGTGCTGTTCTGCGCGCGTGTCGCCGGTGTAGGCGAGGATGAGGTAGAAGAAGGAGGTGACGAGCACGGCCTCGTAGCAGTCGCGGATGGTCTGGTAGTAGAGCGCCTCGTGATAGAAGAGGTAGGACATGAAGGAGACGATGGCGTAGATGGGCACCATGATGAGGAGGCGCACGATGTGGCGCTGCTGCTGCGGACAGGTGTAGTAGGTGAGGTGCTTCCAGATGAGCCAGGCGGATGAGATGGTGGCGACGAGCGCCATGATGCCGCACACGAGCCAACCGACGTCGTGCGCCTTGAAGTCGATCTGTCCATTCTCGAAGAAAGGCTTGGGATCGGCAGGCTTGTCCGGGATCGTGGGGCATGTCATGTTGACCATGATGGGCGATTCCCGTCAGGCTGACCGTCGGCTCCTAGGAGCGACAGCAGCTGTGCGTACGGATGTCGAAGGTGAGGTCGGCGTCGTTAGAGGTCAGCGTTGCCACGGGACGGACATGATGAAGAAGATCAGCGAGCCATGCGGGATGGTACGGAAAGGAAGACAGGAAGAGACGTCGTCGTCGTGAGGGTGATGAGGAAGTCGACAAGATGGGAGGGGGAAGACGATGGGCAGGTGGAGGCATTGTCTTGCTTGCTGCCAAGACTCGTTACTGGACAGAAGAAAGCGGTTCCTGAGGAGGGGAGGGGGCGGCTAGACAAGGCAAGGAGGCGGAGAATAGGAGTCGTCGGAGCACAGACACGGAGTCCAGGCGGCACTCGATTTGCACCGACAAAAGCGCCGCCGTGTTGGCGTGCATCTACGCTGCGAGCGTGTTGATGTCGGCCTTCGACGCCAACGCCCACCTAGCGTATGTCCTCATTTCGCACAGCATCTCCCACTTGGCGCACTGTGTTCCTGCGAAACGAGCAAAGGCACGATGCGAATGCTTCGACTGTCAGTGCGCTGCATAGCGTCGAAGCGTCACTGATCGCCACTGCAGAGCGAGGCGTGGGCCAAGTTGTGCGGGAGACTGAGCAAGGAGGAGGAGGAGGAAGCTGCAGGGTGATGCGCCGGAGAGTGAAAGCAGCCCCTGAGTGGATTCTACTTTCAGGGTCCAAGCCCAAAGGAAAAAACCGTCGGACAAGGACGAAAGAGGTGGAGCGAAGGTGGACAGCTGCCACAGACGCGCTTTTAGGGGCTCCGCATGAGCTTAGCGAGCAGCAGCGTGCGGCCGAAACAGGCAGTTGGTGAAAATGAGCAAAGTGTCATAATTCGAGGCGTAACACCAGACCTTTCCCTTTGTTTGTTTGGCATGAGGGCATAACATTCCAGATATCATCGGCGGGGCTCCTACCGATCTCCGCCCTATCCGCAAGGAAGAGGCGGAAGCAAAAGCCCATGCGAGCGGCGAGCGGCGAGCGGGACCGAATGGAAGGCGAAGGATGAAAAGCCACCAACGATTCTGTACGCCCAAGTGCAGCGCTTCCAACTTCTACGGATGACGCTGCTGGACACCGGCTCGGCGATCATGCGCACCATGTGAACTCGCCAGACAAGCATGGTGAGCTTTGTCAAGAGCAGTGGACACAGCGCTAAATCAACAGACTTCTGTCAGGGGTAGCCTCGCCTCGACGTTTGGGCTGGAGCCGTTTTTGATCGCCTAAACTCAAGGTCTCTAGCCGAAATCCAAGCCAAAAGCGGACGGCAATTGGAGCGACGCTGCGCTGCCTGTGACCGCTCGAGGCTACGCTATGTCCGAATGTCCGATCGATTCAACATGCACAGCTCAGAGACAAGCGTGGGTCCATGCATGGTGAACTGTGCAAAGGCGCAGGTACGGTGTCGTACCTGTATACCCAGATCGGGAGGTGCGTTGGCGAGTGGATCTGTGCAGGCTAGTGCGTTTTTGTGTCTCTTGCACCCTACATGAACTCAGGTGAGTGACAGTTACGAGGCAGGGAACAACAATGGTCCGAAGTGTCTCACACCTTTTCCACACTGCCCGCACTGCCCGCACTGCAAAAGGGGACCATTCCCGCACGCCACGTCCCCTCCTGCCTCTGCCAAAACTGCAATCGCATCGGTCTCCACTTGGGCAGATTGCGATCGGTTCGGAGGTAGGAGCCGCAACGAATCAAGAGAGAGGAGCTGAACAACAGAGTCGGCATAGTGGCGTGGCGTGCAATTTTTTTAAGGTTTGCACTTTGCTCGCTTTTTGTGCTTCTTGGCTGGGTCTGTTGTTGAGCGCCTGTTGAACGTTCGACGGGGATTCCCACACTCTGCTGCAAAGGTGTCTCGTAGCCCAAAACATTCACAGATTCATCCGAAGCCTCCCTCGCCCGTACAGTCCCCAAGCCACGGTGGACGACTTGCGTTTGGCTCAAGTGGCTCAAGCCACACATCCACTCGAGATCGATGGCAACCGGCGTTGCCGATCATACCCGCAACGGGCGGGAGGATCACCACGATGGGACTTGGGCGCCACAGAGTGGCCATTTGTCCCCGCGCGCGGAGGCAGAGGGCGGGGCAAAAACGGAAGAAAAAGACGGAGCTCTAGTGGGCACGGCTGCGTGGGATCGGCGTTGCGCAATCTTGGAGGCGGGGCAGCTAGCGGGGCACGGATCTGGCATGTCGAGTGCGCCACCCTGGAAATCCCCCCTCTTTGCGCACGGACGACGCCTGCGAAGGCTGGAGTTCATGCTTTCTGCGCCCTAAAATTGGATGGCCCAAGAGACTGGGATTGCGCCCAGCCTCGCTGCATCGGGCCGTCAAATCCCAGACGATTTTTCTTCCAGGCGATTTTCCCACCGCGGCCGGGGCGCGAAACAAGAGGCTCGAGTGCCGCTAGAGCGGCCAGTTCCGAAAAAGAAGCATTCGCAGCCACCTCGCTTGGGTGCGGCTCGACATGCGCTGCACTAAGCGAGCCCGAGGTGAGCGACGAGGCGCGAAATTTTTCTCGACGGCCTTGTTTTGGCGTCTGCTCGGGCTCGTTTGCCACAGTCATTTGGGACTGCAGCGTGCCTGCTGTAGCGAGCCGCCTCCGCCTCCGCCACCTGTGCGCCCACCATGCTGAAGCTGCATGATGCTTTTGTGCTAACGGCTCCAATCAAAACAACATCCGTCGCTGCATTCCCATGGCTGACGTTACCGCTGTTTTGGGGCAAATGAAGCAATGAAACAATGGGGCAAGTGCAGAGCCAATGTTGGATGGCGGGCGGGGGATCAGGGTCGAGGTTTCGGTGAATGTCTCACACGGTCGCGTTGTGCGGTCGCGACACGACGTGACGGCGGCCAAGCCCGAGCGACGTGTGAACTTGGCCGGCACAACCGACTGCGGCGGAATGCTTCTGGAGTCTTTTGCCCTCCACGAGGTACTGACGGAAGGGCCGACGGAGGCACAGCGACGGCCAGGCATGCCTCGACTCGACCTGCAGGAAGTGAGTGTGTGTGTGGCGTGTTTGCTTTTTTGGCCTTCTCATGGCGCCAACGGAGTGCGAAATGCTCCCACGTTTTTCAGCTTCAAGACGCAGCGGGCTTCGAGTGACAGTCGACAGGTAATGTTCTGGGCGCAGCCGTGAATTGCAGATTGCATCCTCGAAAGAGAGAGCAAGAGAGGGTGCGATCGGCTCGACTCCGCCGCTCTGCACACCAGTTGCAACAGCGCCGACGCTGCTCATGCGGTCCCGGCCTCGCTTCCAAGGCGCGAGGTGCATTGCATCGCACTCTACGCCGCATCGTCTGCCTTCGCCTTCTGCCGAGGCCATGGCTTGGGGTGGCAACTTGGCTCTGCTCCGCTGCTGCTGTTGATCTCCTCTGGCTAGAATTGGATGCGGGCTCGTCGCTTTTGGGATGCAAAATGAACCGGAGCGCTGTTGGCCGTTGCTATTCAACCGCGCCGCAGCACCATCACCGTGTGCACCGCAGCGGTAGCATCTTGGCCTTCTCATCAACACGGCCCGCACTCGCCGGTGCGTCCATTCAACGTCCGCGGATGCAAGCACGGCAGACGCACAGGAACACCATTGTACCACCTCGCCGCCTCTCCCACTGCCAAGCTCCGCTTCTTCCGAACCAGGCATCCAAAGGCGATCCTCTGCTTCCTTCGCCACCGTCCGTCCGTCCAACATCCGCTTCGGTCTCTTCTGTATTGCCTGCTTCGTCCTCAGGCTTGAACCCTCGGACCCTCTCGTGTCTCACTCCTCTGATCCCCCATTCGCTCGCTTGCGCTTCGCCTCGCCCACGTCCGCACCTTTGCCGCCGCCACCGCCGCCACTCGACGCCTCTCTCGCCTCGCTCGCTCACAAAGCCCCAGTCCCCTGTCATTCCCCTGTCATCTCCCTTATATCTCTACTTCTGGGTAGGCCCTCGCTTCGACGTTCCCGTCTTCCCTGTTCCTTATCCCCTTCGGCTTGGTCTCCTCATCCATCCTCCCTTCCATCATCATCCCCCCCCTTTCCTCCTTCTTTCCACTCTTCCCATCCCTCTCGGAAATCGTCTGGAGTAGGACGCAACCATCAGAATGAAGGCCACCACCATCATCGCCGCCGCCGCTCTGGCCGGCTCCGTCGCCGCCACCCCCGTCGCATGGACCAAGGTCAGCCCTCGTAGCGAGATGGCCGCTCGCATGGCCGAGAACTCGCACCTCGCCTCGCGCGCCATCACCAACGACGCCGCCAAGTTCGTCTCCAAGCAGTACGACTACGTCGTCGTCGGCGCCGGTACCGCCGGTCTCGCCCTCGCCGCGCGTCTCTCCGAGAACGGCAAGTACAAGGTCGGTGTGCTCGAGGCCGGTGGCAGCGGCTACGGCGTCGGCATCATCGACACCCCCGGCCAGTTCGGCGCCGACCTGGGCACCCAGTACGACTGGAACTACACCACTGTCGCCAACCCCGCCAACGGCGTCCCCTCCAGCGGCTGGCCCCGTGGCCGCGTCCTCGGCGGCTCCTCGGCGCTCAACTTCCTCGTCTGGGACCGCTCCTCCCGCTACGAGATCGACGCCTGGGAGCAGCTCGGCAACCCCGGCTGGAACTGGAACAACCTCTACAAGGCCATGAAGAAGTCCGAGCGCTTCCACGCTCCCTCGCAGGAGAACGCCGACCTGCTCGGCGTCAAGCCCGTCGCCTCCGACTACGGCTCCTCCGGCCCCATCCAGGTCGCCTTCCCCAACTACATCTCCCAGCAGGTCCGCCGCTGGATCCCCGCGCTCCTCGAGCTCGGCATCCCCAAGAACGACCAGCCCCTCGCCGGTGAGAACGTCGGCGTCTCCCAGCAGCCTTCGGACATCAACCCCACCAACTACACCCGCTCCTACTCGGCCCCTGCCTACCTCTTCCCCAACCAGGCGCGATCCAACCTCGACGTCCTCACCAACGCCCTCGCCTCCAAGGTCAACTTTGACACCAGCTGCGGCGAGCTCTGGGCCAAGAGCGTCACCTTCACCAACGGCGGCAAGTCGTACACCGTCAACGCCACCAAGGAGGTTATCCTCTCGGCTGGTACCGTCAACACCCCTCAGCTCCTCGAGCTCTCCGGTATCGGCTCCAAGGACGTCCTCGGTAAGGCCGGCGTCAAGGTGCTCTACGAGAATGCCAACGTCGGTGAGAACCTCCAGGACCACACCTACTCGGCCACCGTGTACAACCTCAAGCCCGGCTTCAAGACGCTCGACTCGCTCCGCTCCGACTCCACTTTCGCTGCTGAGCAGCTGGCTGCGTACAAGGCCAACCAGACCTCCATCTTCACCGAGACCGTGCCCTCGATCTCTTACGTCTCGCTTGCCCGCGTCGTGGGTGCCGACCGTGCCAAGGCGATGATCAACGAGGTGACGCAGTACGTGCAGTCGTCGCGCGCGCCCTACAAGGCCACGCTCAAAAAGCAGCTCGACTTCCTCAACAACTACCCGGACAAGGTCGGCCAGATGGAGCTCATCGGCATCGACGGCTACTTTGCCGGCACCGGTGCGCCCAAGCCCACCGAGACCTACTTCACCATCCTGGCGGCCAACCAGCACCTCTTCTCGCGCGGTAACGTGCACATCCAGTCGTCCGACCCGACCAAGTACCCGCTCATCGACCCCAAGTACTTCTCGGTGCCCTTCGACACCGAGCTCTCCACCGCCGGCACTGCCTACACGCGCAAGGTGGGTCTGAGCAAGACGTACAGCGACATGGTCGTCGGCGAGTACTGGCCCGGCAACGTCGACCTGCAGAACTACACCAAGACCACCTCGGTCACCGAGTACCACCCCATCGGCACCGCCTCCATGCTGCCCCGCAACCAGGGCGGTGTGGTCGACGCCAACCTGCGCGTGTACGGCACCACCAACCTGCGTGTCGTCGACGCCTCCATCATGCCCCTCCACGTCGCCGCGCACATCCAGGCCACCATCTACGGTGTCGCCGAGTACGCCGCCTCGATCATCAAGAGCCAGGCTTAAGATTTTCTCCTCCTGCATTCGCATCCGCATTTGCCGCATGGAAAGGTTGCAGTAGCGAAGTAGCCAATACCCGCATTGTTTGCACTCGCCCACACCCCCACACATGCTTTCGTCTTCTTAGTTCGTCGCGGGTACTCGCGCGCATGTACGCGGTCCTGCTTGGTTTGCTAGAATTTCATCACTATCGTTGTTAGTCTTGGAGTGTGTGGCTGTTTTGAAGATGTGAGTGAGGGCAGTGTGGCTGCGCGGTTGGGGTTGAGGATGGAAGATGGCTTGGGAGAGGTTGAGAGGCAGGGG
Organism: Moesziomyces aphidis; assembly: GCA_000517465.1. Taxonomy (NCBI): domain Eukaryota; kingdom Fungi; phylum Basidiomycota; class Ustilaginomycetes; order Ustilaginales; family Ustilaginaceae; genus Moesziomyces; species Moesziomyces aphidis. The sequence goes on along the minus strand of AWNI01000003.1, from coordinate 483,194 downwards.
CGGAGATACGCGGGTGGCGCGTGCACGCACGTCTTCGGAGCGGGTTCTCGCCACCAATTTCCTTCTGCACCACCATCCCGTTCCTGATCAACATTCAGCAGTCATGGCGGCGTCAACTTCGAGCGCCGACGTGATGGTGGCGCGGCATCTGCCGGAGTACGTCGACGACCGTGCGGCCGGCTCGTACTTTCCCAACCCGGATCCTGGTTCGAGCGACCGGTTCATGACGTGGCAGTATGTGGTGGATGTGCTCTCGCACGGCGATCTGGACCAGCTCTTCCGCGATCCCGTCTGCGACACTGCCTATCGCGCCTTTGCCCCCGCGGTGCGTGCCAAGTACGATGGGCTCGAGAACTACATCCGCCACGTACGTCTCGGCTGGCCCACGGAAGAACGTACTGGCCCGGCACCACCCAACATGCTCGACCGCCCACAAAAGGATCCCACCTCCATCCTGTCCTCGGGCACATCGACGCCATCGGGGTCTGGGGTGCAGACGCCCAATGGAACGCTGCTGCCGCGCGAGGCGGTCAAAGAGACGTGGCCGGAAAAGGTCTTGCCGCATCCGAACCGAGCGGGCACTGTGCTGCGCCACTTTGTCGCCGATGCTGAATCGGACACCGAGTCGAGTCTCGTCAAGACCATCCCCAACGACTGGCCGTACGGCATCCCTGCGGGCTCGTCGCATTGGGTCGTGTGGTCGAAACTGCCCATCTTGCATCCCTCGCTCTTCACCACGGACGACTCGCCGTTCGACGCGGCGCTGAGAGACGAGCTGTACGACTGCGTCACGGGCGACGGCATCCGCGGTTTCACGGGCTTTGTACCCACCACCCCGACGAACCCCACATACACGTGGAGGGAGATGCAGATTCCCGAGGTGCTCGGGTCGCACTCACAGGCCAAGCTGCACAATCAGGCACCGGGCGGGAGGCTGTCGAAAGAGCTCGTGAGCCAAGCTCATGCATGGGCGTCCAGACATGTGACGCAGTACATCGAGGCCAAGTGGCCACCATCGCGTTTCCAGACCGCGTGGTTCTGCAACCCGCCGAGCTTGCGCACCGTCCCCGGCCTCAGCCATTTCCAGTAAGTCTGCCCCACCTCTCGAATCCTTGCCATCGGGCTCACTTTGCTCATCCATCCACCTTGCTTTCAGTGTGGTCGTCAAGGACCAGCCAGGCACAGCATAGACGCACACTGATCCGGCTAGGCATAAATGAATTCGGTTTCCGTACGGGTATCTCTACGATGCGTCTAGGCGGCGGCGGCGGCGGCGGCGTGTCTAGGCGAGCATGAAGTTCTTGGCGACTTCGTCGACTTGCGCCTTGACGGTGCCGGGGAGATTCATAAAGGCGAAGACGTGGTGCCAGTCGATGCACTCGACCAGGCTCAGTTGGACGGCATCGCACTCGAGGTCGCGCAGGTTTTGTACGAACTGTCGGATCTGGTCGTGGAAGATCTCGGCGGTGCCTGCGGTGACAAGCACCTGCAGCTCATCCTTGGCGCGAGGAGTGGGCGTGAGCAACAGCAGCGCCTTGGCGAGATACGCGTGGGCTCTCGGATCCAGTCCCGGCGAGAAGAGCGGATGGAATGCACCTAACTCGGCCACGGTGCCGCTGAGCTCTGCGCCGAGTCGCGCCAACTCTGCATTCCACTCGTCGCCGCGCTGGTCGGGCGCGACGGCGGGGTCGAGATCGTACCGCTCCGCCACGGCTTGGATGTTGCACTCTCCCACCTTGGCTGTGGGGGAGGGGCGGCCGGGGAGTGGGATGAAGTGGCGCAGGTAGTTGTCGCGCGCCAGACTGCACATGTAGGGCGAGATGATATCCACGCCTCGATTGGCGGTAAACGCCTGCGTGCCCAGCGTCAAGTCCACCATGGGACTGTGTAAGACGAGTTTGCGCGCGCGACCCAACGATCCCTCTCGCGGCTTGTCGTGCTTCGCCCACACCCGCGCACTGAGGTAGAGCTGCAGGGCCATTGCCAGTCCGCCGCCGGCCGAGTCGCCCATGAGGATGACGTTGTGCGGCTGAAAGCCCAGCCGCTTGGTGACATACACCCAGGCAGCCAGTGCGTCTTGCAACGCCGCAGGGAACGCACGTGCGTCGCTGGTGGCCTTGCGAAAGTTGACGCCCAGCACGCGCAGCGAGGTCTGACGACACACGGTCCAACTGAGCGGGCCCTGCGGCGCGTGCCCAGAGTGGTAGCCGCCGCCGACGAAGAACATCACCATGCGCTCCGAGGGCGACGCCGCCATGCCAGACCCGATCCCAGCCACGTCGTTGCCCGGCTTGACCGAGATCACTTTGCCGCGCGACACGGCGGCGGCGACCGACTTCCACTGCCAGAACGCGGCGACCTGCGTAGGATGCACGCCGACCTTGGTGCCTGCGACGTCGCCCGTGAGGATGTCAGTTGGGATCGCTTCTTTGTACGCATCGTAGGCTGTCGCGGGAGCGGCGGTCGAGAGCGCCTCGTCTGTGCGCAGCGAAGTTGCATCTGCTAATTGGTCGACACCATTCCCGTTTGGATGGCGTTTGCGAACACCGTTCGTAGCTGCGTGTCCGTTCATCGCGTGCGAAGCAGTCGTCGAGGTGGGCAGCGGAGGCAGGACGACAGCTTCGGCTTCGATGCACCACCCCTCGTGACCCCTGCCGAAGAGCCACTTGCTCGCCGCAGGCATCGTGCGTTCTTCCTCCCACCCCATCCCCCTCGGCGTACCGTACACGAGTGCCCAGAACAGACTGCCGATGATGGGGACGCACACCGTCTGTCCCACGCCCCATCCAGGCAGCCGTGTCGGAAACCTCGCTCGGCCCCACCCCTTCTGCTGCCACCGCGACTTGGGCACGAGTGCATGCGAGCACAACGCAGCCACCACATGTACGGGGATTACCACGGCCAGCACATACCCGACACGCAGCAGCGTGATGAACTGCGCGCGGCCGGTGCTTTCGAGTGTGCGTGCATCGCGTGGCGGGAAAAGCCGCTGCTCTAGCCGAGGGAAGGGTGAGGGCGTGTAGAACGACCACGTCGCCAGGCCGAGATAGTCGTAGTGACCCGAAGCGGTCTTCATGCCGAAGTCTAGGCGGAAAGCGCCGTATAGGGAGGTGGTGGTCGGACGAGTGGCGATAAGGGTTCAGAGGTGGATGCAAGAAGCGGCTCGAGGCGGCATCAGTCAGAAGTTGGAGCCCCGAGCCGAGGCGCGTGCACAAAGCCCGGCTGACGTACAGCCTGCATACACCGCCGCCCAGCCGAGACGCCAACTTGGTCAACCGCGCACAAAAAGGCGACACGCCTCGCACGTGCGGCGACCGCCTGTCCAAGTGCGCCCAAACGCCCCATAGACGCCGCACCCGCAACCATCCTCCACGAAAGCGACCATGGTGTCGAAGTCTTCCGCTCACTTCCTCTGGTATCATGTGGGACGATGACATACGGATGTTTAGGATGCACGGCCGGACGTGGGCAGAATGAAGCCGGTCGCGCTTCGCGCCCAATCAGCCCACCTTCACCTAGGTCATGTGCCGCTTCATCTCGACCGACCCACTTGGCTGGGAAAAGTCTGGTGCTGCTTCTTCCACCAGCGACCCAGGCGTCGCTCCGTCCAGAGATACGCTGCACAATTTGTCTCGCTCCTTGTCTTCACGCCAACACCACCACCTCGTGTTGCGGTCACCATGCACATCTTCCAGGTGCTCTCCGCACTCCTACTAGCCACCAGCTTTGCCGTGGCTGGTTCTCCTCGCCTCACGCCTCTCGTGCAGCCCCCTGCTGGCAGGGAAGACCTGTACCGCAGTGCCGAGCTGCTTCCCACCGACTTTCCGCCCGATGCACGCTCTGGCTTCGATACCCGCTTCCGCACCAGCCATGCCTACTCCGTCCTCGGCCCCGAGGGTTTCTGGACCGAGTCGTACCTCCGGGCACACTACATTGAAGACGTTCCTCGTCGATATCCACTGCATCTGTATCCTCATCCACCTCCATTCGACGTGTGGCTCAAGGAACAACGGCTGATCCGAGCGATCAACATGCTGGCGCAGTCGACCGAGGTAGAGATCGCGCGTGACGGAACCACCAAAGCCGAGCTTCTCGACTTGGAGATGCTGCAGGTCTACCTCAAGGGCCTGCTGCGTCAGACGCAGATCGCTACCGCGCTGAGGTACGCTAATCTTCCTGAAGAGTGGAGGCTGTTCGAGGAATCGCTGTATCGATACTGGGCTTCGTTCGTTCATGTTAGCCAGGGTCGAGCCGTGCAGGTTTTTAGGAACGGGCATCTGGATCAGCACCTCGATCATGTCAGGAAGCTCGCGTTTGGTCCTGGCCTCGAAGAGCCCCTGGCGAGCGATGGGGCCAAGGCGAAACCGCCTACGAGGGAGAACACCCGCAGCAAGGTCAGGACTCCCGTTCAGCAGGAGGCGGCTTCGACTAGCAGGAGCTGGAGGGGCGCAAGGCGCGTAGCTGATGCAACCAACAGCGCCGAGGAAAGAGAAAGCTTGGTCAAGCAGCTTCACAAGGCTTTCGTAGGTCGTCTTCACTTTTAGCACTCCACACTCTCTTTCGCATCACACTCTTTTGCAAAGATCGTTCCTTCCTTAATCCCATTGACTGGCATCTCCATCGATCGCATCCACCCTTCTCTCCCGCTGATCGGCAGCGTCAGATTCGAGCATCTCCCTGAGTGGCGAGGTTCAGATGCAGTGCCTTCATCGAGGGGAACAAGGGTGGGTTCCTGTGCCTGATGCGGTCCGCGCCACACGCTTCATTTCGCACAGCGTGAGAAGACACGACATGGTGGGGGGCGGGCGTGTTTAGCTCCCGACCACCATCTCGTTCAAAATGCTGTTGATCAGCTGTCTCGCTATACTCTCGCTTCGCACGATGCTCGCAGTCATGGTCATCGCAGCTGTGCTGCCGATCACCCCGTTCCACTCCGGTCCAGTCAACGACGCTGGCAAGGGAAGCTATCTCGCCAGCTTCGACAAGTGAAGCCCCGCGCCGGATGTAGGTCTCTGCGCTGGACGCACTACTTCCACTACGAGACTCTCTATCGCAAGGTTCAAAGCCACAGAAGAGTCAACGCTCGATCAACGTTTGAATTTTGCGTCAATACGAGCCCAGAACAGGTCTGACAGTGCTATACCGGGGCTCAAGCTCTACACTAAGGCCAGTCCAGAGTGTTGGGTGCACCTTAGGCGCTCTGAGCGCCTACGATGCGAGGCGGTGAAGGAGTGCTTCTATGCTGCTCATGAGCTCTATGTCCGTAAGAGCTTGCTGGCGTACCTTGGACGAAGCTTTGACGGGTTGGCCCTTGGGTGCCATTCTTGCAGCGATAGCTTGCCAGTTGTGGAAGCGTCGACGTGCTGTCCTGAGCTCTTCATTCGTCAACGGCCAATTGTGTGACTGCAAAATAAGGCTTAATTGTTCTCGTACTTTCAGTATCGTTGGCTCGACCTTTTCAGACGCTTCCTGGAAGCATGCAGTTTCTTGTAGCGGCATCTTACCTTTTAGTCGCCTGTAGATCGCTGATGCGCTCCTGGAACAGCATGGCGCCCCCAGGGCTGAGCTTGCCATCCGCCGAAACGATGGGCAGGCGTTCTTTGACAAAGTGATCGTGTCTGTGTTGCAGCCAGGTTCCAGACACGTGCCTTCGCACTGCGGCATCTGCCATGCCCAGCCCTCCTTCCAGTGCCGGCACGGCAGCGCTGTGTCCCTGAAATGCTTGCTCAGGGCGTTGCGAGGAGCCGACACTAGAAAAAGTCCTGTAGTCTGGATCGTTCAGGTCGAAGCCTCTGATGCGGTCCGATACAGTTGACGACCGGGAAGACGAGGCCTCACTGAGGCCCTCATTGGTGTCTGGTGAGATGGAAGTCGTACCTTCGTCGGAAACTTGGCTCGATGAAGCTGATGAAGGCCCTAGCCTCAAGGTGAGATCGAGCCCGTCGTATTGGGCACGGTTGCCTCCTGTAGCATCGACACAGGTGCACATGAGCACCAGTGCCGCCACCCATAGTCTAAGAGCAAAGGCGAAACGCATCTTTGCAAAGCTCTTGATCATGTGTTGCTTTGATTGAGAGCACGAAACAACCGCTTTCTCTCCAAGTATTTATAGCTTGCAGAGCCAGGCAAGCTTGCATTCATGTGGCTGATGGTCGAGTTTACAAATCGACCTCTTCTTCACATGCGAGCTCGCCCAAATCCGACGCAACGCACGGAGCCGCAAGTGAAGGCCGTTTGCTGCACGCCTCTCGACACGGCACACAGCGATGAAGATTGCCGACAAGTCTTTTTGTTTGTGATGCTGGTAAGCAAGGCCCGAAAAGGTGCATTCGGCCCTTGAACTAGACATCCATCGACCGTCCGCTCATTCAACGGCCTTGATGGTATCATAGCAGGTCAAGCGCAAAATGCCACAGCTTTAATTTTAGGGCTCTCGGAATCGATGACTGCTCAGGACTTTGACTAAGATGCCATGAGGGCAAGTCGGCGAAGGATGTCCTCCTTGCTCCGCAGAAGTGCTAGGTCCTCATGAGCGCGGTACACGATCTTGGGCGCGACACGAACACTCGTACTGTCATCGACTGCGATGCTCCTGCTCATCGTACGCCAGTTTCTGAACGGTTGACGTAGGACCGCCTTTTCCCTGTCTCCCATCAAATGACCATACCTGCGTACCCAGGCCCTTCCAAACGTCCCAGCATGGATTTGTCAGTTGACTCCCGGCAAGATGTACATGTGATAGCCTGGAGCACTTACCTCTTGGCTCGAACAAGAAGGTCGATGCGCGTCTGGAACTCCATAGCTTTTTGAGGGATGAACGATCCGTCGTGAACAAAAGGCTCAAGCGGCCTGCCTAGATACTTTCGCGTATACGCCTCCCAGTTCTCGTGCGCGTCCAGTCGCTGGATCAGTTGACGCGAACTCTCGACTGGCCAGCGATCCATGTGCGTTCCCACGCCGCGCATGGCAGAGGCCTCCCCCGATCCCTGCATGAGTGGCCTAGAGCTGGTGGAGGGGCCTGGCTGGTCACGCTCCCTCTGCGCTTGACCTGAAGACGATGCCTCTGTAAGCTGACCGCTTGAGCCAGAAGGACCTGAGACGACGTTTCCGTGAGGAAATCGAATTGCGGCGGGGCGAGGCCCGAGCCGCAGGGAAAGATCGACCCCATCGGACTCCTCAGAGGTCCCAATGGCACCTGTCAAGAGGTAGAGCCAGCAGAAGATAAGGCCTAGCAGACGTGAGGGCTCTTGGAGTTGCATCTTTGTATGGCGTCTTGGTGATAATGACAACGTATGTGGTACCGAGTCATGCTTGGACGATGCTCTTTATAACGTTCTCCGGTAGGCGCAGGTACTGCGAACCGTCTTCGAAGTCCCGCCAAGTGGAATCGAACTTCGAGTTCCAGTTCTCTCAATTTGGTTAAGATGAGACAAACAAGTCGGCTTGGACGAAGTCGCAATCTCGATGCTTCCACATGATCCTGGCTTGCGACCATATGCGCAAACGAGCCGAACTCGAGACCTCGTCGCTCCTCTTGCGGGGGTCTCCTATGAAACTCCTTCGATCAATTTATCGGAGCATCGCTCATTCTCATACGTCTCGTCATGATGTCATACGTTTCGCATTTTAGAGCGCGTTGTCACAGAAGGGTAGCTGGTGCAGGTCAGCTGTATGGTCGCAGCCTTCACCCGGTTGAGTCGAGATAGAAGAAGTGTGTGTGCGCTCATCAACGGGCGGGTGGGATCATATGAGGAATATGTCGGCGAAGGATGTCCTCAAGGCGAAGCATGAGGGCCAAGTCTTCGGAAGCCAGCGTCTGGAATTCATGCGAAGCCAGCGCACTGCCGCTGGCAGGAGTGAGCCGTTCAGCGATCTTGGCCCAGTCCTTGAAGCGCTTCCGCATGATTGCTCGCTCCGACGCAGTGAACGATCGGCCACCATCCAGCCTGAGCATTGATCTTCGCCACCGAAACCAAATATCAGTTTCTCGCTCTTTCGTTTTTTTTACGGTGTCACAGATACGGCGGAGGCTTACAATTTCGCTAGACGGAGCCGCTGCCAGCGCTTCTGAAACAGAAGGGCATTTCGCCGGCTGAACACGCCCTCCGAGATGACGGGCGCAACAGGCTGGTCCAGGTGTTCACGGATGTACTTAATCCAAGTTCTTCGCAGTCTCGCCTGGCTTTCGATCACGGAATCGGCGGGATCGACTCTACGCCAACCAGTCCTCCTCGAACTACCTTCGTCTACGACCCCTTCGTAGTGAGTTTCAGGCACCCGCTCGGATGAATGCAAGTCTGGCAGAAGAGACGAAACGTGTATCTGACTTGAACCAGTGACAGAACCGTCGCTGGCGACGCCGGGCTGAGAGGACGAAGGTTGCCCAAGACGGAGCGTGAGATCGATTCCTGCTGGCGCATGTTCGCCGCTCGAAACGGGCAGGGCAGATGCGCACCAACCCATTGCTGCAACAAGTAGGAAAGCTGCGCTTGTGATCTTCATAGTGAGTATTGGATTGTGAGCAACCACTCGCCTCACCGAACCGCCGTACCAGCGCTATTTATGCGTTTGGCGACTGGTTTCGGTCTGATTTAAAGTGACGCAAGGACTGGTCCTCTCGCAAATCCAGCGTCAGACCATTATGAGCCTCGTTCGTTTGTGGGCCACACCCACGCTCGTCTTTTGAAAACATGAAAATGGCTCTTTCTTGAAAACGGTTGTCCTACGAGGCGATGTGGGAACGAGTGCGATGATGAAGAAAGGTGGCGTTCACACAGCCGGCGGAAAGGTGCAAGAGCGCTCACGGCGGTCGATACGGCTCGTGCGAACCACCGTCTTCGACGTGTGCATCGATTACTCGATACCTCTCTGATCGGCTTCGGTAACGAGGCTCTTTCGATTTGCTTGGCGATGGCTTGATATGCACGAAGTCTACATAGCGAGAGAAAAGAGAGACAAGATTGCGTTTATGTGCACCTGAGCCGCAGTGGAGAGCCTAATGGGCGATCCGGCGAAGGAGCTCTTCGTCACGCTGCAACGTCTGGATGTCGATGGCGACCTTTGCTCGCAGGTTGCTCGGTGCAAATACGCTGGCGCGACTAGATGCAACATTCTTCGTGACCTTGCGCCAGTTCAAGAATCGCCTGGTGAGCACTCCCATCTCGGATTTGCTGAATGATCTTCCTCGATTCAATTTGATAAAGAGACTGTAGAGGAGCGAGCCCCCAAAGAAAGGTAAGGATCAGCTTCAGCTTTTCTCCCTTGCGCAAGGCGAGCAAGCACTTACGTCTTGGCTCGAACAAGGCTTTCGATACGACGTTGGAGCAATAGAGCTTCTTGGGCATGGAATCTTCCATCCTGGATTACCGCGGGCACGGGGGTATTGAGGTGATAGCGAGTGTAATATTCCCAGAGTCGACGTGCCCTTACGTCGGGCCCCACCAGGTTCCCGGGATCGACTTTTCGTAATCGTGGGATAAACGGGAACAGCCTGCGCGAGGAAGCACCACGAAGGTCCTGGACTGCGGCTCTGATAGAGCCTTCAGCGGGAATGAACGTGGGATCTTTCGGCAGCTGTCCATCCCTCAGCGCTAGTACGGGGTGCTCGGCCACGTATTCACCCGACGAGGTCGAGCTATCGCTTGTACCGGGAGAGTCAGGAGTATAAGCCGGTCCCAGCCGCAGCGTCAGATCCGTCGGGGTCGAGCCATCGCTTGCAGCTTGAGGAGTCGAAGCGGGTCCCAGCCGCAGCGTCAGATCGACATTGCCACCAGTGGGAGCAGACGCGCACAACGAGATCGCTAGCAGGAATGACAGTACTGCAAGACGCATCATAAGAAGCTTTTGCGGCTCAGACCTCGCAGAATGGCTCCTCGTCCCGGTATTTATGCGGATGAGTATGCTAAGCGAGCTGGTCTTGCCCTTCAGACCGGGCAGAGCCTGCGGACCTTCCGCCAGGTTGCTTCATCCCATCCAAAGGACGGAGACAAGATGTAAGCTGCTGAAAGCCCTGATCCGTTCTTCATTAAGTTCATCGATAGTGTCGTGAGACACCGTACATACTGTACACCGGAAGCATCTCGGTATGGTCGTTTGATGCCGCATATTCAATCAAGTGGCGCACACTTCATACGCGTAGCCCGCAAAGTCGCATCGTCAGATGAACGCCATCATAACCTTGCTTCACTACAACAGTACTGTGCAGTACACTTTCGCACGACTCACACTCATGCGGTGACATTGCTTAATTTAGGGCGTTGCGGCAACATGTAAAGATTCGAGGCTCGCTCTACGCCGTGGCTTATAGCTGTGCTGTGACCTACCGTCGAGTCCAAGTTGAAGAGCGGCACAGACAGATCTCATTTCGGACCGGAGTCGGCATTGACATGACCACTACAGTACAGTACGATTAAGGGCAACGCCGAGCTCCAGAGGTGCGCGTTTCTCGAACTGGAGCAGGCAGTCATTGAATGATGCCTCGAAGAGTTTCCTCGATGCGCCTCATACGAGCAATGTCATCATCGGCAAGCGCTCGTATACGTGACGTCAATATGATGCTAGCGCCCCTAGGGGAAAGCTGCTGCGCAAGTTTTGACCAGTTGCTGAATCGCACTCGTGGCATTGCACGATGCTCAGTCTTGTACAAGGCCCTGTATGTTCGTACGATCTGCCTTCAACAATGCCAGAATGTCTGTGTCAGCACTGAAGTCGTCAGCTGTCGACAGAGGACGTGCACTCACTTCTTCGCTGTGTTGAGGCTGAGGATTCGCTGTTGGAAGGCGATTGCATGTTGCGGGTGAAATTCGCCGCCGACAATGAAAGGAGGAACTGGCTTGCCGAGATACCTGTCAGCGTACCTTTTCCAGCTCATCGGAGCGATATCGTACTCTATGCGGCGGTCAGCGTCCTGTCTCGGAAAGCCAGACATGCTGGAGCTCGCCTCGCTGGGTGCCGCGGCTTGCTGCATCCGATTAAGCATTTGAGATTCGTACAAAGAGGGCGGCGCGGGAACATGTCCCAGCTGCGTCAGCTCGTGCAGCGTAGAACCCCTCCCAGAATGAGAAGAGCCTGATGCTAAGGTCGCAGGACTGTCAAGCGAGGCAGCATCATGATGCTCCAGACGTTGTCCGAGTCGAAGCGATAAATCCAACCCTTCGGACTCGTCCTCCGAGTCGCTGGTGCAGAGAGCAGGAGGGAGCAGCGGGAGCATAGCCACTGCCAGCAGAGCTGCAAGCACACTGATCCGCATTGTGCCTAGGCTGAGTTGGTCTCTCACCGCAAAGTACGACCTCCGCTGCCGAGACTTTATAGCTTCGACGTTCAGAGTAGCTCAGCCTTTCAGCGCCTAGGCTGCGCCCAACAGAGTACCGCCACCGAGTCTCGGCTTTCGCGTCTCGATAGGTGGTGGTCCTATCACATATCCTTCATTTCAAGTGGTTTGAGTTGGATTCCCACCACAGAGCGACGAAGCGAGGTTGGGTATCCAAGGCTCGAACTCCGCATAGTATGTCACAAAGACCTCATCCGCTGAGCCTTTCTTCGGTAGCAAACCGAGATCGGCACTACCGTACGAAGCTCGCGCTTTGCCATCTGCGACGCTCGATGACCAAGAGCGTGATCATGAAAGCAAGCAGAAAGGACGTCGCGAAATCATCGCGTAGAGTACTGTATTAAGTTGACACGAGGCGAAACCAGTCAAGATGCTGGCTGCATCTCGTCGGCTAACGTGGAGGCGACACGTCTGGAAGGAAAGTCGCTATGTCGTGCAGAGCTAGCTCTACACGGGTTACAAGTGATCCCTCCTCACGCAGCCAGTCGGCCAACTGACGGCGGTTCGCGTACACGTTGGACAGCGTCTTGCCCTTCCAAGGCATAAAAGGCTTCGCAAGGGTATTGCGCTGCTCGGTCGTCAGCGCGGATCGCGTCATCTTGTTGCTGAGCACCCATCTGGGCGATATCAATGAGAGTCAGACAGATTGTCAGCAGCCACAACCAATGCATTTTGAGCGCCGACGACATGTCACTGACCTTTTCAGGTAATCGAGCTGATTCAGACGCTGATGGAAGGCATCTAGATGCTGCGAGAGCTCGTCGCGGCTCGATCTCCAGATGTCCTCAGGGCCCAGCGACTGCCTCGAGGCTGCCGAGCTCAAGTAGGAGTCCCACCATGCAGCTACTTGGTTGCCCCTGCTTTCCGGGTTCCAAGGCACGTTTGGCACAGGAGCAGCTCCAGTGCTCGGCACAGCAACAGCCAGCGAGAGCGCAGTGAGAGATACGATGGATAGGAGCTTCATCTTGGCGTGTAGCAGAACCAAATACCTCGTTGCTTGGAGCATGTCTCTCGCCCTGGTCGAGTCGAGCCTCTTTATTTAAGCAAGCTGCAGTCCGTCGACTTCGCACACGAGTAGATACAGTCCAAAGCCGTCGGAGGTGACGCGTCTGCCAGGCTGTGTTACTACAATCTTCAAATCGATAAGACGCACAAAGACAGCCAATAGAGAGGTGGCTGTGCAAGGGGTACCATAATGGTGCCTTGAGACCACAACCGCCTCGTTACAGCGAGGCATTTGCCGAAAGGTTCATCGCCTCAAGGGCAGCGGTTTCGATATGAGGCTCGGCTCGGAGCGATTCCCCACTTTGACATCTAGACTCTCAAGTCTCGCCAACAAGTCGGCGGCTTCAAGAAGCCATCGAGGACCGGAAACGTGCGGCAACGGTTCCACAAAGCGGTGACGGGGACGATCCCGCTCCCCCACAGGGATGGTCCCGCTCGCCAACACCGACAGTCCCGCTCCCCCGTGGTGATGTGCTTGCCCTCGCTTTTCGGCCCACAATGAGCTGCATGACTGATCGAGCGGGGTTAAGGTGGGCGGCCCACAGAATGCTGCAGAGCGCCGCCTGGCTTCCGCCCACCCGCTCAGGAACACGCCTACGCTTTGCACACGCTTCTCATGCACCAGGATACACGAGATACATGGCAAAGGCTGCAGCGCACGTGCATGCAGACTTCACTCTTCTTGCCTCTTCAGCATTCATTCCCTGCTTTCGCTGCCCCAATTTCGTGGCGAGAATCGACATCAAGATAGCTTGGCCGAAAGTTCCGGCATGTAACATGTTGACATGTTGCGCTTCTTAGTCTGCGTACATGCGGTACTACAGCATCAAGGATGCCATTCATCAAAGCCGCGTATGTTTTCACTTCCCAACATGTGTGCGAAGTTAAGGCGGGGCCTCAGAAAGGGACCAGAGCGTGATAGAGAGGCCGGAACAATACATGCGTGATGCACAAAGGCTGAGTCGTATCGACATCTGGACGGTAAGCCTCTACCTAGAACGAAAGCGCAATGCTACGATCATGCTACAGTGCCCATAAGAATTGGGCATTCCGAACCGTGCGAGTCGCCACGCGGTCGATAATATCTTCGACCTCGTTCACAAGCATCTTCTCGGCATCGATGAGAGATGTGTACTCTTCCAGTCTCTCCATGATGTTCTCGAGATCTTCGTTGGCCCATGGGTGAAAAGGTTGGGTCAAGCGCTGTACTTCTCCGTGATGCAAGAATTCACCATAGTCGCGCAGCACTCGACTTGTTTGTCCCGATGATCGAAGTCCGCAGCACCCCACAATATTGATGTCAGTACTTTGACGATGCAAGGAATCTCAAACCTGGTCCTACTTACTTCCTGATTACATCGAGTGCCTGCACTCGCTTTGTGTACAGCCTGATTCTGCCTCTAGTGAGAGGTGTTTCAAATGCCGTGTAGCCCGTGGATCTGTCCACCTTGATCCTCTTCATCACGACGGGAAAGGGGAACGGTGCGTATTTGGCACGATACGGTGACCACCAGTCCGGAAAGCGTGGATTCGGAACGGCCGTAGGTCCAAACGTGATTGGTGTCTGTGGAGGCTGCTGCATTACGCTGACGATTTGCTTTCCCCTGCCCGTGGGTTCCAGGACATTCCGATTGATCTGACTTGCATCTTCTGCACGCCGAGCCCCATCATCATGTGCGCTTGACGGAGCAGGGCTGTGTCCTTTGGCATTCATCAAAACCCGCAGTGACGTAGCTCTGCACAAAGAGACCGTCGCTGACGTGACGAGTACGATGAACAGACCAAAGCGCATTGTGAGAGATTGTGCTTGCTTTCGGAGTGCGTAAGGTCGACCGCTTGGCCTCGATCGAACATCCACGCCATTTATGGTGTCACGGCGCTCGCTAAGGGATCTTCTGAGCCGGTGCACCGCCTCAGCCGCTGAGCCGTCATTAACAGGAATCTCGACTTTCGTTTTTGCATTCTCGGCGTCGATGGGCCCCGTTGCAGTGCTGATCACGAGGACAGCTTCAGGGATACACCCGCTGGAAACGATGGTTTACACAGACAATCGCATCTCGGAGACAGATCAGCCTGTCTTTGACTTCATCTGCATCCATCGAGCATCGAATCCTGCATCGTGGGACCGAACGGTGATCAGTGAAGCTCGATCTTTTTCCCACGCTTTCTGATCACATGCGTCTCATTTGCATCACCTGCAGCTGCACCATTCAAGGTCGTGGGCTCTCAACGCAAGGCGTGGGCTACAGTATAACACTGTAACAGATCAGCGGCTGATGTGATACCGTGCTCAAATCATTCGAGGTTCGAGTGAAAGTGGAATTCAACCCGATCGCTCCGCTTGGCACTTTCACTATGAGGAGTGCGCAGGATTACCTGCACCCGTCCCACTCCGGGAGGGGCCGACATGAGCTGGCCAGATCATTGAGCACGGTTGGAGACCTTCGGAGTACTGTTTACGCAGTCGCTCGCTCTGGCTCTGGCCATCTCACACACCACATGACACCTATTGGCGATCTCCTGGCGCTTCGGGTGTGTTGCTGGCCTGCTCGTGGTCACCACCGCGGATTACCCTCTCTGATCAACAAGTATTATACCGTATTGAAAGGGACGATGCATCAGTGAAACGTACCGCGAGTTGCACGACCGCATGATACAGGTCTAAGCCTACGTTACACCGATGCGATGGCCCCACAACCGTAAGTGGATACCGGACATATGATACACCGTCAGAATTGTCATAGTGGGTTGAAGACTAGCCCAGATGAGACGGATGGTTTCCACCCACAAAGTAATTGCATTGTCCATCGATACACGCTTTTTACATGCGCCACGCCCCTTCACGTAACGATAACCCACTGGTGAGCGATGGAGGAGTTCCTGCGGTGTCTTTGATGTGTATGGCCCTCGCTCGGCAATTATAAGGGCGAAAAGACTTACCTTCACCCATCATCGGCATCAACATCCTCGAGTCCGCCCGACATCTGACAAGCGGTTCAGCATCACGATCATGGTCACCTTTCGCGCCTTGTTGGGCATATTTGTGCTCGGCACTTGCGTGGCCGCGCAGCCTATCGCCCGCAGTGGTGGCACCTCCGCAGCCGAGCCTGAGCTGCTCTCAAATTCGCTGAACTCACGCCTCTCCCTTTCGAAGCGAGCCATCGATGCCGAGGTGCCGGATGCTGCTGGAGGAGCTAGTCGTGAATACGGGGTCTGGTCACCAGGCGACACGCTGCGTATCGCCACTTTCCTGGCAGGCGATCACAACATCTTCCCGCGCAACTCGCTCGCAACCCCTGCTGTGCAGCAACTCGCCGCTGCGTACAGGCCGTACCAGCGAAACTTTCCTGCCCGTGGGCTCCCCCGAGACGGCCTATCTGCGGATGCAATAGTCTCCCGGCTGTTTGAGGTCGAGGGCCGCAATCGGCTTCGACAGATGCAGAGCGTGCTTGAAACTGTGATCGACAACGCACTGGCTTTCAGGCTTGATCAAACTCGGATCCAATACCTCGAGGCTTTGCGTCGTCGGTTCCACGTCTCCGAGCAGATCTTGACGCCGACAGCGACGGAGATAGGGGACAGAGCGGTGACGAGGACTCCAGCTCCTCCGGTCGTGTATGATTCGGCGTACTTCGACAGGATGGCTGCACACATAGAATATCTGGCTCGTCGTATGAATACTCGCCAGATGATTGTGTCGAGAACCACGCCTCCGTTGGCGGTCAACTTTGCACTCCTTGGACACCTCGAGGACGAGCTTGACAGGGTCATCTCCACCCCTTTCGCTCCTTCTCGCCAGCTCAACACTTTGCTACAACTTCATCCGCGCGGTGTTTCCGACGAACAGGCTGCGCATCAGGAGGGTCGGACGCTCCAGCGCAGAGACACCTGGACCTCGTTCGACGAGCAGGAGGCAGAGGAAGAAGCGCTTGGCTCGGAATCGAATACGGGAAGCCGCAAGATGTTGATCAAGCGCCAGACCAATAATGTGCGAGAACATCTTGGCGGCCAGAGGTGGCCGATGCGAGAGATCACCATGGAGGAGGCGCTCCATCGCAACGCTTTGGAACCGACCGATCCGGGCGCCATTCCTATTGGCGAGTTTTGGCGAAGGAACATCGATCTCCTGTCTCCCATGCGTGGCAACGAACGACGCCGGTGGCAACTCGCCAGCATGTACGAGCACTACCGGCAAACTGTCGCGATCACCGGCACTGCTCTGAACTTCCATGACCATAATGCTATCGTGAAGGAGACATACATGTCCGTGGGTCGCGACAGGTTCCGGCACATGACGCCCATTCTCAGGTATCTGATCGAGCATCGCAGCCAGTTGCGCCTCGACCCTGTGCGTGTGGCGTATCTCGAGGCGCTGTTTGTCCGTTTTCAAGACACCGAGCGACTCTTGACGCCAAGCGCCGAGGAGCAAGCCAACGAGATGCTGCGCCACGCTCGAATCATAGAAGAGAACGTAGGGAACGTACGAGCCGTTCGAGCTGCCCTCGGTTCAATGAACGACGGCTCGGAGCGCATGCTTCACCGCATCGGCTCGGCGAGGGAAAACCTTTGGCGGATCCTGCAGGACATGCGCTTTGTCAACCATCTGGAGAAGGAGATCGAGGAGATTGTGGACAATCCCGCGTCCACTGCAGCACGCGGAGTGCGAAGGCTAGTGCCGCGTGATCATGTCGAGGAACACGGAGCCTATGCCGACAAGGAGAGGGCCAATTTGATCGAGAAGCGTGCCATCCAGGAGCAGCCGCTCACGGATGAGGAGATGCGATCGGCACTCAGTGGCATTAGCATGCACCTGCAGGACGTAGCCGCACGACCTATTGCAACTTGGCGTCTTTCCGAGGCTATGCTTCTGCTGCACGACCGAGTTCCCCAAAACCTCAAGGCGGTTCGGCGCGGCGGCTGGGTAGCCTACCGAGCCAACCATCCTCGCATTCCTTTCGATCACGCTTTCCTCTCGGATCAAGTCCGTCTAGCGCCCTACTTTGACACCGACAGGGGCGCGCGATTTGGGAGCGCCATCCGCGTCATCGACTCGCTGCTTAGTAGGCGAGGACGACTTCAGCTGACCGACACGAGTGTCGCGTATCTGGAAGCGCTCAAAATTCGCTTTCAGCGGACTGCCGGGTTGATGTTGCCCTTGCCGAGCACGGCACGAGCTCAGATTCGGAGCGAGTTCAGCCAGGGCACGCCCAAGGAACAAGAGCAGATGCTGCGAAACCTGCTGTTCGATCGCAACCTCCGCATCCGGCAGAATGCGCGCGAGGTGAATATCGACGAATCGCTCCTGCTGAGCTTCGAAGGCGAGATGGACTACTTCCATCGCTTGCCGATGGTGTAGTCTTGAGCCAAAAGACGTCCATTTGCGGCGGTGGTATCGTACAAAGTAATGACTGTATGTAGACTCATCAGCTACCACAAGTTGCCGCTGCTTCGGCCAGCGCATGCTAGATTGTCCGAATGTGCGTTTGATTGATGGCCATTTGGGCATGGGTATATGGCATCGAGATGGCGCCGGCACTCTTGGTCAGCACAAATGCGGCTCACTCTTGCACCTCTTTCCTCTTCTTCTTCTTCTCCTTCTTTTCCTTCTTCTCCGCCTTCGCCTCTCCGTCCTTCTTCGACTTTTCCTTCTTGATCTTCTTTTCCTTCTTTTCGGCCTTCTCTTTCTTCACATCGCTCTTCTCGTCTTTGAGCTTCTTCGTCTTGGCTTTCTTGTCGCTAATGGCTTCTGCCTCGCCATCTCGCTTACGCTTCTTCGATGAACCCAGATCCTTCTGGTCGTCATCATCGTGTGTCTCCGGATCTCTGATCGCCGATGATTCGGTCTTCGTCTTCTTTTCCTTCTTCCCTTCTCGATCGCCTGGCTTCTCCTTGGCATCCTTGCTCTTCTTGCTCTTCTTGTCTTTAGAGGTCACGACGGGTTCTGCCGAAGATTCGGACGCCGGCGTTGAGGATGGTGCCAATCCCTGTGACTCCTTGAGCTTCTTTCGCAGAGCCTTCTTGGCGAGCTTCTTCTGCAGAGCCTCGTCGTCTTTCTTCTGCCGCTTTTTCATCGCCTTTTCTTCCTTGCTCAATGGCACAGATGAAGCAGAGGCAGAAGATGAGGAAGGGGAAACCACGTTGAGAGCCGCATCGACCTCGACGTCGGAAGCAGCGGGAGTGTCGTCTGCCTTCAAAGTTGGCGGGGATGAAGGAGCGGCCTTGAGCGGCAGAGTCTCTTCGACAGCAGGGACGATGGGTTTGCCACGAACAAAGTTGCTCATGAGCGTTTTCCGGGCGTGTTCGCGCTTGGCGAGGGAGGAGAGCGACATGGATGCAGATGCAGCCGAGCGCTCACCCATGTTCCAGGAGCTGGAGGATTTCTGGCCGTTTGAAGCAGATACGGGGGTGGATGCGCCTGATGAGGCGGGTGACGGACCGATTGAGAGGCTCTTTGCACCTGCCGTGAAGATGCTGTTCCACCAGTCGTCGGCGCGATCGCGGTCTTTGCCGATACCAGAGAGGGTCTTCTTCTGGGTGATGGCGAGAGGCTTCTTGAGGCCACGACCGGCCTTGCCATCGAGTGGCACGCCGACACCCTCCCAACCCTGTGAGACCAGGAATGTGGTGGTGTTGAGCGGCATGTTGGTGTGGAGCCTGGTATCGGGCGAGGTGGTGGGTGGCACAGAAGAAACCAGCTGGGCGGCAGCACTTCGAATCTCAAGCACAGCTCGAGGCTGGCTGTCCGCGGCAGTTCCGCAAAAAATTCAGAGCAAAAATGTGCGGGCCAGGGTCCTGCCGCTCCACAAGCCGAGTTCCGAGGTTTGGACAACGGCGCGTGGCTGCTGAGGTGGGTGGAGAAGCACGGTCGATTCGCAAGACCAACACCGAGCTTGCTGAGAGCTATCCTTCAACCCGAGACCATCTCTTCCTTGGGCTCGCAGACGTGCAAGCACCGGCCACTCGTCATTCTCGATTTCTGAATACGGCGCGCGAGGGTGTGTCTGTGCGCGAGTCACGTGGCAGCTGGTATATTCAGTAAGGATCGGATGCACTCCCTCGGTTCGCAGCACATGTTGTCGGAAGAGCCGATAGAGGGCATTCGTCTCTGATCACACCGACCAGCAGGAGCAGCAAGAGGGCATCCCCACGTCGCTTTGCGTCGCAGACAAATCGAACGATGGCGACGATATCAGCGGCGGATCGCTCCTCGTCGCGGCCTTCGCGTCGGCTCTGGCTGCCCTGGCTGCTGCTGGCGATATCGTTGATACTAATCACCTACTCGGTCGACTCCTTCGTCCGTCTGCCACAGCAGCTTGCCGTCTCTCAACAATGTCGCATGTCACGCATGCGTCCGGCCTACATCGACCATACAGCCGACCTCGAATCCTTCTCGCCCTCGGGCTTGTGGCGCAAGTATCGTCTCTACCTCTATCGCGAGCGCGACTTTGACCCCATGGATCTGCCGTCCGGTAGTCCCGCCCTCTTCGTGCCCGGTAACGCGGGCTCGTATGGTCAGGTCCGCAGTGTCTCCTCCAGCGCGGCAAGGCAGTTCTACAAGCAGAACAGCGGTGGTCAGCTCCGAGACGAGTGGAAGGACGCGCCCGCCGGCGTGGCTCACACCGACTGGTACACGCTCGATTTCAACGAGGACTTTTCAGCCTTCAGCGGATCCACCTTGATAGAGCAGGCAACGTTCATCAACGAGGTTATCGCCTACCTTTCCAACCGATACGCATCGCCTGCCACCCGCAACTTTGCCGCAGGCGAGCGCAATACCACCGTCCCCATCCTGGCACATAGCATGGGAGGAATCGCTGCTCGCCTTGCTGCCCGCATGCCAAACTATCCACAGGGTAGCATCGACACCATCGTGACTCTCAGCACGCCTCACGCCTACCCACCAGTGCCCTTTGACAGGAGCACCGAATATGTCTACTCACTCATCAACCGACCATCGCCTGCAGCACCATCAGGCTCGCCAGCCTCGGTACCGCCCTTGCTCGTCTCGGTGGCAGGCGGCATTTTGGATACACAGCTCCCCTCGGACCCGTCTTCGCTTGCACTGGCGCGTATTGGCGAAGCGGTGCCTCCTTCGCGCATCTCAACCTTCACCACCTCGCTGCCTTCCCTTTGGTCCTCCGTCGACCATCTGGCAGTCATGTGGTGCGATCAGCTCCGCGAAAAGATCGCACGAGGATTCCTCCTCGACATGATGGCTTTTGGTCGCATTGCCCAGGATCGCTCCGCCGGAGGCATCACAGGCAAGGCCAGCTTTTTGCGCAGAAGGCGCGAGCTTTGGAGGCGAGCACTCAGCCTGTTCGACTCCTCGGATGCCGGCAACGGCGACATCGGACCTCTCGAGCTCATACCGTCAAAGGATTCAAGCTACGACGAAGAGCTCGAATCTTTCGTCGTCGAGGGAGAAACGCCAACGTTCAACAGGCCCGCGTCTGGCGTTGACTCCCCACTGCTGATCGGCGAAGATAGCTTCGTCTACCGCGTACCCGCCAGACTGGGCGAGGGCGACACCGACGTGCATGCCTTTGAGCTCATCACCAATCTGTGCGTGGGCTGGAATCCATCTTCGGGCTTGGGTGCTCCCGTCCCACAGCCCGTCGAGATTGTCGTGCAGACATGCACGAGCGACCCGGACTCGTCCGACCCCATCGCTGGAAGGAAGATCTCGTGCCAGCTCGTCATGCCGTGGCAGTGGGAGCTCATCCCGCCCAGCCTCCTCCCGCGTACCGACATTCTGAGCCAGAGTCCGGATGCTCCGGCAGCCGCCAACGCTGCTGAGAGCAAGCCGTTCCCAGATGCTGAAGAGGCGTACCACGTGCCCGGCCTGGCGTTCCAGCGACTGCGACTCGATGCCGTGGTGCTCAAGAGGCGCCGAGTCGACTTTATCCGCGTCGAACGCAAGGCGGTCTCGGGCTCTTTCGTTCATGCGCGTGGCCTCAAGAGCTTCATCCGTGCAGGCTGGATGCGTCAAGACAGCGGCCGAGTCGAAAAGCACGGCCCTTCCCACATCCTGACTCCGGCTCAGAACACCGCTACGCAACAGCATCATCAGGATTACGGATTGGCCACAGTTGGCGCAACCCCAATCGCAACTGAATGGAGCCTCAAAGGCGTCGGCTCTTCTCTGCTCGCCAGACGTATCGAGGTGGTGCTCAGCCAGTGCCTCATAGAGAATCTCGCGCGTTACACGCTCGTCACAAACGACGAGGTACAGTACTCGACGGATCCGTCCTTCTCGCCCTTTTTGCACGTCTCGAATCGAGCCACGGGCGATTCGCGCTGGTACCCCCAGCTCGCCTCGCCTCAGCTCGTTCGCTCGATCCGCAACAGGACGTACAAGGGCGAGGCGATCACGTTCCCTCTGTCGCTCCATGGCAACGCGCCCTTCATGCCTCCGGCGAGAGAGAGCGTCGACGAGGTCAAGGTGCAGCTGTGGTCGGATACGGCCACTCTCCTGCCCGTGCCCGGCAAGCAGCTCGACTGTCAGTCGCCCATCGAGTCGATCCGCATCTCGATCGATTGGAAGGCGTCCGCGGGGCTCGTCCTTTTGCGCTACCGCTTCTTCTTGGCAGCCTGGCCGCTCGGACTCTTGGTCGTCTGCGTGGGGCTCTCGTGGCTCGCGTGGGCTGCCAAGTCGGACATAGACGTCTTCCCTAGCCCTCTGCATTCGATCATGAAGCCGGCGTTCCGAACGCCCTTGCTGGGACACAGGATCGACCCGCTGCTTGGCATGTTGGCATGTCTGAGTGCCGGTCTGCTGTTGGTCGACAGCATCCGCCTCGCGCTGTACAGGGCGCTGCCGGACACGCAATCTCACGGGCCATCGTCGTCGCTTCTCGGCATGGTCCTAGGTCTGAGCGATCACTCTTCCTCGGCTGGCCTCGTGCCGTGCTTCCTGGCGGTCTCGTACGCGGTACTACTCGTCATTGTAGCTGTCGTCCAAGTCGGGTTCCGCTTCACAGCTGCCGTCGTGCGCAGGTGTGGTCTCGGCGGCAAACTGGACTGGGTCGGCTCGACTGCTTCTGGGGCAGACCCGCTGCGCTGGAATCCACGCTCCATCGCAGGGCTGGCACTGCTGTTGCTCTCGGTCGTTCTTTTTGTGCCACACCAATTCGTCTTCCTGTGCATCTTTCTGCTGCAGATGCTCAACACGCTCCGTGCACAACTCGAGCTGCAAAGTATTCCAAAAGCAGCTTCGGTGACGACGGCTTCGCCGAGAGCACAGGAGACGCGCTTGCACCAGCACCTGGCCATCTTTTTGGTTCTCTTACTGCTGCTTCCTCAGAAAGCGAGCTTCCTTGTCACATGGGTACGCAACCTGGCATCGGTCGGGATCACCACGCCGAAGACGACGGCGGCATGGATGGACCACAACGTGCTCGACGTCGCGCCCGTGGTCGTGCTGGTGTGGCTCATGGCTGGAGGACGGAGGCTCGAGCCGCCACGAAGCGGGCTCGAAGCGAAAGCGGTCGCAGCGGGCTTTGGCGTCGTTGGCTGGTATGCGCTGGTGTGGGGCATCAGGTACACCTACCGAACGTACGATGCGTTCAACGCGCTGTGTGCGCTGCTCGCCATTTGCCAGTGGCGGTCTAGGCGTGGTTGCAGCTTGCGCAGCAACGACCGCTTGTCTCGCGCAGGAGGCAAGGATTCCGATGAGACGCTCGGCATGCTCGACGATCAAGACGGCGCCGAGGGCAGCTCGAGTTCCAAATTGGGCACCGGCCGGCAAGCAGAGGCGTACGAGCTGGCAGCTCGCTCGGACTCGGAGCGTCTGCCCATCCACCATCTTGCTCTTCCCGCCTCGCTTGCTTCTTCTCAGCAAGACGCAGCGGCAGAAAACCCGGCCGAGAGGGAACCTGACTCGCAAAGCGATGCGGCGCAGCCAAGCACTAGCACGCCGGGAGACAGGCTGGACACGCTCATCGGACAATATCTCGACGTGCTTGATCGATATCAACAAGCACGGAGCGCCAGCTGCGAATCTTTCAGCCGCGGCTACCTCAAGTTGAGCCGGGCCAAGATGGAGTACGGTGCGTCTCGGTTGAGCAGCAACTCGTATGACTCACGGCTGCTCGGCGAGATCCGCGCGCATGTGGAACCCGGCCCATCGAAATTGACCGGTGCTGCGACCAGCGCGGAACCAGAACCGAAGCGAATCTTGGCAGAAAGATTCGTGCCTGACTACTCGCATCTATCCGAGGCACAAGACGGAGCAGAAGCTGTCCTGTCGGGGCTAACGGACGAGAAAGAGGGTCGTGGTACGGCGACGAAACAGGAAAACGCGGCATCGGGATTGCGCAGAAGGGCCGGACCGGTGTCGCCGGCTGGGCAAGATGCGGCGGATGGCAAAGAAGGACGCGTGAGCTTGCCGAGCTCCTCGCTTGGCACTCAGTCGGCCAATTCCACGGCGCGCAAGATCGGCCAGGACGACGAGAGCAAGGCCGGCAAAGATCACCAAAAGAGGTTGCCGGATGCGCTCTTGCAGTTCGGTGGGCTGCCAACGCCATCGTTGCGAGGAGCGCAGGTTGATCTGAAGCGCGCTCTTGACCAAGTCCTGGGCGTTGGTGCGAAGCACGCACTGGTTGGCCAAGGACTCGTGCAGCTCGTGTCCCAGCTGGACTACTTGGCAAGGGAGATCGCCAAGTTGCAAGGTAGCGACGACAACTAGACACCAAGCGTGACATTGCGATCTGATCTCTGCATTGGGGGAAAGCACCGACCATCTTCTGTGGCCCGCCCGTCATGAGCGTGATCAACGTGGGCGCCGTGTGGCCGATTCGCGAGTGTTTGTGGGCTTGCAGCGCGCAGTGTGTGGGGTGCAGCGGATCTCGCACGCGGGCGTGGAGAAGACGCAAGGGGACTGCGCGAGAAAGAAGGCCCGGTGCAAGAGTTCAGCCAGCCTCGCTTAAGTTGACCGAGGGTTGGACCGCGCGGTCAAGCAGTGGAGGAATTAGCCGGCGGCGGCCGATTGGATGGAATTCCGCTTCCGCCTCGGCATGTAGGAGCATTTGGCGGAGTTGGACGACGTCACGTCGCAAATCGCAGGTTGGAACCGTCGGGGCAAAGCGGTTGCGAAGGGCTCGATCCTGCACTTCGCTTCTCAGAAGGCGCTCGGCCTTCTCATTCCGCCCTAACCGAGCGTGGGGGCAAACTTGGAGCTTTGAAGCGAGCAACACGATTTGACCGACCACCGAATGAGACGCAGCCGAAATGACCGATGGCCCCACACGGGTGTTGTAGCGCCCCACCTCCACCCCCGCCTGCCCCGCAGAGCCCCGCATTGAGAAGCACCATGCAACCGGCGACTCTGCCTTTGCCCCCTTCGCCCCTTTGTCAGCAGGCAGTGCCGAGCTCAGCGCTAATGCGGGTATAAAGACAGCTCCGGCCACGACACCATCCTGTCGGCCCTACATCAGAACCCTTTTCAAGACCCGAGAGACAAATCTGCAGGCATGATCGGACTCAAGCCTGCTGTGGTGGCTGCCGCGCTCGCACTCGGAGCCCTGGGCGGCTCTGCTGCCCCTTCACACCTGGACTACACTCGCGATGTGTTTGCGCGCGACAACGGCGCGCACTCGTACACTGGACCGTACGCCGACGGTGGCGTGTGGTCCAACGGATTCGCCAAGGCCAAGTCGCTGCTCGACCAGATGACCGTCGAGGAGAAGGTCAACATCACCACTGGCTACACGGGCAAGTGCGTCGGCTTCACAGGCACCGCTCCGCGTGTCGGCCTCGAGGCTCTCTGTCTGCAGGACGGTCCCGCCGGTGTGCGTCCTGCGCGTCGTGTCTCGCAGTTCCCCGCCGGCGTCACCACCGCTGCGACATGGGACCGAGACCTGATGGCACAGCGTGCCGAGGCACTTGCTGAGGAGTTCCGCGACAAGGGCGTCAACATCTGGCTCGGACCCGTGACCGGCGGTCCGCTGGGACGTGCTCCGCGTGGCGGACGGAACTGGGAAGGATGGAGCCCAGACGAGTACCTCTCGGGCGTCGCCTCGTACCTCACCGTCAAGCATGCTCAGTCGAAAGGTGTGGTGACTTGCGCAAAGCACTACATCGCCTACGAGCAGGAGACCTACCGTAACCCATACAACCTCTCCGAGCCGTACGAGGTCTTCCCTGTCCTCGAACAAGACCCCATCGACAGCGTTCTCGACGACCGCACGACGCACGAACTCTACCTCTGGTCCTTCGCCGAGGCGGTTCGTGCTGGAACAGGCTCGGTCATGTGCTCGTACAATGAGGTCAACGGAACTCATGCCTGCAGTGACAGCTACAGCTTGAACACGCTGCTCAAGGAGGAACTCAACTTCCAGGGAGCCGTCATTAGCGATTGGGGTGGAACATGGTCTAACCAGGACTCCGCACTTGGCGGTCTCGATGTCTCGATGCCCGGCACGGCGTATAACGGCAAGTTCGGCAACTTCTTCGGCCAAAGCCTCGTCGAGCTCGTTCAGAATGGCTCGGTGCCCGAGGCTCGTCTGGACGACATGGTGCTGCGTATCCTTGCACCTGCGATGGAGATGCAGGACTCAAGCTACCCGCAGCCTTCGTTCGACGTGCGCGATCTGACACGTCCGACGAACAACGTGCGCCGAGACCATCACAAGATCATTCACCAGATCGGTGTCGACTCGGTAACGCTCGTCAAGAACAACAATTCGGATGGCCGCGGTTTGCCGCTTAATAGCCTCGACGAGCTGCAGACAGTGGCGGTGATTGGCCAGGATGCAGGCGACAACATGTACGGCGCCACGAGCTGTGGGCAGAACGGCCAGTGCAACATCGACGCCTTCAACGGAACCGTGACCATCGGCGGTGGATCGGGTTGGGCGTTCCCTCCGTACGTCATCTCGCCCGCCGCGGCGATCCAGGAGTACGTGCGCGCTGTAGGTCCCGATGTCAACCTGCACTTTGACAATTGGGATTTGGAGGGCGCCACGGCTCGCGCCAACTCGAGCGACGTTGCGCTCGTCTTTGCCAACACGTACGCTACGGAGAATCAGGACCGCCAGAACCTCACGCTCTGGGCCAACGCCGACGAGCTCATCAAGACAGTGGCGAGCAACAACAACAACACGGTCGTCGTTCTGCACACACCCGGTCAGGTGGATGTCGAGGCATGGATCGACCACCCGAACGTCACTGCTGTTCTATTTGCCTACCTTCCCGGCCAGGAGGGCGGAAATTCGCTGCCCAAGGTTCTGTGGGGAGAGAAGAGCCCAAGTGGAAAGTTGCCTTTCACAGTTGCCAAGAACGAGAACGACTACCCGCCCAACACCATCGTCACCGACCGCGTGACCGATCCCAAGGCGACGTTCGACGAGAAGCTGCTCATCGACTACAAGTGGTTCGACTACCACAACATCACCCCGCGCTTCGCTTTCGGTCACGGCCTTTCGTACGCCAAGTTCAACTACGCCCAGTCGCTGAGCGTTGCACAGACCGCCAAGGCGGACAGCACGTCGGTGCAGCAAACCAAGGAAAAGCTCATCAACAGCAACGCGGGTCTGTACGACATTGCCGTCACGCTCGAGACCGAGGTGACCAACACTGGCAGCATCGCCGCGTCGGAAGTCGTACAGCTGTATGTCTCGTTCCCCGCATCGGCCGATTCGAAGGACAACCCACAGCCCATCAGGACGCTGCGTGGCTTTGAAAAGGTCAAGAACGTCCAGCCTGGCGAGACGCGAAAGGTGACTTTCGAGCTGAGGAATAAGGACATTGCGGTCTGGTCGACGCTCAACCAGGGCTGGAAGATCCCCGAGAACAGCCCGCTCACCTTCAGCGTCGGTTCCAGCAGCCGCAAGATTCACTCTACGGCCGAATGGACTTACTACCCTTAGCTAGCTGCGTGCGTATGCGCTCGCTCAACCTGATGACAACGAATGCAATCGCAAGATATTCCACACTCTGAAAGGTGGTATGGGCTGAAGTGGATAACGGGCTTGGTGAAAGCAGCGACGCGAATGTAGGCAGACGAGGAGAAAGGTACATGGAGAATGAGTGAAGTTCTTTGACTGAGCAAAGGACTTGAAGTCGTCGAAAACAAGCACCATCTAAACGTAAGGCCAATACCGAGGGCGCCTTGGCTGCGCGACTGAAGTGCTGACGACGTCGCTGCATGGCTCGTCTCCAACACTCCCGCTTCGGCTCAAAGTTCCGCAAGTACTTCCTCCGAGCTTGACGCCGTCCTGGCGTCCAGCTGGCAGTCACCCGTCGATCGGAGTCGCCGGTTCGACGTCCAATTTTTTCGTCCAGACCTTGCTCGAGGTGATTCGCCTGCGTTCCAGAGAGCTTGTTAGGTACGACCGGAACAGCAACAATCGCAAGGACGACAGGAACATCCCGACATCGCTGACGTCTCAGCCGATCCTCGTCACTGCGATGCCACTTCCTCACCTCAAAGTCTATCGCTAAGGTCTTACTTCCAAAATTGGCCACCTCTGCCGCTTTTACGACAAGTCTGCTTTCAAAAATCGAAATCTACACTTCCAGCGTATGGGCGATGACGAATATTTGCACGATTAAAGGAGAGATGATGCAAGTGGTATAACTACATTGTGGGGACGAGACAAACTTGGAAATAGCTTTAGAACTGGGGAAGCGAGATCTTGGTCGTGTGGTCGATCTGTTCGTCGAGCGACTCCTGGCGAGGGAGGATGGTTCCGAAGAGCTTATCCCAGACGCGGGTCTGCTTGCCGTAGTTGCCGGAGGTCTTCCAGCCCCTGGAGTGGTGGAGGTCGTGGTCCTCGATGGTGAGTTCCATACCGAGCTTCCTCATGGGCCAACTGACGAGGTCGAAGGCGGGCGGGCCTCCGAAAGCGCGGATGCCCGAGTGGCCGGTGAGTTCGATGAACATGACGTGCGTCCAGCAGAAGATCCAGTCGTGGTAGCTCATGCTAACGATGGGCTTGATGGTGAAGTAGGCAAGCAACGGGACGAAGACAACGTCGAACCATTCCTGCTCCATATCGGCGTAGAGAGAGAGGATGGGTGTGGGGTGCTTGGCTGTGTGGTGAGTGCGGTGGAACTTCCAAAGCGCATCGGACTCGTGCATGATGCGGTGGTACCAGTAGAACCAGAAGTCGATGGCGAGCGAATAGAGCGGCATCATGAGTGGCAGCCAGGGCGAGAGCTTCATGGGCTCGTCGCGGTTGTAGATGACAAGCGTCGCCGCGGCGGGACGGAAGAAGGCGGTCATGAGAAGCGAGTTGAGCACCTGGGAAACGCGCACGTCGGGCACGCCGTCACGGGCAGCATCGGCCTGGAGATAGCCGACCTTGGAGGCGACGGAGCGCAGCACGTTGAGAAGGTTGCTGCCAAAGAGGGAGACGAAGGTTCCCCAGTAGAGGATGTTGGCGATGGGGTGGAAGTTGCGTCCGGCCCACTGCATGTAGAGGTACTGAAGTCCGATAGCGGGAAGGATTCGCATGGCGATCCAAATGTGGTGGGTGAAGTTGTTCCAGACGGGCATGGGGTCGTCCTTGGCGTGGTGCACCGCAGTCGCATTCTGTGGGATTGGGTCGATGCCGAAGAGGTGGATCATCCAGTGGTGGAAACCCCAGGACGACTTGTTCTCGGGCTTGTGCCATGTGGACTTGAGCGGGCCCTGCGAGGGACGGATGGGCTGAGGCTCGAGGGGAGCCATCTTCTTCTTGCCGGTAATCGTTGGCTGGGTTGCGATGGTTGTGGTTGCGACCGTCATGGCTGCGGATAGGTACGCGGTGTGGATGTGGTGGTCAGGAGAGATGGGCCGACGGAGCAAATGGAGAGGCTATATATCATCCTCTGTGCTTGTCTCTGCTTGTCTTTGTTGGGGAGGGAAGAGGGATTGCGGGGTTGGACAGGTGTTCGTGCTGTGGCTGCGGTTGCCGCCGCTGTCAGACAGGGCAAAGTAGCGTGAAATCAGAGGGCGTGAGTGTGGAGCGTAGTCTGGCCGCCGCCGTTTTTGGAAATTTTTGTGCCACCCTGCAGTTTCACGCCGCTGCCCAGCAGGTGCCCAGCAGGCACGCCCGCAGGCAGCCCATTCTCACAGGCAGAGTCGCGGCTGCCACGGTGGGCGTTCGTGTGAAACACTCAAACCGACACCGCTCCGCAGTGGCCTCGACACGTCATCGTGAAAATCCAAGGCAGCGTCGGAAATATCTGCACAGTCGTGCCTCTCTCGGTGGCAGCTGAAGCAAGCACCTTCGATGGCCCGCCGCAGCACAGCAGGCCTGCGTGCAGACGCTCCGAGTGCATGGACCTTCGACTTCAGGAGGCACATCACATGCGCATGCATCGCTGTTGTCGAGCCGCACTTGCATCTCGATCGCGAGCTATCCTTGCACAGACGGAGTGAGAGCATTCAGATTGTCAGTGATAGCGAGCCGATGGGGCTGCGTATAGCTCGGTCAATTCTGCCACCCCCGTCGCTGTCGGAGAATTGTAGCTGCAAACAACAGCAATGTGGAGTCGAGCACCGACACCGACCCGCGGGGTGAATCACTGCACGAGCTGGAGCCCGCATCGCCTGCCTCGTTTGCCAACTGCTCACACCATGCTACTGCACGTCTTTGCGATGTGCTGAGTCGGAAGTATGTTGCGGATGCCAACTGCTGCGTGAAAAGTTCGCGCTTAGGAGCTTGGACCTCGTTAGGCTGCATCCTCTGTCACGGGCGGTCGGTGCACAAGACTGAGTCAAGCATGTGCCAACGGCCGTCTCGAGCCACCCGCGGAGCTGATCCTGCGATAAGCTTTGGCAAGGCAAAGACCATGCTGATTCGGGCCTAACGATCTGTAGTCCGCTGAGCCCAATCGTTCGCAGTCCAGCTGGCAACGTGTGACACCCACACGACGCCCTTAGTTTCGTGCAGAGGCGGCTGCGGATGCAGGCGGCCTCGTACCTGCGCGTGAAAACGAACCAGCAAATCTTCATTTCCGATTTTCCAGAGGCAGATCCCGATGATCGGGTGTCTGGACAACGCCCAGTGGCGACTGGAACCATTTAAATTTCGTTTCGGGGAGTGCTTGTCAAGCTCTGCAAGCGACTTCATGCGCGCCTCCTTGGCTTCATTTCACGTCCAAAAGGCAACACAGAAGTAGACCAAAAAGGTATATTGCGATCCATGACAACGTTGACGACGTTTGACAAAATGCGACAGGCCTGCTTCCAGGCGTCTACTCGACCACGATAGGCGAGACGGCACAGTAGTCGAGGTTGTGCACCGAGGTGTCCGGGTTACCAGCCCAGGTCGGGAACGGCCTCGCCTTGCCGCTGCCACCAAAGACAGCAAAGGTAAGGATGAAGACCAGAGTCTGCGTACCACCATCAAGCGCAGCCGAGACGATGTAGTTGTACTTTGTGAACCAAACGGGGCGGTACTTTCGCAGCCAGTACTGCGCACCGAAGCCGATGAGGAAGTACGACATGATCGACGCGTTGATGCCGACGAAAAGCCAGCCGAGGTACCACGAGATGATGGAGAAGTTGAAGTAGCTCCATGCACGGTGCGGCCAGATCTTGTTGCCAAAGTACATCGGCAGCGGCACCAGGAATCCCACCAGGTAGGCGATCGTCACCCACTCGTACTTGGCGCCGATCGAAAACATGTCCTTGGCGATCGACCAGGCAATGGCGAGCGTGTTGAACTGCTGGATGTTCTGTCCCGACCAGATGTTGGTGCCCTGGACCGACTTAAGAACTTCGGCTTGGTTGTCCACAATCGACAGCATCATTATGTAGTTCATCAGAGCGCCAACGAGGCAGCCGACCACCTGGACAGTAAAGGTGCACACCGGAGCCAGCTTGACGTATTGGCCGAGCTTGAGGTCACGAGCAAGCACTTGGCCCATCGAGCAGGCATTGTAGGTGTAGCAAGTAAAGTAGAGGTTCGCCAGAGGTCGTCCAGGGAAGAGGTAGCCAGCAAGCATCTGGCAGATGGGCTGGATGTTGAAACCGAATCCAGTAATACCATACTGGGCGCCGAAGAAGAGCAGGAAGACCATGGTGAACAGACTGCTGAGAATGAATCCCCACCACGGCAGCGTAGACTTCATGACATAGAGGCAGACGAGACCAATGGCCCAGGAGATGACCAGCAGAGCACCCCACCACCACATAGGTGCCTCCTTGTAGCCGTTGCGCATCATGACCTTGTAGTGAGGATCGCACCTATCATCGTTGAGCTTCTCTTCGGCCCAGGCAGCCTCCTCCTCCACGGTACGCTTGTACCAGAACTTGTACCAGTTGGGGTCCGAAAGCATTTTCTTGATGCTGGATGGCGACGCCCACTCCCAGCCAGCCTTGAGGTCGTCAAAGTTCCACAAGAGCATGTGGGTGAACGTGGCGGTGAGGCCAAGGTTGGTGGTAATGAGGTAGCCGAGGTAGGTGGCCGTGATCCAGGGCAGCCCCTGAGCATCGAGAGCCTTCTGGTCAATGATGAACTCGGGCGTCATGATCGACGTCTGGTTGTAGATGAAGGCATTAGTGCCGTTGGAGGTGGTGTCGAAGAGCTCCTGCGAGAGGAAGGGGAAGTCCTGGGCGCGGAAAATGTTGCCGTAGTACAGGCCCATGAAGAGGATGATGCAGCCGAGGTAACCGACCACCGAGTTGACCATGGTCTCAAGCGGCAGCCACAGCGGGGAACCGAGCGAGGCGATGTACTGCCAATCGAGGCACAGCGAGAGGAAGCCAAGACCCTCGTTGCCCGACGCACCACCGAAGAGGTTAGTGAAGACCAGGTCGTTCTGACGAGCCAAGCAGAAAATCGACACACCCTCGAGCACGGGGAAGATGTACTCGGGGAACACTTCCCACACGAAGATAAGACCAGCGACGATCCAGAAAACCTTCATCCTCTTCTTGACGATCGTCTTGCTGTCGGGAGCTTTGCTTCCGTGGAACGTCTCAAGCAGCGAGGTGAGAGGCAGGTTCTGAGGCCACAGCAGCTTGACAGGGTAGACGAGCACGCTACGCAGCAGGCCAGCCATGGTGTATCCGATCAGCTGCGACGAAAGCACGAGAAAAATACCCGCGGCCTTGGAGGGGTAGCCGCCGTAGAAGAGCTGCTGGGCAGCGAGCGCCTCGGTGGCTAGCGCAGACTGGGTACCAGCCGAGGCCATAAGCGTAATGGCGGCGTGCTCCTTGAGGTTAAAAGGGTGCGGGTTGAACCAGCGACCGATGAAGCCGGACTTGGGGATGACAGCAGCCATTGCCTCGCCAATGGCGTAGGCAATGACAGTTAAGAAGACGAGCGATACAAAGATGGTTTGAGGCTTGAAGTAGAAGATCTCCTGCAGCACCGAGCCGAAGATGGCCAGGCCGAGACCGAGGAACCACATGCGGAAGGTCCAGGGATTGAGCGATGGGTTGTCGTCGAGCGAGAGCACCTGGGTCACGATGTCCTTGGCCGAGGACACAACGTGGCCCTCTTCGGGCTCGGGCGTCTCGCCGGCATAGTCGGCATCGGCACGATCACCCTTGAGCACGTAGGCGACGTTGGAGACCTCGACGCCGTCCTTGTCGCTTGACTCGTTCTTGAGCTTCTCGGAGCTCGTGTCCGAGCCTGCCGCAGCAGGCTTGATGTCAATGGGGTCCATTGCGGGCTATCACGTCGAGTGCACGCTTGGTGAATACGTGCACAGGGGGGGAAAGATAGGGAAAAGGCTTTTCACAGTCCTGCAGAAGGGGACAGGCTACAGCCGGGATGAGGGGGCGGCGGAGTGAAGTGGGTGGACTTGGGGGGATCAAGGGGAGGGGTTCTGGTCTAGACAGCTCTTGTATATGTTCAAACCATGTGGCGTGACTGGAGATCCCGAGTGGGTCAGACTGAAATCAGCACTGCAGACAGGGAAGCGCGTTGCTTTGGGTGGCGAAGAGCCGCGGGCGACAGCCAGGAACAGTGCATGCAACCTTCAGTGGGTAGGCAGAGGGGAGCGGACCGTCGAGCGCCGCAAAGAGCGTTGCGACGGGCATCGCGCTCAGAGCAGGTGCGGGATGCTGCTGCTGCTGCTGCAGAGGACGGGTGCTCTCGCATGGGGACGAGCGGTATCTGATGTGGGCTCTGCCGACCTCGCGCCACGAGTTGACTAGGACGCGAGACGGCCAGCAATTAGTACGACACAGGCGTCGTGCGCGGCAGCCGACGGCGAGCGTGCCGAAGCGGCGATTCCAGGTCCGTACCAGTCGGCATCGCTAGGTACAAACGACCCTGCTGGTGCAGAACCTTACATTGCTATGCCACACGACCCAGTTGCGCCGGTCGCTTCGGTCCCCTCTTCCTCTCGCTTTCCGTACCCCCGCGTGCTTCAACAGAGCTCGGCAAACCGTATCGCTTCAGGTGCGACTGTGCCACAGAGTTGACGGACACGAGTAGCAGAGCTGGAAGCAGTCAACTTTGCTGTGGGTGCTCCGAATTGAGGTCGGTCTAAACATTAGCAGCCGGTGGCCGGCAGGTGAAATCAGCGGCTGGCGAATCTAGATTATGACAGATCCCGTGCGGTGTTGCGCCCAATCGACCGGCGGGCAAAGCAGGCTCGAAAGGGGCATTGCACGGCAGGCCGACGGGACACGGCAGTGATAGGGCAACGTTGCTACAAGACAAGGGTGCATGCCGGCGGCAATGCGAGAGAGCGTTGGCCGGTGTTGCACTCTGTACCATCGACCAATCACACGCGCCAGCGCACAAGCTGCAAGCGAAGAGCGTTATCTAGCCTAGATGCGAGGTTGGTGCGGGGTAAAAGGCGTCGCGTGTGATTGGGTCGCTCCTACAGAGGACAGGCATGAGTTGAGGTGCTGCCGAGATGGCCAATTGAGATGGACGGAGCTGGGAGGTTCGGACGAATGTCTTCCGCTGTCAGAACGGCGAGCGGTGCATAAAGCGGAGAATCAACTTTGCCGGTCGCTGCGCGCCAGCCGTCGTCGGCCTTCTTCGCTTCGTGCCAAAATCAAATTGCAGACCATCATCTCGCCGCCGTCTCGGTCCGACAACAAGGGGTTGAGGGTTTTGGCCACCAGCGTGGTCGGTCTTGTGCTCGATAGCTGGATCCACGCTTTAGCCTTCCGTATCGCAGCGATAAGTGATAGGACCAGCCTCTTCCGACCCCGCATCAAATCAAACGGCCATCGCCTGGCGCGCGAAAGAGTATTACATCGGGCGGCAGCTCGCACAGTGCTCCGTCAACGATCCATTCGCACTGAACGCACGTCAGATAGGGCCTCTTCGAGTCGCTACCACGCTGTGACAATCTACAGTAGAGTTATGAAGGTCAGCTGGCAAGGTTCTTCCACACAGCAGCAGCACAGTCCTCATCGAGGCATGCCGTGTCCGTGCCTGCAACGAATGGCCGGAGCGGGATTTGAATTCGCACCAATTCCTGCCGGCGGTCCAGGCCGCCTTCTTTCCTCCTGCACGTCAATTTGCACCTTCGCCTTGGGGCTAATAGGAAAGGCCCTTTGACCCCCTCGCCGACGTCCGCCATTGGTCACGTTGAGTGCCGGCTGTGCCATGCACTTTCGGACCAATCGAAGTCGACGACCGCGAAAGCCATCGATTGGGCGACGCAAGCAGCGCGCCCTGCCAATACTGGCAGGCCCTCAGAGCGTCGCTTTGCATCGGCTCTTACCATTCGCCGCTCGAACGTCAAAAACCACGAACTCGGAACGCTGTGGCTGCAGCAGCAGGAGAGATGCGTTCCTTGATTGGTGGCAATGCATGATTGGCTTCGGCACGATTTAGGTGTCGCCCGGCACTGACAATCACGGAGCGTGGTGGTCCGTCGAACTACGGTCCCTTGCGGCCAGTTCGGCTCGGTCAACCCTTGCGAGGCGTCCGTGTCAATCAGATCGCCGTGTTCCTTCTTATCCTCAACGTGAGAGCGCTTGATACCAGATGAGTGATGGTGTATGCGGATGTCTCCGTTCGCACACAGAAATTTGCCATGGGATGCCGCACATTCTCCTACTTCGTTAGATATCGACGCAGGCAACGGACCAGGTGAGCAGCCCTGCGGTCGTTTTGTTTTACCAGCATCATTCCTGTGGCAGTGACCGCCGATAACGCAGCTTGAGCATTGAGAACGACATTAGAACCTGGCTTGCGCATTGTACTCGACTCGCATATCTGCAAAGAGCGGTCATGGTCGATAGCGCAGAAGGAGGGCATCAGGAAGAAGTCCCTCGAAGAGCGCTTCGCGCAAATGATCTTATTGTTCGAAGTCTCGGCGCAACACATAGTATTTTTTCGAATCGGGACTCGGAATTCAGGGCCTCTTTTTGCATTTCTTCCGCCTCGGCCTCGTCCTCTTTGGCTCCACGACACCGCTCCCACGTTGACCATCCTCCTTCTGCACCGGAAGCGACTGTCAGCAGCACCGAACAGCATCAGTCATGACAGACGGACCGTCTGCTGCCGATGTCGGCTCGAGCCCGCTTGCCAAGCGACAGAAGCTTGATGACGGACCCGCCGTCCCCTCCGGCGCCGAGGCGGGTGCCGAGACAAGGATGACCGAAGCACGCGCCGGCATCACCGCATACGTCGAGCCGAAGCTGGCTGGCTTTCAAGGCATCATCAAGCAACGCTTCACAGACTTTATGGTCAACGAGATCGACCTCACGGGCCAAGTCTGTCGCCTCACCTCGCTCGATCCTCCTGCAGGCAAGTACCTGCAGCAGCTTCGACCAGAGGATGCCCCAGTACGCTCCGCCGAGGAAGAGAAGGAAGCAGCGGAACAGGCTGCAAAGGAGCAGGTGAAGGCGGCAGTGCAAGGAGGCATGTGGCCCGAGGAGGCGGACTCGAAACTGGCGACCTTCTTCACGGACGAGGCGATCGCCGGGCTTAAGGAGATGTGGGCCAAAGGGCGGCAGAGCGAGAACATGGCGACGGGCGCCAATGCGACCCTCGTCTCGGCAGCCAGCATCACGACACGGCCGCTCGAGGACAAGGAGCAGAGGACGCAGGTGCACAAACTTGTGCGCGAGCTCTTTGCAGGAAGACTCGCGACCGACTCGTGTACGGTCAGGCCGCGAGGCGCTCGGGCCGGAGACGATGACGAAGATGCCATGGCGAATGGCGGCGGCTCGGCCGCTGCGACGAGGATTGCTGTGCGCTGGGCAAATAGGTCGGACCGGAGGGCTGGTGATGGATTGCCCGAGGAAGCGAACAACTCGCCGCCGTACATCCACTTTTTGCTGCACAAGACCAATCGCGACCACCAGGAGGCTATGGGCATGCTCGCCGAGAGCCTCAGGCTTGGAGGCGGCGGTGGCGCTCGCGGAAGAGGCCGAGGAAGGGGAGGCTTCGGCGGACGCGGCGGAGGCAGGCCGCCAACCAAGGACCTTTCGGTAGCAGGCACCAAAGACAAGCGTGCAGTGACCGTGCAGAGGGTCTCGCTCAAGCGCAACCGCAAGACGCTCGACGACGTATACCGGCTGGTCAACGGAATCAACGCCGACATTGCTGCAGGCGCAGATGCGAATGCCAAGGGCAAGGGCAAAGGTCGGACTGTAGCGGATGCCGTGAGCAAGAGGGCCGACCGCGGTCTGCGTATCGGCCATCTCGAGTACGCCTCGCAGCCGCTGAAACTCGGCCAGCTCAAGGGCAACGAGTTCACCATCACGCTGCGCAACGTGCGCCCGAGCACGGGCGGCGAGGTGGATGACGCCTTTCTGTCAGGCGTGCGTGCGTCGATGGACGTCATCCGCGACCAGGGGTTCATCAACTACTTTGGCATGCAGCGCTTCGGCACGGGTGCGATCCCCACCCACCACATCGGCATCTTGATCCTCAAGAACGACTTCAAACAGGCCGTCGAGCTGCTCATGACGCCTCGAGCCGCGTCCGGACCCGATGCGGATGATGGCGACTCCGCGGATTTACTCCGTGCCAAACAGCTGTATGGAGAGGGAGAGCTGGAAAAGGCTTACCTTGCGGTGCCTAGGCACTGCGTTGCGGAGAAGCACATTCTCGACAAGATGCGCAGCAACAGGTGGAACCAGGGCGACTGGACGGGTGCGTTTGGCAATGTGCCGCGTACGCTTCGGCTGATGTACGTGCATGCGTACCAGTCGTATGTTTGGAACCGCCTGGTCTCGGAGCGAATTTCGCGCTTCGGCACGCAGGCGGTGGAAGGCGACGTCGTCTTCACCGACAACACGGACGACTGGGACACGCAGTTGACTGCACACGATGCTGAGGATGCCGATGAAGATGATGATGATGTCCGCAACGCCAAGCCCGAGCTGGCTACGTGGCAACGACCTACCAAGCAGCTGTCTGGAGCCGACCTTTCTTCGCAGAGCATTTACGACGTAGTGCTGCCGCTTCCGGGTTCGTCCATCGAGCTACCGGAGGGATGGATGTCGGAACTCTACCACACGATTCTATCTGCCGACGGGCTGACGCACGCTCAACTGAGCGCGTCCAAGATCCCAGAGTACCAGCTGCGCGGATCATACCGTCGTATGCTCGTGCGTCCGCGCGCGTTCGAGTACAACATCACCCAGTACACCGATCCCGACATCGCCCTTACGCTCACCGACGAGGAACGATGCCTTGGCATTTCCACCACCACCAACGCAGACGCGGCAGAGGCAGGTCAAAAGTTCACCGCGCTCACACTCAAGTTCCAACTGCCCTCGTCGTCGTATGCCACCATGCTGATGCGCGAGGCGCTCAAAAGCGATACCGCCAGCTTCAAACATCGCCAACTCACCCAGGTCAGCCAAGACCAACACTTCAAAGGCTCCGCCACCCAATGATTCCCCTCCATCCCTCCATCCCATCACCCTAGCTCGCATATCTTTATCAATGTCTCAGATTCCAATCATCACACGCAATATCGTGCCTGCGCAGAAATCGGTGCGTTGCCAGAGACGGCCGTACAAATACAAAGGAGTCAAAAAAACCAATCGGGATCACTTGAGTCGACCTTGCC
Source organism: Moesziomyces aphidis (assembly GCA_000517465.1). Classification (NCBI taxonomy): domain Eukaryota; kingdom Fungi; phylum Basidiomycota; class Ustilaginomycetes; order Ustilaginales; family Ustilaginaceae; genus Moesziomyces; species Moesziomyces aphidis. The sequence goes on along the minus strand of AWNI01000003.1, from coordinate 444,922 downwards.
GCGGGCGGGTTGCTTACGCAGCCTGCTTCTTGACGCGCTTCTGGTCGAACGTGCTTGTCGATGTGTCGGATGCACGCTTGCTGCGCACCGAAGTGCGTGTTGGGCGCATGGCAGCTTGGAGTCCCGTGCCGATGGCGGCGCTTGCACCTGCCGGGGCGCTTGCGCTGAGCAGCGCCGCATCGAGCGAGGGCACCTGCCTGCTTCCGTCGACAATCACCACGTTCTCCATGGGGTCGGTGGTGCGCACCGCACGCGGCGATGCGTGTGGGAACGGCGACAGCGACGAGGGCGCCGGACTTCCCGAGCTGGCGCGGATGTGTCCGGGACGACCGACGCGCTTGAGCGAGCCCGTCGAGTCGGTCCTGGCAATGGCGCGCTTGGCCAGCGAAGGGGCCGCCGCTGCCGTCGGCGCAACCGAAGCCTGCTGCTTCTTGGACGTCGACGAGGCGCGTTGTCGGGCAGGAGCCGATGCGGGCGTGGCGAACCGGCCAAAGTGGCCGTGCGGTGAGCCGAGCGAGGCACTGAGAACAGGCGGCGGCTGCGCATACGCCCACGTAGAGGTGGGCAGGCCGAAGCGCGCATTCTTGCGACTCCACACGGAGACGAACAGGATGCGCTTCATCTTGCGGTTGTAGAAGAATGCAAACGTCGACCAGAGCAGACCGGCGCCCGTGCCGTCCAGGTCGTCCTCCTCGTCGTTGAGGCTCGAATCGTGGTACGACGAGTAAGACGCAAGACTCGACGATTCCATGGATGGGCACCTCTTGGTGTCGAGGCCACCGCGCGAGAGCACCACATTGCCGTCAGGGCCAATGGTGGCGATGGTTTGCGGCGCCTTTTTTGCGCCTCCAAGGCCCTCGCCATAGACGTCTTCGTCAAACATAGGAGCGTCGACCATCTCTTCGTCGTCGTCGGCATGCATGGTTCGCGCTCGCGGCGTGTCCTCGCGGCCGCGCATGCCGGGGCTGTCGTCGTCCCAGTACTCTTCGTCGTCGTAGGGATCGTCGTCGCCCAGATCACCTTCCTCCTCGGGCTCGGCACTCGCGTGGGGGTCCGAGTCCATGTCCGGATGGAAGGTGTACACCTCGCAGTCGGAGACGTTCATGATGTCGTCGAGGATGTGCGAGAGTGCGGGATGGGTGATGAGAGGCGGCAGAGACCCAGTGTTGAGGCCGGAGCCGGGCGAGCCGCCTGTGGAGCCGAGCGCAAAGCCGGGCTCCTCGAACGATCCTGGGAAGGAACTGTAGGAGCGGGGTGCGTTGGACGAGGTCTTGAGGCTGAGCAACGTGGTGCTGAGCGAATTGAGCACCATGGCTGGGCTGGACTCCTTGCGGAAATCGGCCGGGTTGACCTCGCTGAAGTCGTGGTCTGGGAAGGCGACGTTGAGCGTTGCGATGAGGAGGAACAGGGTCTTGCGGGCCGAGGCCTGGTCGAGACGACCGAAGGGCGACGCCAGGGCCTCCTCGAGATAGTCGGGCGGCGAGGTGGAGGCCGAGTTGAGATAGGTGGACTCGAGGTTCTTCAAGAGGCGCTTCTCCTTGGAGACGGTCTTGCACGAGTATGCCTCCATGCGGGTGAAGACTTTACATTCGGCAGACTCGAAGGTGAGCGCCCTCGAGAGGAGCTCGAGCTCGGGGTACTCGAGGTACTTCATGGTGTGGTTTCGGTGAGCGGAGAGAGGGCTGTATCGGCATCAAGGGTCGGCAAAGATCAGCGGAAATGAGACGCGAGCGAAGAAAGGAGCAGCCAAGCGAGCGAAGACGAAGTATGGACGCAAGCCAAGACGAGAGCAGATAGAGTCAGCAAGCGCTGTTGAATTCCAGCCAGGACTAGTGTCGGAAAGGACCATGCCCATAACAGCATGGACGATGTACAGGTGGAGGTTCGCGGCAAGCGTGCCTGGCCAATTGCAAGGCGTTCTTGGGGTACCCTGCGTTTGACCCGACGTGTCGCAGCGAGGGAAGTATCTGAACCGAACTTCGGTCCAAAGCTGCGACACGTGAGGCAAGCGAGGGCAGTGGCCGAGAGGTCGCCACGGATTGGCCAGGATGCGTAGCTGCGAGCGAAGGGACGGGAAGAGAGGGAGGGAGCATATAAGGGCGATGGGGAAATACTCACGCCTATGCTCGGCAGGTTAGCTCTGATAAGAATAGTGATTGAACGATCAATCGAGCGGTCCGGAGAAGAGGAGGCTTGTGAGGCACCCGGAGGTAGGGTTAGCTTGCGGTGTACCAGCGGATTGCGCTGAGCAAGAGCGATGCAAAGGTGGTGGGAGGACGCAGAGCTTACGCGTGGATCGCGCAAGTCGGCCCAGATGGAGATGGGGTGAGCAGAGGGGGGCTATCGTCGAACACGCCTGGATTGGGTGCCCGAGATGGAGAGAGGGAGATGGGACGTATCGCGTCAATCGCGATGATCTCGTTGGACTCGTATCGGTATCCAGTGGTGATGGAGGGAGGGAGGATGTCCGCATAAAGGCCGATGAGCGGACTTGAAGCGAGCGGAGGCGGCGTATTTTGCAGTGTCTGCTCAGGCCGGCTACTGTAGCGGTTCAGCCGCTCAGGCGGCGCACATGACGGACGCGCAGGGGTGAATGCGCACGTTGAGACGCCCTGTCCTCAGCTGCCGATCCATCGCAGCGCGTGGACAGGGCGATTAGCCTGGAGGCGTGCTGCCACCCTGCCACCCTTAATTTGAGAGTGCGGAGGGGCGGGTGAAAGCGGGCATCGACACACTCTGGAAGCCCAGTTGCGGCTCCAGACCAGTGTCGCTCCCGACGCGTCTGACAGCAGCTGCTGCTGACCAGCGCTTTCATTGCACCCACCCACGTTCGCAGGACCAGCCGCGCCTGGGTGTGCGGCGGATTCAAGCCGACAGAAGCCTTCGCTCAAGAACTCGGAAGCGCTGACCATTGGAGTGCAGTGACAGAGGCGCGTTCATGACTGCGCGCCCGGCTGGTCCGACGAACAAGCTCATATCGCCGACTGCGCGTGAGTGAACGCAAGCTTCAGCCGTATCAAGATTAAGCTCTGCAATTCGCAGCTTTCAGTCCAGCACGTCTGATATGGCATCTGGGCTTGGACGTGCGATCGAATGCGGAGGTGATCATAGCAAGGACACAGACCCTGCTTCGCTGTGCAGCGCTGCAAGCCGATGCTGCATTTGGACCCACGGCCGTCTGCAGGGAGTGCTCATCATTGGTGGAGCTTCAAAAGCCAATCAGCGGCCCGAGCGACCCATTGGGCGATCTCACATGAGGCCACACCGGCCCATCGGGATGAGTGAGCTCGTCGCGATCGGTGCGATCCTCTCCGCTCGTGAACGTTTTCTGGCATCTTCTCGCACGAGTGTTGGAATCTCTCGAAATTGGGTGAGAATGTGCCTGTAGGGCGACAGCGGCTTAGAAACGCGCTCAACTTTGGGGCAGAACAACAGCGGACTGTCAAAAATTGAGAGAGAGCCACGCCGAGCCGCCAAGCAGAGTGATGTGGAGCCGGGGCCAGGGCAGATGTGCGTGGATGTCAACTAACACGGCTGGCCAAATACGCGCGGATGTGCCGCGTGAGGGCGAGCGCCGAAAATTACGGTCGCCTTTTTTGCAGCCCCAACGTCGGTCGGGTTCGAGTGAGACACGAGGCAGCAGAAGCGCGCTCCGGCGCAGGTGTTGGCTTTTTTAGACGTGAGTTGACCAAGGATGTAGTCGCTATGGTCCCCACCGCGACGACACGCGCTCGCAACATCCTCGCCCGATTTCCCCTCTTTCATCTGCTCGCCATCGCGCGGCCCACTCCCCATCTCCCGACTTCCATCTCCTACGCGCTCCCTTCCTCATCCCGCTCGCCGTCCCCCGCTTCCTCCCTTCGTTACTATCCCCTCTCGAGGCCACGCCCGTGTATTTCGCGTGCTTCGTCCTCGCCAATCATCCATCACCTTTGCGCGTCGTCGCTGGACCCTCGCTTCGTTCGACCACTTTGATATCACGCCCACCTCTCGCAACCATGCCTGCTGCCTCCACCGCCCGCAAGTCGACGCCTACGCGCAAGTCGACGCCCCGACGCGCCCGCTCTTCCTCGGTCGCTTCCAACGCCTCCACCGCTCCTCCCGCCTCGCCCTCGGCCTCGCCCCGCAAGACCAAGAAGGACAAGGAGGCTGCTGCTGCTGCCAAGGCGGCCAAGGAGGTCAAGGAGACCAAGGAGGCCAAGTCGGACATCGCTCGTCCCAAGCTGCCCACCAAGAAGAACCCTAGGCTGAAAGAGGTCGATGAGGCCGTCGTCAAGCTGCAGACCATCAAGCGCGAAGGCCACAACATCATCATCGGACGCGTCAAGCTGCCCACCGTCAACGGCCAGGACCACGCCTTCCTGCTCAAGCGCTTCGACACCAACGCCATGGCCGCCTCGTCCATGTTCCGCCTCGCCTTCCCCTTCGCCGACGGCAACGCTGAGGCTGCCGAGATGCAGTTCCTCGACGCAAAGTACGACACCAACCGCGCCAACGGCGGCTACATCCTCGAGGACGTCAAGGCGCCCGAGACGCCCAAGAAGCGCGGTCGTCCCCGCAAGAATCCCGAGACGCCCAAGAAGGATGCCGCCACCGACTCCGAGTCCGTCGCCGGCGAAAAGCAGATCCGTGTCCTGCCCGAGGGTAGCACAGGTGTGCGTCTCCAGGGCACCTGGATCCCCGCCGAGGACGCCGCTGATGTCGCCGAGGACTACGGCATCGCCAAGTTTGCGCTTGCGCTCATCCATGCCACTGCTGAGCATTCCGAGGACGGCGGTCCGCCCGTGCTCACTTCGGCGCCCACCACCGAGGTCAAGACGCCGCGCAAGCGCCAGCGCACCTCGACAGCAGCCTCGGCCGCCTCGGACGCCGAATCGCCCAGGCTTGTGCAGAAGGTGACGCGCGTTGAGAACGCCGACGGCACCATCTCGCAGGTCAACGTCGAGACGACGATCGAGGGAAGCACCAACGGCATCCCCGCTGCGCTCTCGCAGGCCGAGATCGAGGCGCAAATCGCCGAGGCCAAGGCACTCGCTGCGGGCATCCAGAAGCAGGCGGGTGCGGCAGGCAAGGGCGCTAGCCGCGGCCAGAAGCGCCGCGCTGTCAACGACCGACCCACCGCCGAGCTCGACCTCATGGCGGACGACGACGACTACGCCGAGTCCGGCAGGGTCGTGCGCGCCTTCAAGAGGGGTACGCGCGTGGCGCGTAAGAGGCCGATTGCTACCACCGCCGGTGCGCTGGCGGCGGCGGGTGCCGTGGGTGCCGGTGCGCTCGCGTGGATCTCGGGAGGCAACCCGGACCTGGCGCTGCAGACGCTCCAGACGAGCCTGCAGAACTTGGGTCTGCAGAACCTGCAGCAGTTTGGTGGCCAGCTCGGCGGCCAGCTCGCCTCGATGCTGCCGTGGTAAGCCGTTGCGGTGCGCAGGGGAGCGCCTCCAACCCATCTCGAGTGCCAAAGCCCGGACGGTGCGGGCCCACGGCACGGCTCGAGACGATACCTTGCTCCCCAGTCCGCGTATCGCGGCGTATACGACCTATTGGCGCTTATAGCAAATGCTCGCTCAACCGATCTGACCCGCGCTTCTTGTTGTGAATACGCTCGACTCACCTTTTTCGACCTCGCCCCCCGACCCGAGACGCACCTGACTCTCCCTCTCTGTACTTTTGGCTTCTCCTCCTTCTCTCCGACCTGTGTGCGTCTGTTTGGACTCTCTTGACAACCCCCCCCCCCCCCCCCCCCCCC
>AWNI01000003.1:423339-437264 GCA_000517465.1 Moesziomyces aphidis | reverse complement strand
TCGCAAGATTCTCTTGGCGAGCTGACGATCCAACGAGTCGGAATGGTCGATGCTATGTTTGCAGTCGGCGCAGTACTCCCTACCGCAGCGACGGCAGAACCAGCTGGCGGAAAAGATGCTGGTTGCGCAAAATTCGCACATCTGACGGCATGTGGTCTCGCGCGGCCTTCGAAGGAGGTTTGGGAGGCGTGCGTGCTCGAGCTCTGCCTCGAGGACGGGCAGTAGCGCTCTGGCGACGTCGCCTTGCACTTGGGAAAGGTGCGCGGGGGAGATGGCGCGACCTATGGGCAGGTCCATCACCTCGTCCGAGTCGGGTGAAAAGAGGAAGGCTGGATGCGAGGTGTGGTCCTGGTCTGGAGGCGTGATTTTGTCGGTGTGTGGATCGACTTGGAAAGCGCGAAAGTCGACAAAGCGGCAAGTGTCGCCGGCGCGCTTTGTTATGCAATGGACGCACTTGCGCCAGTTCCTGTTGTGAGCTGCTTGACAGCTACCCACTTGGAGCTCCCAAACGACGCCCTGGTCGTCTTGGAAGCGCCGACCGCGTAGGGGGGCGGGAGTCCTTGCGGCTGAGGATGTCGACTGCGAGGCTTGCTTTCTTGCAGCCTTGCGGGGATGGGTGGTGGTTGGAGGGGCCGAGGATGGGGTCGAGGGTCGCGATATGCTGTCCTGCTCGACTTTGGTGCGGACGCCGTTGGAGAGGCGCTTCTTTTTGGAAGATGAAGCTGTGTCGCTGGTATCGAATCCGTCAAAATCGGCATACGACTGATGCAATTGCTGGATGTTCTGTTGAGCAGCCTGAGCCGCGTTGCGTTTGTAAGCGGTGCGGACCGGAGTGGCAGAGGGTGGTGGCGGCGGCTGGCGCGTTGGTGGCGGATGAGCGGAGGGAGGAATGAGAATCACCTCGTCCTCGACGGAAGACAGTGATGACGCCGGGGAAGGAGGGCTGGCGGGCGCAGAAGAGGTGGATTCTCGAGAGCTGCTTATGGACTTTCGGTTCCTGTACGTCTTGATGGTCTTGATCTTGGATTCGGCCATCTTGGCAGCGCTCCGCTGCGGGACGAACGGGAACAACACTTCCGCAGGGTTCGTCATCGCTAGGTTGTATCCGATGGTCTTGGAGACTTGTGCTGCGGAGAGAGAAGGGATCACCCGAGCTACTAGCTACTAGAGAGAGCGGATATCGATGCCGCGTCTCATTGAGGTGTGCTTGCGGGAGATGGCGGGCGGACGCGGATGACAAGGCGTGGGGATGTGGATGCAGGTGGTGGTTGCGGAAGGAGGGTGGGGAGCGTGCGGGTGTTGAGCGGGCAGCGTGCCGAGCCAGGCGTTTCTTCGACAGACGAGACGGAGCTGAAGCGGCGCTGTCGAAGAAACGCAGGTGGCCGAAGAGATGGACGAGGGGATGATGGTGGTGGAGGGAGGGGGAAGAAAGTGCCGAAGGAGCGAGCAACTTTTGCTCAGCCAAAAGACGAGCCATGGCGGGTGGCTGTGGAGATGCGAGGCGAGTGCAACTGCATTTCAGGGTCCATCTGAGCGAAGCTAAATTGCTGCCGCGCTGCCCAGCGGCTGGCGGGATGGATTGGCGTGCGCATAAAAAATCGCGCCCCGCCCAAATCAAGCATCGCATCCACACACCGCTTTTTCGGCTTGGGAGCCGAAAAGGCGGTGAACTGCGCAATTGCCCCATCGCCCTCTTAGGCAAGCTTTGAGCTCGAAAGCAGACTGCGACTCAGCTCGGGCTCAGCCGAACGACACGCATCCGCACACGACACGGCTGTTCCGAGTGGGCGATGAAATAGAATCCGAAATTTACCCACAAAAAGAGGGCCGAAGAATTGTGCCCAAAAAGGACGAGGTGACTGTGCGTGGAGGCGGGTGTTGGTCAGCTGTGCATCCGTGCATTCGGTGCGTTCGTTGCGTTCGGTGCATTGCGTGCATTCCATGCCACCGGCTCACCCACTGAAAGTGGAGGTCTTCGGCTGCCCCTAAGGGGCTCGTGGATGGAATCCAACCGATGCTCCTCCGCCACCACCACCACCACCACCACCTCGCGCTCTCACACACGGGATCTGGATCATGCCGCCCTGGACGTGGCTCAAAGATGTGATCGGCGTGGGCGCGCTGCCCAGCCCGCCGTACTCGCCCGCGCAGCTCTACTCGGTGGTGCTGGCGTCGTTCAAGGCGTGGCCGTTCCTCATCCCGGTGCTCTCGCTCATCAACGCGCCGCACGGCCGCTTCGCCTTCGACAGCCTGCTCAACATCAACGGCAACCTGGGCTGGTTCCTCATGGAGATCCCCTCGCCCATCTTTGTGCTGCTTGGCGCTCTCTCCCAGCCGCTCTCGAGTCGCATCGTCAAGGGCACACACGGATGGCTACCGCCTCTCTCGGCGCTCTTCTCGCCCTCGATCGAGCGATTCCTCGCGCTGCCGTCGCCGAACCAGGTGCTGATCGCGCTCTTCCTGGTGCACTACACGCACCGTGCGGTGTTGCAGCCGCTGCGGTCGCCGAGGAGGTCGCCGCTGCACATCTCGGTGCCACTGTCGGCGATCACGTTCAACCTGATCAATGGATTCGTCATGGGCAGCTGGCTCGGTGGACGCACACCTTGGGCGGCTCTGCCACAGCCGGCTCTTGCGTCGGCAGCCACCGCCACGTTGGGTGCCAAGGCCGGTGGCATCGCGGGTGGCATCGCGAGCAAGTTTGCCGCTTCGGAAATCGTCCGTAGGCTGATTGTTGCCGATGCACCCGATGCGCTCGGTCTCGGTGCGCCGGGACTCATCTCGCCCGACGTTTGGAAGCAGCCGCTGTGGTATCTCGGTCTCGCAGGCTGGGCCATCGGATTCGCTGGCAACGTGTACCACGACGAGATCCTCATGGACATCCGCCGACCCAACAACAACGCACCCAAGGCGCAAGACTCTACCAGCGTCGGTAAAGGTGCTTCGGCGCGCAAGTACTCGATCCCGCGTGGAGGCCTGTTCGAGTACATCAGCTTCCCCAACTATCTGTGCGAATGTGAGTGTCCCTCCCGGGCCGGCCGTCGAATCACGAAAAGAAGATCGCTTGACTGACTCCCTCTCTCCCCTTCTCTCTTACTTCCGCGGGCAGGGTTCGAATGGTTTGCGTTTGCATGGGCGGCGCTGTACTCGCTGCCGATCTTTGCGCATCTCACCGCCAAGGACGTTGTGGCAACAGCGCTATCGACGCCGCCATTCCTGTTCCCATTCGTGCTGGTGTGCCTCATGGCTCCGCGTGCGACCAACGGGCACAAGTGGTACAAGAAGACGTTTGGCGACAAGTTCCCGCCCACCCGCAAGGCCATCGTGCCGTTTGTGTTTTGAATCCTCACACCCTTGGAAATGCATGCCTTTCGCAGTCGGTGCTTTTGTCTGTGCTTCTGAAGTTGGGCGAGGAGAGTCGTGAGTGACGCGGTGTGGGGGACGAGAAATTTCGGGTATCGGAAATTGGGGCGTTGCTTGCTGCGAGGCCAAGATTGAGCTCGAGGCTGGCGGGGCGCATTTTGACCTGCAACGACCAACGACCCACGATGGAGGACGACGAACTGCAAGCTATCCGTGCGGCGCGCATGGCCGAACTTCGAGGCTCCGCCTCTGGCGGTGCCTCTTCTGGCGGCCCCTCCGCTCCCAGTGGTAAGTCCTCTTCCCTGCCGAAGTTTTCCGATTCAGACGTGCTGACTTTGCAATAGGTTTGGGAGGAAACGCCGGAGCAGCTGGTGGCAAGGGACAGGAAGACCAAGCGGCTCAGCAGGAGGAAATGAAGCGTCAGATGCTCAGTCGTATCCTCGATACAGACGCCCGTGAACGTCGTAAGTGTACCCCCAACTCCAAGCGCAGACAAAGTTCAAGTACTGACGGTTCGAGGCGCGTTGGCCATAGTGTCGAGGATCGGATTGGTCAAGCCACAGAAGGCGAGACAGATCACAGACCTACTCATACGAATGGCCCAACAGGGTCAGATTAGGGGCAGAATCACAGAGGATCAACTCATCGGTCTCCTCGACCAGGTGGACCAGGCTTCGAGCGGAGACGCTGGAAAGATCACCGTAAGCTCCAAACATCGTCACACACCAAAACCCACGCATTCGATTCTGACCTCTTTCTGCTCTTCTCGATCCTCTTTATGCGATCATGGCTACAGTTCACACGAAAAAAGACCGTCCAGGACGACGACGATAGCGACTTTGACTTGTAGCCTTATCCCCCCTACCCACCGTCTCGACTGTACTCTCACACACGAACACCACACTCATCTTTGTCCCGTGCCAGATGCAGAGTGAAACGGGGTATCCATATTGCGCTCGACATTAGGCACGCTGTGCAGGTGGCGCCACTGCTTGCGCTTGCGGTTGTGGAGCACTCTGCACCGTCTTTTGCGTCTTTACGTGAAACGTGCACTGGGGGGCCTGGTTGGATTCGGCCACCACGGCACTTGGCACATCGAGCTGCGCCAGCGCGCCCTTGACAATGCCCACCGGATACGCGAGGTACACCCTTGCCTCCTTGGCAGTGACGTGTGCGCCGTGCGGTGTCGAGACATGGCGCAGCGGCTGGAAGTGGTTGTCGTGCAGCACGTACACGCCGCGGTGGTTGGTGCGTAGGTTGTCCACCTGCTTGCCCCACACCGCCGTCCACACCTCCTTGCACACAAACTTGAGCACGTCGAGCGTATCGCTGAAGCGCGCCCGGTCGCGCGCGAGGTTCTCCGCCATGTGGTAGCCTACGTTGTAGCCGATCGATTCCAGACGAGCCGTGAGCATCGACTCGATCTCGCCCAGCGTGTCCGCCGACTCGACGCCCGACACCTGCCGAACCACCTCCGTGTGCGCAGCTGCGGCGGAAGGTTGTGAAGTTGCCGCAGTGGCTGTGATGGGGGCGGTGGCGGACCGCGAGGGCGTGGGGAGGTTGATACCGGCGAGCTGGAGCTCTTCGCGTGCGAGCGCTTGCTTGCGCGCCACGAATCGCGAGCTGTGGATCAGCGCCGCCACCATCTCGGTCGCTAGTGTGTGCAGCGCCTGAGCATCTACCTGATGTACTGGAGGCGTAGCTAGAGCGAGCACATCCGGCGTGATCAGCGACGCCGAGGAGCCGATGTAGCTGCCATCGCCTGCTGATGCTGATGCCGGAGCGCTGAGGTTCGGGAGCGCGTGCGACGGTCTCGTGCCGGGTGAAGCTGCAGACGAGCCGAGCGAGAGGCGCTCGATTGCGGGCACAGCACTCGCTGACGCCGTCTTGGACATCTTTGCTGCTGCTATGGGGATTTGGTGGTCGTTGGAAGATGAAAGCTGCGTGCGAGCATGCTCCGACACTCGGTCCGTGCAGCGGAAGCCACGGCGATGCGGCGGCTCTAACAATTTTCAACGCTCGCCTCCACTCTGGACTGGCATCACGTGAGGCGCGTGGGCGGGAGAAAAAACGCGCGCTGTTTGGTGCCCTTTTTCCCCAGCTTTGGCCTAGCTGGGTGGCTCTGTGCCTTGGCCACGCTTACCGCCGCCCAGCAGCTCCCAAAAATTCCTCCAACCACAGCAGCGAGCCGCTCTGTGTGGCGGTGGCCCAGCAGTCCAAGCCGTGGATTTGACCGGAGCTGCATGGGGTGTGTGTTGTATGTGTTGCTGCTGCTGCTGATGCTGCAAGCTGCGCTGCTGATCCCGCAAAGTGCGCTTGGATCTCGAAGAACAGCCAGGCCTCCTCAGCCTCAGCTACACTCCTGTGTACACACCAGCTTCTCACCATCCTACGAGCTCGGTCCGCGTCTGCCTTCTCCACCTGCGACTGCCCCTGCATCGGCCTTTGCCATTGTCGACGACCAACGCACGCTACCTTGGTACGCGCACGACTCGTCTCGCCAACGTTGCACGCTCGACTTCGGACGTCGTGGAGTGCAGCTGTTGTTGTCCTAGCCACCGTACCCCGCATCTGGTGTCAGAGCTCGCACAGCTGAGCCTTGCTTTCGCCTGGTCGCACCGTTCGACAGCAACAACGGACGACCTCTGCCGTCCATAGGAACGTAAGTGCTCGCAGCTTTGCTCATCGTCGAGCTCGACCCATCAAAGTGCCGGAGACGTGTGTATTGACGTCTTTCGCCTTGCTGTACTCTCCTCGATGCACAGCTAGCAACGACGAGCCGCGTCCTACTGCTCCGACCAGCAGCGTAGCCATCGTCCATGAGTCTCGTTCACACCGTCACCACCACCGCCGCACCCATCACAAGCAGCACCAAGTCTACAGCCATGCCATCGCATCCGTCGGATCCCACTAGCGCCTCTTCCGCCGCCATGCCGTCGCAGTCGCAGTCGCTCTTGCTCGCGCCCCTCCAATCGTCCACCTCTTCCAATGTGGCCATCACCCCGAGCAAGGCCCGCAAGCAGGCCCAGGCACAACGCACCCGCCTCGTGGCAGTAAGTGCACCCGCATCCGACCCGCCCCTAGGCATCACCCCAAAGCTGACCTGACCATCGATGATGCTTCACTACCCCGACAGCTCTCCAAACACCTCATGACACGGCTGCAGTACGCCAACTTCAAGGTCGAACACGGCTGGGTAAGTTCGACACCGCCACTCCCAGATTCTACCTTGCGCAACGATATGCACAGAATTGCTGACCTGGCTCCTTCATCTTGCCCATCTTGACCACGATGCCCCTCCTTGCAGTCCAAACAATCGCTCTCCGAAGTCGAAAACCTCTACTACCGTCAGAACCAGTCGGCAGGCACCACCTCGAATGCAACAGCTCGGACGCAAAAGAGCAACTCCACCTCGCCCGCCAATGGTGCCAGCAAGGCACCTGCAACGCCCAGCGCCGCAACAGCGCACGGCCAGAAGGGCGTAGGCTCGAGGCTCTTCAAGGATGCCGCCATCAAAAAGATCGACGTCGAAGGCGGCGACGTCTTTGGCGGCTACGGACTCGCCACGCCTCCGGCCTCCGCAGGCAGTGCGCCAGGCGCCACCTCGTACCTTTCGAGCAAGCGCGGACGCTCCACCTCCTCGACGCCCATCTCGCCCCCCAACACGAGTGCTCACTCCTCTGCCTCCAAAGGTGGCGACGCAGCATCGGCGCCAAAGCGCTCGCCAAACGGCAACTCCCACACATCCGGCAGCGGCTCACGCGCATCGCACGTCGTCGCGTCGGGTGCGGCCAAGGTCTCGAATCCTCCGGCGGCTGCAGGCGGAGCAACGAGCTATGCCGACTTTTGGAGCCGTGTGGGAAGCTCAGCCGCGGCATCGTCGACTGCCGTCAATGCTGCATCCTCCAGAAGCGCCAGCCCGAGCAAGAAGCGTAGCGCTGACGACGTAGTGGCGGCGGACGGTGCAAATGGCTCCGACGCCAGTGCCGCACACGTATCTCCTGCAGGAAAAGAAGGTGGAAGCTCGAGTCCGAGCAAGCGCGTTCGTATGGACACCGATGCGGACCGCACCAGCTCGTGGTCGGCCACCAGCAGCCCTGCCAAGGCGGCGCTCGCGGAGCGAGGACCCAGCTTCGCCAGCAGCGTGCGCAGACACTGACGACACGGCAGCGTCCCACTTTGCCGTGCCAAAGCCACAGGCCCTTGCAGCTGCTAGGGCGCAGTAATGAAGCTTTGAGTGGCGTCAACACACCGTCGGAAATGGCCATAGTCCAAGTCGTCATCGTGGCCGGATTAGTTTTCGTATACCATCAATCGGTCCGCAGTTACCCTCCATGTCATCCCTCCGCCCATCTCGCATCTCCCTCCTGCATCTAACGTGGATTCACTCTTGCCTGTTGTGGATGTCGTCACGGTTTCGGCAGGGCCGAGGTACCGCTGTCCGCGGGCGAGCGCACTTCTGCAGGCTTGAAAGATGGACGGACGAGTCTAGGCTTTCCAACCCGAAGTGGGTGGACTTTCAGCGTGGTGAGAAGGCAAGGGAGCGGAGTAGTGCAGCACCTCCTGTAAGGTTAGGCTCGCAGCTCTCGCACGACGAGCTCAGCCTTGAGGATCGATCGGTAGACCCGATCGACGCATTGCTTGATCCGATCTGAGATGCCGAGTTGTCGCAGTGTCGCGGGGATGCACCGGTGTCCCTGTGGCTTAGGCTCCTCGCGGGGTTACAAGCATCAAAAGCATGCTGCATGGGCATATACCTAAAATAGGCTTAGGCAGCCCCAACGGGGTTGCGAGGCCAAGGTCGTGTTGACCAAGATGTGGGGATCTCACGGCATCCCGAGTGATGCCAACGTCGGCGCTGTTCCTGGCGGGAAGGTTGTCACAGATCTCGGTCGAGTTGCGACGCGCTGTCAACATTGCAGCGAGCAGCATGCGACGTGGCGCTGGATGAGCGGGCCACTTGGAATTTCACGGCATCTCTATGTCACCGTTGACAGCTTCTGCGTCGCACTCGAACGTGGACACGCTGGCGAGAACAGAACGCTCCCCGGGCACCTATCCGACCCCGGGGGACAGCTGCAATTGGAAAGGCCAAGATCAAGGTCCTAACCTTCAACGAACGAGCCGACCCTCGGTCTTGTCCGATTTCCCACGCCCTCGCTCCGTATCTTCGGCGTATCCGTTCATCCGCCTTCATGACAAATTGCAGAGTCCATCGGCCCGCTAGTGACGATCCGAAGTCCGAGCTGGCAATGCACCCAAGGCTACCCCGTCGGAATGGTCGTTGTGACCAGACAGGCATCCGAGCAAGCATGAAGAGTGCGTTCTGGAGGCAGGCGAGCAAAATGCAGCCTAAGGGCGTGCGCGTGCTGCAGACTGCAGGCAGCAGTGCGTGCTGCATCGCGGCGAAAGGCTTGCGGACGACGCCCACGTCGTCAGCCCAAAAGTGAGACACTGATTTCAGCCCTTTCCAGGGTACAGCGAGTAAGCCGGCGCGCGACACTGAGACCAAACAAATCTGCCCGCAATTGCCCCTTTCCTCCTCCGACGTTCGATTTCGTCGAGCTTCAGATCGAATCACCTCATCAAGATCCGTTTCGTTGACGGAAAAAGGCCTTTTGGAACGGAAGCTTGGCTTCCATCCTCGGAAGCTGGTCGAGAGGCGTCGTGCAGCTGTTTCAAAGCCGATGCAAGGGGGCAAGAAGCTTCTGAGCTCGCATAGCGTAGCACCAAAAAGTGGCGGCTCGGCGCGGCGTCCGAGTCGAGGCTAAGCTAGAGACACGGCAGCGCTGCACCCTGAAATTCTGCCTTTTTTATTTCCCGGCTCCAAAGCGGATCGTGGGTCGGGTTGTTCAAAAGGAGTGTTTGCAGATTTGGATCAATTCCAATTTCGGGAAGCAAGGATCTCGGGCTAGATGCAGACTGGCCAACTGCCTTGAGCCGGCCGGTGGTCTGCCAAAATAGGCAGGTCGTCAGCAGTATTGGGAGCCGATGGGGAGAGTGCTAGCTCGTCTTCCATCGCAGTGATTGGCATTTGAATGGCAAATGGCAGGAGGCGCGGACAGGCGTCTGGACACTCCGCTGGACGACGGCGTGCATGCAGTGCGTGTGTGATGCATGCACGAGGAGAGGGCGAGGCGAGAAGAGAAGATGGTGAGGATGAGCTGGTCTCGACCTGCGTGGCCAAACGGACTGCATTTCGCGGTGCATTTCACAGACCGCTCAGTGGGGCCAGCAGCTGCAGAGCCCGGCCGTTCGAATTTCATCTCCGTCTGGGTGCGGCGCCGGCGAACAAGCGGCGAAATACTCTGATGCGCCTGCTGCGCGATTCCTGTCCCGGACCTTCCGACATGCAATCAAACGAGCTTCGAGGCTGGATCGCGCTGCTTCCGAAATGAGAAAAGAACGGAAAGCACTGTCAGAGTGGCCAGCATGGCCAGCTTCCTCTGCCATGGGCTGCAGTGATAGAGAGGCAGGCGAGTGTGGAAGATAGAAGGCGCGGCGTGCATGTGTGGCTGCGGAGGGCTGCGCTATCCAAGAGACCCTTCTTGCACGTTGGCTCCGCGCGGCATCCCAACGATCGCGAGCCAGTTGCACCTGAACTTCAGTTGCCTCTTGCCCTTTGTGTCGGGTCTGCGGAGCTGATTCGACTCGTCCGCGCTCGCAGCAGGGGCTGCACGACGACATGTGCACACTGGCGAGGCAGAGACAGGCGAGGGCAAAGTCATGCAAGAATGGGGCCAAGCGAGGTGCTTTGCGAAATCTCGGCTTGGCTCGTCGCGCAGCATCGCAACACTGAAACTCGGCGCCCACCGAGGCGAATCCCGGCGACCGTGCTGCCATTCTGCCCGACCGCCTCTGCGCGCTTCGCCTTTGCCCTCGCCTTAATCAGCTGCCTTGGCGTAGAGCAGCTTGTCAAAACCCAACCGACACATGCACGGCCAACAGCTGCTCATCTCTCGGATGCTCCGCGCCCCCCATTTTCGCCTGACCTCTGCTGCCCGCGTGTGCGTGCTGTGTTTGTGTGAGCAGAGAGTGGACGTGCGCGTTGAGAAGGAGAATCACAAAGCAGTCGGGTGCGTTGCGGAGGATCATGTCCTTGTCGGGGGCGGTATGGCCAGCCCGCTTCTCGAGCTTCAAAGTGGACCGGTGCCGGACGAGACCTCACTCCTTGCTGCGAATGATTGCGATCTCACCTCCTGGTCCCACGCATCGCCGCCTGCCCGCCTTCCGTCCACCTCATCACCATCCATCAACACCATCCGTCCGTTCCGACGCATCGATTCCTCGACGTAGAGCAATGAGGTTGGTCCCTTGCGCAACACTCTGATCCCTGCACGACTGCCACGGTATTGGGCGCGGTCGCCGCGATCGCCTCCGCTCCGCACCGTGTCTGTGCCATGTCGGCGACTCTCCATAGCCATCCTTACCGGCTCAGCCCTCCCGTCTCGTCGGCGGTCGATGGCGCTGATACGAGTCGTCAGCAGAGTCGGAGCAACGCTTCCGATCTTTCTCAGCACGGCCTTTTGGCCCGATCCCCCCAATCGTCCAGCGCTGCACATCTTTCCCCTTTACCGCAGGCAACCTCGCCAGCATCGCGCGTTGCTTCATCTTCTAGGACTGCAATGACCACGGCTTCCAGTTCACCGCAACCTAAACCGGCTGCCGCCCTCGGATCCGAGCTCTTCGATGCCATTGTTCAGGCAGCCGACCCCCGCCATCCAGACCACGCCGCCTGGCAGGAAAGGTACGGATCGCTCTCCAACCGCTCGTCACGCGCCTCCTTCTCCTCCTCTTCCAAGCGCGACAGAGCCGGCCCGAATCTAGCCGCCACACCAAACTCGCGCAAGTCTCTCGACCATCCCGATGGGGCGACGAGGAGGGGCGGCGCCTCTCGCAAGGCAGGCGCACCCTTCGACCTTTCACGTAGCAACCACGCCGACTCGGCTACAGGCTCGGATGCCGATGATCCACTCATACCCGCTTTCCTCTCCGGTGATGACCGCTCCACTCCCGTTCGCGCCTCCTTCGAAGGCTCGATGCACTCCAATCGCTCCGCTTCCGTCGCAAGCTCCAGCCACCGACGCCGCAATCGCAGACTGCGCGACGCTTCTCGACCAAAGCCGCTCCTCCCTCCCATCCCGCCACCGCGTGTGACGAGCTCCACCAACTGGCAGTCCACCTACGGCTCTCCTTCGCTTCCCACGCTCGCCTCCTCTTCCCGCATCGACAATCACCCGTCATCTTCTGGCACCGTCAGCGACAACCAGGACCACTTTGCCTTTCCAGCACCTGCAGAGCGCCTTCTTGCTTCGCCTGATCTGCCGGCCTCGGTTCGCATTGCTCATCCGTACGCATCGGCCATGGCGGCTGAGCCCGCGCTCGAAAAGGTTTCAGCTCTGCCAACCATGCCATTCGCTCCATTCGCCAACGGCATGAACCCTATCGGTCGCCCGCGCCAGCATCCTGCTTCCTCCGAGCTATCTAGATCCGCCAACCAGAGTCCCGCCCTCTCGCTGCCCGCAGCGGATCAGCGAGAACCCGTTCACCCGTCTCATACTGGCCACCAAAGGCGTCAGGAGTCGACGTCAACTTCGGGTCATTCCGGCCAAGTTGGGGCTCTGCCAGCATCCGCCTCCCACACTTCGCCAAACGGTGCCCTGACCCAGGAATCGAGCTTCCTGCATCTTCCCCGCTCCAAGTCCGCCAACAAGCAAGTCGCTTCGCCCCGGATCGGGCACACAACATCCCCAGACCGACCATCACGCAACGCAAATAGGCCAGACGGCATTGCACCTTCCAGAAAATCCCTCAGCAAGATCCGCCAGATCCTCGGCAACGATACGCCTGCCCTTAACGGTCCTCCTCTCCCCGAAAAGTCGCAAGCCCAACTGCAGCGGGCTGCCAACGAGGTACAAAACGCTGCGCCCTCTCTTCCTCCAAAGGGTGGCAGCCGGGCTGCTGCTTCATCACAAGAAGCGGCCACGCGGACGCCTCAGCCCGCTCAAGTGGGCCAGGATGCTGAAGTGTCAAGAGAAGGTGTGGACAGCTCCAGCAAATTCGGTCTCGCTGCCTTCCCTCTCCGTCGTGACGACGAGTTCCGAGCGAACGACAACGAGTTCGAAATGTCCGACGACTCGGATTGCGAGCAGGAGCACGAGATTTCTCGGGTCGGCTTACCGCAGCTCTCGACCTCCTCTTTCCATCATCAGCATGCAACAGCTCCTGGCAAGCCACAGAGAAATCCCGGCGCTGTCCGTCGCAGTCTCGATTCCATCATCTCACCCTTCCGCGCCGGACTCTTCAATGTGGGCGGTGGCTCCTCGAGCACTGGGAGGAAGAGTAACGCATCCAACACCAAGACCGGCCTCACCGTCCCGGAAACCGAACCGATCGCCGAAGGACGTCGAAGCTTTTCGGATTCGCGCTTCGTGAGGCCCTTCCTGCCGCGCAATCGCAACGCAACGCTGAATGGGAACAGGCGCCCACTGAGCAAGGTCCTCGACCACCCGGATGATGAGACCGAGGATGTAATGCAAGTGCTGGCCAGGCGTCAGGGCGACGGGCACGACGCACCCCTTGGCATGTCGCCAGCTGCAGACGCCAAAGTTCCCTCAACCGATGCACACGCGAGGTCAGATCTTCAGTCCGTCGAACCCTTATCTCGACGCAACCGCGCCATCAACTTCGATCTGCCAAACTCGTCTAGTGGGGAAGCGCAGAAACAGCCCGGTCGCAATGATGGCTCCCAGGAAAGTGCAGCATCTTTGGGCAGTCCCCCAATGTCAGCAACCGGAAGGACAGGTGCTCGAAGGAAGCGGGTCCCCACTGGCCCGGCTGCTGGAGGCCATGGCAATGCAAATGGAGCGGAGGCCGGACAAATGGCCTGGGAAGCCACGGCAGCTCCAGGGTGGGCAGATGCTTCGATGCCGAGTATGTCAAGCTCGCGAAGCATGGCAAGCACTTTCAGTCGATCTACAAGCAACTTGCACGATGGCGGTGACTCGCCTTTTGAAGCGTTTGCCCGCAACGCCACGCTCTCCATCCAGCAGCAGTCCCCGCGAGGCAGATTTGGTGGCTTCTTCTCCAAGGTTAAGGGCTCGGTCACGCCAAAGGGAACACCTAATCTACCTTCGAACGAGTTCTCCGCCTCATCTGGACCGTCGACGATCAATCAGCAGCAGAACGATTCGCCACAGGCATCTCCCGTGGCCATGATCGGAACTCCCAAGAGAGCCGAGCGACCGTTTCGCGCTCGGGTCAAGTCTCTGACCTCGCCTCGGGGCCTGTCATCTTCGCGCAACAAAGACAATGCTGCCATCGTTCCTGCAGTTCCCGCGATCCCGAGCCAATTCGTCGACCTCCGCACGGACGACGACCGATACGCACGCGCGGCGTCGGTCGGCCCGACGCTCACCAACAGCAGCGCTGGCAGCAGTCAGGCTATGCAAATGCCTGCTTCCATGTCGGCCACATTTGCACCCCCTGGGTGGGAGCACACGCAGTCCGTATGGGAGGAATCGCCGCAGATCCCAACCTCATCTACATTCCCGTCGACCGAC
>AWNI01000003.1:410282-421260 GCA_000517465.1 Moesziomyces aphidis | reverse complement strand
CTTCAGCACGAGCACTACATCGACATGACAGAAGCCACGACCTCCGTCTCTTCCGAGGTCAACGCACCTGCTTTGCTGCCTGGCGGGTTCCACGCATTCAACCCTCAGGCAGACTTCTTGGACAACAAGGAGACGAACAATGCGCGACCTCTTACGGATGCGGTGATTACGATCCGCATCATCAAGTCGTTCGAGTTTCGTTCGATGAAGGCGTACGTTGCCAAGTCGATTGATCTGACGACGACCACCATTTCGCAGCTCGAAGACATGTGTCGCAAGGAAGTCACGAGCAACTCGGCCTTTAGGGCGTTTAGGAGCTACGCGGATAAGCTCGATACGCTCAAGCTGTACACGCGCGCACACGGCTCCAAGACTACCAACCTCATCATCAACCTCGACCACCCCGAATGGGTGCTGGAGGACGCCAACATTGCCAGACTGGTCAAGAAGGCCGAAGATGGAAAGACAAAGGCCAACACGACCCTCGCCGAGATCGGCGTGGAGAACGAAACCGAACTCAGCTTCTTCAACCGCGAGGCGTACGACAAGTTCCTCGCCGATCCAAGCACCAAGTGGGACGCCACTGGTTAAGCAATTCTTCTGCAGGCTCAAGCCAGTTGAAGCTATTTCACCTCCAGGCGAACAGCGGACAAAACAACAAAGCCAACACACCGCAGTATACCCAACACAACGCTCCCCCATCATCTCACAATGAATCTCGTAATGGCCAGCATGTACCACAGACTCTTTCAACCTAAGCTCGTTTGGCATGAGAAATCGGAATCGGTATGCATTGAGGACACAAATTACGCTGCGACAGTGAACGATGAGTGCAAAGGAAAGTGTGGGTGGGGCCTTTTAGTCCTCGATGGCCATGTCTTCGAGGTCATCCAGCAGCTCGTCCATACCGACGCGCGGTGCATCGTCGTCTCCCCACTCGCTCTCTCCGTCGGTAGTCATGCCGTCGTCGCCGTCCTCCTCCATGCCGCCATTTGCGAGAGCTGCCTCGCGCTCCGCCTTGATCTGGGCGGCCCTCTCCTTGCGCAACCGCTTCTCCTCCTCCTTCTTGGTGTCCCTGTAAAGATTGACGGTCTGGCGCATTTCGTCGTCCTCCTCGAGCTCGCGCAGGAACAGCTCGTAGTCCCTCTCGACCCTCTGCGAGTCGAGACCACCGCGCCTGCCGACGGCACCGCGGCCCACCGCGCCCTCGGTCGCGGGATCTTCGGCCTCCTTGGCCATCGACTTGAGCTTCCACATGCGGTTCTTGGAGCGCTTCTTGCGTTCGGGATACGACTTCTTCACCAGCACCACGTCTGGCAGACGGTCGGCAGGCAGCGTGTCCCACTCAGCCGAGTTGAAGTTGGCTACGCGCAGGTGGTAGCCCATGACGGTGTCGCCGGGTTGCAGGATGGCGCCGAGGTGCGTGCGCGTGTGGTAGACCGCATCCGCCTCGCCGAACGAGGCTGCGTTGAGCGGCGACACTTGCGCATCGGCCTCTTCGAGTCGGCGGTTCTGCACGCCGTGCGAGTTGGTAGCATAGCGACCCGTGGGCTCAATGTCAAGCACGAGGAACTCAATCATCTCTGGAATCGTTGCCAGCGCGGGCAAGGGGTCGCGCCAGTACTTCTCTGCTGGCACCTCGGCGATCTGGAGGCTGATGGGATCGATGAAGCGCAGCGAGTTGGTCACCTTGTTGCAGAGCACTAGCTGGCCGATGTTGCCGAGCTGCTTGGCCATCCTGGGCGGCATGCAGACGAGGTCGTCCTTGCAGACGGGGGCAATCTCGACCGAGTAGGTGAACTTGTAATTTGTCGTCGAGGTGTGCACGTCCATGGAGATGACCTGTTCGGACTTGGTGGTCTTGATGGGGACGACGCTGTTGAGGAACTCGACCATCTTGATGGCGTGTGAGCGCTGGGTGTAGAAGAAGTCGAGGCCGTCCTTCTTCTCGTTGATGCTGACGGTGTTCTGGTGGGCGTTGTGCTTGAGGATGAGCTGCTCGAGGTAGAGGAAGGTACGCTTGTGCTGCACCTTCTGGCGCACCTGGACCATGGCGCGCCACGTATTCTTGGCCGCGAGTCGGGTGCAGTCGGGGCACTGACCGTACTGCACCACGAACTCGACCTCGAAGATCTGCTGCAGGATGGTAGAGGTGAACACCTCCTTCTGCACGGTGAGCTTGACACGCAGACGCTTGCTGTGTGGCTCGGTCCAGATGAAGCCGGCGTCGATGAGGCGCACCTTGTTCAGGCCCTTGAGTTTCTTGAGGCAGATGGCGAGCAACTCTCTGGACTCGAGACGAGCAGGCACCCACGAATTGGGCGGGTTGAGGTAGCGCTCGCAGTTGCGGCAGAAGTTGACGGTGGCCTGCTTGGGGACCGACTCGGTGATGTCGACCGAGTTTCGCAAGCACGACAGGCAGAGGTTGGCATTGTTGGGCGTGATGGGAGTGCCGCAGTCGGCGCAAAGCACCATGTGCTGCGCTGCTGGTGGGTGGTACTCCATGCTGAAAGTGTTCTCCCGCAGGCCGGAAGGTAGGTAGTGGAGTTGATGGTGGAAAGCTCAGGAGCACTGATGACGGCGGAAGCACCCTGGACGCTCGAAGCCGAACTGAGCTTCGTGGCAAAATCTGAAGGCCCAGCAAAGCCACCTGCAGGCACCCTTGAATCAAGAAGGCCTGCCCTCCTCGACGAGAAAAATTCGAGTGGAGCGGCGCTTGCTTGATTTTTTTGGAGAGTGGAGAATTTTTTGGCGGCTGAGCCGCCTGTCGTGCGCGACCAAGAAATTTCCTCTGCCTGTGCTGCTTGCGAAGCATTGCCGGACTTTAGAGCGCAGGTGGGGGTCGGAACCGAATTTCGCGCTCTATAGTGTTAGACCCCGTCTGCGGACCGAATCTGGAGAAATCCGCGATTCGAGTCCGAGAGCCGAGCCAGTCGTGCTAGAACGTCTTGCCTTGACGTAAGGCCCAGCAAAGTGTCAGGTGGAGGGTCGAGCTAAAAGTAGCTTGCTCGTCGAGACCCTCTATCGGTACTTGAACACCATCGACGCCAGCAACCTACGATTTGCCCAAAACCACATCGAGGTGAACAGCCAAACTTTGAGCATCCTCAACAACACTTGACATCGAAAATGTAAGCCCGAAGCTGCGACGAATCAATCGGACGTCGGCCGAGTGCCATCGACCTCGTGCTCTCGCAGAGCTCATCAGCTGACCTCACGATTTGCTCGATTCTTGCGTGTTTCGGCACTCGACAGGTCGGGAGCATCGTCGAATCTCACAGAACGCATGGACTCGCCAGCGCACGAGCAGACAAGGCAGTTCGTTCAGCAGAGCGGTGCGGCCATCTTTATGCTGGATGGGTGAGTATCGGATGGGCCGCCGGACATTCCGACAGCAGCCAGGCGACACTTCCCGCTGCGGATGCCCCGAATTGTTTCCTCAATGCTCATTTTGTTGCTCGACTTGATCACGAATCGCTACAGCGAACGAGGCTCGGGCAGGTCGCAACTGTGCGCCAAGCAAGCGGACGGGCGTTTGGACTGCAGGGAGATCGCCCTGGAAGGTAAGCTTCAGCGTCACACGCTTCGATGATACAAGCTCTGTACTGGACTGGACTGTGCATGCTCATACTCTTTCTCCCACGCTCGATCCCACGCTGCAGCCAAGTCGCTCTTCTCGACAATGCAGAGCCTCAACTTCTTCTGCACTTTGCCCCAGGACCCATCCAAGACCCACATCAACTGCCAGCGCATCCCTTCGTCGTAGCTCCAATCGCCATCAGACCCTTCCAGTCCAGAATGCCCAACTGCGACGGTAAAGGATCGCAATCGAATGCTTTAATCAAGGAGACTTGACCTCAGTCCTCTGTTGACCGCAAGATGTCGCAGAGGCAGTCTCACGCGCAGCTGTGTTTGTGCCCGACTCAGCGTCCTGTCTTAGAAGTCAACCCAGGCGCCAGTTGCAAGGACGACTTCCCCCTGAGAAGTACGCCACGAGAATACTGTTGCGTTGAGCCGACGTAGACTCAACTTCAAAGCAAAGGTCCGCTGGGAACCGGCTGCATTGGAAATGGCTGCATTGGAAATGGCCGGGCTCGAAAAAGAAAAGCGGCTGGGAAGTCGGGAAGATCTGCCAGTTTCCTCGGCTCAGCCGTGCGGATGAGCGATTTGCTGCGCTTTTGTGCGGCGCGTCGGCAAATTTGCGCGTGCGTGTGTGGGACGACAGGACGAGAGCAGCGATAGGCGCCGCCGATACAAGCAAGCTGAGGATGCTCACTCCTCGAGCGTGGTGGAGCAGTCCGTCGCGCGTGCTGCGCTGGGCGGCTCGCTTCCGAAATGCCCCCCCTCTCTCCCTCTCTCGCCGCTCCCGCCTTCGGATGGATGCATTTCTGCGTCGACGCGCTGCCAAGCCTAACCTTCTTAACAGCTTCATCTCACGCCGCCGCATCCCTTCCAGCGACCTCTTCGTCGCAGTGGATCAACAGGCTCTAGCTCACCTGACCCCGACTGCACGCAAGTCTGCATTCGGCTGCGTTCCGTCAACCGGTCGCGTTTACACGTGCGCGTTCAGCGTACATTCCTCGAACACGCTCTTTTCTTCTTCACCACGTTCCTTTGACCATCATCATTGCCTCGACCATCTCCGTCTCTTCGACGATACCCTCTCTTGATTCCGCCAGACAACACGTTTAGTTTGCTGAAAGGCCCTGCACAACATCACTCGATTCGCCACAGCAACGGATCATTCGCCAAGCCAGTCTCTGTGCTTACTATCGCGCACTGCTCTTGTACTGGCGTTTCTGCGCTCGTCGACTCGTCCTAACGGCCCCCTCTTTATCGCTCGAATGCCTTTGATCGTTCCGGATGTCATCGAAATCGGCAGCAGCGGCAGCAGCAATAGAGCATCCTCTCCCATCCCCGAACTGACCGTCACCAAGATGAACGGCAGATCCATACAACCACACGAGGCCGAGGACGAGGAGATGCCTCGGTCCTCCGCTGCCTCTCGCGTCTCGCTCGCAAATTTATTAGGCCCAAGCGGTCCAGGCTCCTCGCCCTACTCCAACACGCCACGCACATCGCCTCGCAAGCGGCCTAGCACCGACTCGCCGGGCACCGGTCTGCAGCCTCCAACCGACATTGCCAACGGCGGCAGCAGCAGCAGCTCAAGCACCACTCACAGCGAGGGCCGCGAAAGGCGACGTTCAGACGCAGCTTCACAACAAAGTCCTGCTCGAGCGGAGCCCGCTCCGGACGCCGCCCCCGCTGGCGACGGGAGCACAAGCCACGACGTACCCACGGTCGACGTCACCGAACCGGACGGCAAAGCGCCCGGCGACCGCGACGACGACGAGGACGAGGACGATGAAGATGACGACGATGATGACGATGACGATGACAAGGCCACCACCGATGCGGGCAGTGCGTCCGAAGCCGAGGGCGAAGACAAGGCCGAAGGTTCGTCAGCCAAAGACGGCGCCGGATCCGGCGAGAAATCGATCGTGCCCAAGAAGCGCTCTCGACGCCGCAGTCCATCTCCGCCAGAGGCTGCCACAGCACCGCCTCCCCCGAAGAGGCCCACCGTTCGCCTTTCGATCCTCGAAGCGAGGCAGAGCGGCTATCTCATCAACGTGCCTGAGCTCGTTCTTGCCAAACTCAAAGGTCAAGACCACCCTTGGGCCAAATGGTATGAGGAGCAGTTGCTCGAGGCAGCCGAACCCGAGCCTGCGCCACCTCAGGCTGGGCCGGAGGCGCCTCCGGATCTCGAAGGCTTTGGTAGCCTCGCAAGGCTGCTAGCAAAGTATCCTGCCGGCGAAGGGTCGGCAGCATCAGCAGGTGCGTCTGGCGCGAGCAAGAAGCGCCGCAAAGTCAACGATGACAAGTACGACATCGGACAGTACGACGTGCGCGATCCCTTCGTCGACGACTCGGAGCTCAACATCGACGAGCCCACGCACTTTGCCAAGCCCAAGGCCGACGGCTTCTACGTCACCCAGGGCACCGTCGAGCTTGCCAAGGCCAAGGCCATGGGCAAGGGGCAGCCTCTGCTGGGCAAGGACAGACCCAAGCCGCTCAGCATCCGCGACTCCAAGTTCGGCTTTGCCGGCTCTCTCAACAAGCTTGTGGCCAAGAAGGCGCAGCAGCAAGCAGAGCTACCCCCCATGCCCGCCTCGTCCTCGATGCAGCTCGGGTCGCTGCTCAACAACGGCGATCCGGGCAGCCCTGCTATGGGTGCAGGCTCGGCGCTCACCAACGCGCAGAGGCAGGCAGGTACACGCGACTCGCCCATCAAGGTCGACGACAACGACTCGGGATCGTCCAAGAATGCCGCCAAGAAGAACCGCTACCCAACTGAGCCCGTCGATCCCCGTCTTCAGGCGTCGTTTGACGATCTCAAGAGCAAGGTCGATGCAGAGAGCTTTGCCGTCAAGACCAAGTTCCCGGCGGCGCTCAAGCCGCCGCTCATCGAGACGGCCAAGCTGGCGGTCATGCTGGGCGAGTACGATGACAATTTCTTCAACCATCTGCCCACCATCTTCCCCTACAACCGCTTCACCATGATGAAGCTCGTCAAGCGCGAATTCTTCCCGCACCACATCAAGTACTTTGAGGATCTCAAGCAGGAGCACATGGATAAGCTCGGCCGCATGATCCAAGAGAGCTTCCCGCACCAGCTGGCCGAGTTCGAGGCGGCGCACAAGGCGTGGGTCGAGCGCGGCGAGGCGCCCAAGGAGGGCGAGGAAGCCGCGCCCAAACCTGCTACGGCTGCCGAAGGAGATCAGTCGATGGACGTGGACGGCAAAGAGGACGACGAGTCGGTGGAGCCGACCAAGCGCTGGAAGTGGAGCGAGGAGATGCGCGAAGAGGTGTTCGTGCTCATCACCATCGAAAACGCCATGAGCGAGATCCGCAACGAGAAGTACAAGCTCGAGAACTCGGCCGAGCAGTACAGCGAGATCAACGCCAGGAAGGCGTGCTACAAGCAGATGGCCGAGCTCTTCCCCGAGGACGGATGGACGACCTCGACCAACATCTCGCGCGAATATGCGCAGATCAAGAAGAAGAAGGACCGACAGGAGGCGAGGGGCGAGGAACTCTTCGGCGACTCCCGGGCCAGCAGCGCCGTTCCGGCCTGAGCCGGTATGGTTGGAAGGAGTCAGTCGGACCGCCACGTTTGGAAGACAAGCTTCGGCTTGACGATGCGATGCGGTCATGCGAGGGCGTCAAAGTCCGACCCCGTTCGAGAAGCAGCCAAAAGCAGGACTGCCGAGACAAGACGATGCGAGCAAGGCGATCCCAGAGCGATGCTCATCCCATCAGACTGGGTCGGGCGGATCTGGGTCATACTCGGATGCCCGACCAGGATGTCAGATGGGCATGGGGTGGTTCGACGGGACCTGGTCAACATGGATCTCAGCAGGCAGAGGCCGTCGCAGCAGCATGGCATCAGGAGCGGACCAAGGGGCTCGGCAGGCTCGATTGGTACGGTGCTTTCGATCAGGGCCTCGATCTACCCAGAACTACGACGAAGCGAACGCTTCAGCCGCTCGCCATGTGTCCTCCATGTGAACACATTGGCTAGGGCTACTGCACCGTAGCACAGGATTGCCCGAGGACAGAGCACCAAGTGTCCATGTGCTGATCCTGCTAGGCTCTGGCACCGAGCGCAGCTTCGGCGTCTTGCACGCAGCTGCAGGTCGTCAGACGCAACTTTTCCAGCACGGCTTTGCACTCGAGGAGGCACTGCTTTGCAGCTCATCAGGGTCTGAACAGCTGTAGCCCTCTGCACTTTGCACTCGAAATGTCACTTTCTCGGCCCTAGGCAGTCACAAAATGAGTCGCAGGGCCAAGAGCGAGGGGCCAAGCGCACGCACCGGGCCAACCATTAGGGCCGGAGGAGGATGAAAGATGCCGTTCTCGGGCTTGACAGGCGCCGGATCAAGGGACAAGCACACCCAGAAATCTCAGGCCAGGGGCTTATGAGGGGTCTGATGAGCAGTGACCATGGCTGTACGACTGGGACTTTCGTCTGCAGCGGCTTGTAGAGCGATAGCAAGTGGGCATGGGTCCGAGTGAAGCCGCAGGCGAGTTCAGAGTTGACAGCCTGTGCTGTGTGGGTCTTCTGAGCTCGTAGGCCCTTGTTCGGACGCTGCTCGATTGCCCTTCAGCCAGAGAATGCTCTTTGCGGCTCTTTGACCAAGCCTCATCCCAAGTGAGGAGCGTAGATAGTGAGAAGTCCATGTCTGTCAATGCCTTGCTGTGTCCTCGCTGTGTGAGGACAGAGGGGTTGGATTTTCTCGTGCGCAACTTGAAGTGTCAGGGAGGCGCGCGCGCGAGCGTCCGTGCACGCTTGGTTGGCACCGCAGGGTCTGGAGATTTTGAGCCGGCTGGCGTGTGGAGGTTGCGCAGCTTTTTTGGGTGCGGTGTTGAGCCGATGCGCCTCGGAGTGCAGGTGCCGTGCTGAACGCGAGGCTCAACTCGGCCGTCGGCTGGGCAGGAGCTTGGCCATGCCGAGCCTGGCATCGCAGTCCAGCCGATTTGCATCCACACGCAAAGAACAACAGGGTCCTTGGCGAAAGGACGACGGAAAGGGTCTCACGCTTGTGCAAAAAGCATGCTTTGGCTTGAGACCAGAAAGCGGGACGGCTGAATCTCCCAGGTTAGACCCAGGGCAAGCCCACAATGCAATGTCGTGAGGCGGAGTCGCACGAGCTGGGTCGAAGTGCGATGCGGCCGCTTGAAGGCGTGCGATTCGCCCGTGTATGCGCGAACTAGTCAAGTCTAGCCTAGCCTAATCAGGATGGCCCGTGTGTCTTGGCCCAGACTTGGCCGCTCCGCTGCGGTACCAAACACGCCCCTGCGCCGTGGACGCATGCCCTGCTCTCCTCCGCCCGTCCGCCACTTTCCTTACCCCAACGCATTTGAGATCTCAAGAACTCAGCACGCACCTTCTTACTATTCTGCCGTGAGTCGCAGGCTTGGCCTGAGGCTTCGACAGGCCGAGCGACAACGGAGAGGTGTGCTCGAGCTTATCGAGCGGTGAGATGCAGGTGCCGGCGCAGGGGCCAATGCAGCGTGGTGCATGGATGCGGGTGGGGCAGGTCACAAGACGTCCTCTCTGCGGCCAGCCGTGGCCGGCGTTGCAAGCGAGAGACGCCTGGGTCGCAGCCGAAAAATCGGCGTTGCGAAAAATGCCTTTACGGCTAGCGAGCGAGCGAGCGAGCGAGCGATAACGTTGGATGAGGCTGTGGGGACCGACTGAGCGGAGACGGAAAGCTCATTGTAATCTTGCATCGCATAGATGGCGCGGTGCAAGTCGGCAATCGAGGTGCTCGAGTGGATGGGTTTCGGCATCTTGGCTGGCCAACAATGCAGACCCAATTGCGGGGGATGGGAGGGGTCATGGGGTCAACGTCAGCGCATGGGCGGCTGGCCACGTCACACGGGAGGGTGCAGCGCGCACCCAAGCCCAAAACACCAGCAGCCAACTGAGGCAAAAAAAAAATATGCAGCTCCAGCACCCTGCATATTTACCCCGCACTTTTTCTGCGTATTTTTCTCTGGGGTTGGGCCATGCTCGTTGTGGAGGTGACCGAGCGCCGCAGCTCAAGTGCCTCGGCAAGCCTGGCTGAGCCGAACCAGGCTAGACATCGCGGGTTGACAGCAGCTTCACCTTATCTAGTGTGGAGCTCGGCTAGATGGGCGAGCACACTCTGGTGTTGCGGAAACCAAGCCCCGCTGCTTCTGCGACAAGGCAAGCCTCTACGCATCCCACCCCCTCTCAGCCGGCGCTGGATCCGGTCGCTCCAGCAATCCTGACTTGGTCTCGCTTGCTCCAACACCATGCGCTCTAAGCGCTTCCCGTGTCCCTCATCCTCTCTTTGCACGAGCTTGCGAGCATGTATGTTCAAGCAGACAAGGATATGAAAGATGCGAGATTTCTGCGAAAGGATCTGAGATGTATCGGGCCAATCTGGCGAGAAAGGTGTGCTCGAGAGCAGCATTTGCTTTTATACTCTGCGGAAAGGACACGGCGGGAAAGCCGACGAGAGGCCGGGGCTGGACCTCAGCGTGGAAAGACTCGGAGTTGCACTTGAAGCCTCCACTCGGTTGGCCCGACCGCGCCATCTGGCTTGCATCCCGTCGGTGTCGAGACTCCACCTAGGGCACTTGGCAACTCCTGCGTTGGGTCTCGGCTGGACCTGGGCGAAAGCGCGGCCGTCCCCACACGAGTCCGTCAGCTTGCGGCGGCAGGCAGTCAAGCTCCGCGCACCTGACCCTGCTTGTCGCATCGGAGGCCGCTGCCCACTTCACCAACTCGTTGCCTTTCACCTAGCGCTTAAATCGTCGAATCGATGCTCACTATTGTGGCAAAGTGGGTTGATTGCAAGTCAGGGAGGAGGACAAGGCCAGGGCCAGGGCCACCGGACATCTAGATAGCGTCAACCCTTGAAGCCAAACGCAAAAGAGATAAGCAGCGTTGAGCCGTGCGCTTTGCCGTTACGCTGCAGACCGGTATCCTTGAGACGGATCCTTGTGAGAGCACACCATGCTCAGCCGTGCCGCGCCGCGCACCCCAACAAAGCCAAAAGCACGCCAGCCAGGACCAGCCGAGCTTGCGCCTGCTCGTGTGGAGCAGCGAGCAAGGCACACCCAGGTCTCTCTCCGCCGCGCTCTCACCGCACTCACCGCACTCAATGCGGGACGACAGAGGTGCTCGCTCCGTCTGGTGCTGTTGCCGCTTCTGTTCTGCTGCAGCTGGTGCTGCACTGTGACAGTCGTATGCGCATCAAGAACCAGCCTCTCCTCCAGCTCCTCAGCGATCGTGCCGCACGCACTCGCCCTGGCCAGCTGAGGTGGTTCCTTCGGCTACCCCGCCAGGCTCTCATGCCCCCACCTAAGCGCTTGCTCTCCCTCCGAGACTCGTCAATCGACACTCGCCTGGTGCTGGTCCCCACATAGAATCCCCGCCCTCCCC
>AWNI01000003.1:380247-400251 GCA_000517465.1 Moesziomyces aphidis | reverse complement strand
TTCCCCCCCCCCCCCCCCCCTGTAGCCCCTCTGTGATCATCAGACCTTGCCTCGAATTCGCACGAGCATCAGCAGATGCGTAAGTCTATCATTGCCATGCGAACAAGGAGCGGGTTCTGTAGAGCGGCGATGCGAAAAAAGACTGGGATGGAAGCCGACGAAGTGCCAAAAGATGCAAGAAGAAAAGATTGTGCTGAGAAAGAATGTGACACTGTGCAAACGGGGAGGGAAGCTTCAAGCGGCGTAGGCCCACCGCTGACCATGAGTGAGGTCCTTCTCTTCGAGATGGCCGATCTCGGACTCGATGCCGACGTCCTCTTCGCCGAGCTCTCCCGGGGTGAGATCGTCGAAGGGATGCCAGCTGGCTCTCCTGTCGAGCTTGAGCTTCTTCTCGCCAGTAGCACTCATGTTGGCGTACAGCTCCTGACTCTTGTCCGCGTCGAATCGACGACCGACGGCACCGACTTTGCCGAGCGTCTCAAAGAGTACAATCGCTGCGAGACTTGCCGCGACGGTGCCAAGCAGATTGAGCGACTTCCAGTCGGACTTGAGCGGGAGCAGGCCAAACTCGATGGCAGCAAGGAATCGTACGGTGATGCGCGCCCAGCGCGGCACGAGCGTCGATCGGTACACGTCGAGATTGCGATGCATCATGCCGATGAGACCCAGGCAGAGCATGACGCACGAGATCGAGCCGCCAAAGTACCACACGTAGCCGCCCTTGATCTTTGTGTTGGAGATGAGTGCCGAGAGGGAGGCGGCCATGAGAATGAGCGAGGCAGTGAGAGGGTAGTGGATGTGGCCAAAGGTGATGCTGGTGAATGAGTTGCGGCGGAGCGCGTGCTGATAGACACGGCTGCCGTCGGCGTCGTAGTAGATCCAGATGACCAGCACGCTGATCGTGATGCCGAGTGCCATGCGACCGAACTCGTGATTGAGACCGAAGCTGCCTGGGCGAGCGACGAAGTTGCTGCTGATGATCGACTCGCCGACGATGAGGATGACGAAAAGCACATAGCGTTCGATCGAGTGCTCGTGTGATTGGGCAGGGATAAACATGTGGTTGCCCGTGCGTTTGGAGCGCTTGTGGAACAGCTTGATAGCCGCAGCCACCACATAGGCCCGAGCAAGCTCGACGCCGATGCCGGCTCCCATCAGGATCAGAATCAGCAACGGACTGTCGGTGAGCGTGATCGGGATATAGATGGCCGCAATGACAGTCATGGCCAGCGCATTGAGCCAGAGCGCCTTTCGGAACTTGGGCAGACAGAAGCCGTAGTAGATGTAGATGCCCAGTCTCCAGAGCTTGGACACGAGGAAGAAGCCGATCGCTGCATGGATCGCGCGGTTGTATCCTTCAGTAAACCAGTAGCCGCCGAACGCGGGCACTGCGAGCTTCACCTCTTCCGCCCCTGCGGAGTCTGCGGACGCTGCCCGGCGGAAGATGGACTCGAGCTCTTGAACGATACCGTGCGCATTCATCTGCGAAGATGCCTCGCCCGTCGCCTCCTCGCTGTGCAGCTGCGCCAGCAGCTCGGGCGTGGCCTTGATCAGCTCCACTCCCGACACGTTGGCACAGTATCCTCCGAGCAAGATCATCCAGCCCAGCATGAGCAGCCTCTCGAGCATGTCGTCCGTGCCGCTGGTGTTGAGGAAGAGCCTCACGTCGGTCCATAGCGAGAAGCACGGCCAGAAGGAGAGGGCGAACTTGAGCACATTGATCGCCGAGCTGCTTTCGGCCGTGGCGTGACCGAGGCCGTTGACGACGGCGACAAAGATGAGGTCGAAGACGAGCTCAAACTGCGATGGTTTGCGCTCGTCCCTTTCGCGGTAAAGCTTGTTGCCGTGAAGCCACTGGCGGATGATGGGCCGCTTGATGAGGTGGCGCACGGTGATAGGCACGTCTTCGCCATGCACTTCAATGTGCGGCTTGTCAGACATCTTGCTTCTCTCCTTGCCGTGCACCAGATCGAACAAACTTCCGGCGCGAGAGTGGTGCGTTCCAAAACCCTTGGACCTGCGGCGCAGATGCGAGTGGGAGGCACGCGAGCCTGCGCCGATGGGCGGTTTCTCGAAGCTAGAGCGCACAGTGAATCTGCTGTCCTGTGTATACTCGACAGCCATGGGTGCCGCATGCGTAACAAAGCCTCGCTGGCTCGCGTCCGAGATGGACTGCGTCGCAGAGTGGTTTCGGGACAGGTCCCCAAGTGGGATGGCGGTCTGCAGCTGCGGGTCCACTGGCTGTGCGTGGGCAACATTGTTGTGATGTCGGTGCTGCTCCGAAGTCTCTACATCGTGCCAGGAAGTAGTTGAGGGATGCGCGGCGTGGCTCGAATCAGCGTGATGCGGGACGTCGACAGCGCTGTCGTGGTACCGATGGCCAAAGGGGCCGTAGAGGTTGGGATCGATGACCTCGGGCTCGTCGTGGATCGCCGTTTCAGGAGGTGCATCGGCTTGCTGCTGCGCACGGAACGGCCGATGAAAATTCGACATGGCTGTCAGCGAAGCCACGACTTTCGAGTTCTAGATGACTCCAATATCAAAGACGACGTGCAGGCCGTCGGAGGTTCCGCAACGTGCCGACCGGAAAGAGGTCGCAGATGGTAGCCGTTGCTCGAAGGTGTGTCTCAATACTAGAACGAGGCCGAGGTATGCGGTGAAGGGTGTATTATAAGAGAGGCAGCAGATGCAGCTTGGACCCGATGGTGGGCGTGTGGGGGGACTCAGCGGTGCTTGCAGATGAAAGGACATGGAGCGGCGGCTTGGACATGACACGGCAAATGTCGCCAACGGGCGAAGTGCAGCCCGGCCGTTGGCGCTCACCATCAGAGTAGCAGGAGGGCTGTGCACTGATTTTAGCGGCCGCCGCTACCTTGGGTCGGGACCCGAGCACCGAAGTTCCCGAGAAGCATCGCAGTGCATGCATGACAGAGAGAGCGCGCTATCCGGAACCACACAAGCGTGGTGTGTCGTGGCAGCGTCGTGGCTAACCTGCATGCAACGTTCTTGGCATCAAATTCAAGCTCATCGGCCTTTTCGACCAACACGCAGGGGCACTCGTGCGAGAGGAACAGGTTTGCAGCGAAAGAAACGTGAGGTCCTTGAGTTCGAATGGCTCCAAGTCCGCCGAGATGGGGGCCAGCCGAGTGCAAGCACGAGCAGCAAGGGAGGGGAAGACAGTATGGGTGACTCTATGACAGCTGTGATGCTGTACAAGCGCGAAGCGCGAGTGATTGAGACGGCGGAGGATACAGGAGGCAAGTGGTGATGGGCGCAGTGAGACCAACACTTGGGTCGCGTAATTTGGTGTTGGTCTCTCGGCCGACCAGCTCTCCCAGACGCGCAGGACCTGTCCAACACGTGAGGCCAAGCTTGCATCTTCAAGGGCCTCCGGCGATTTTTGGTCGAGTCTCGGTGTGACAGACGTGATGATCATGCAGTGCCGAAGGGAGGTTGTCAGGAATTTCTGCAGGACATGCCGCCCGCTCGGATCTCCATCGACAGCTGTCTACGCCATCCGACTCCTCTGATGCCTCGCCGTCCTCGGTATTCTTCGCGCATACACCCTCGCCTGACCAAAAGTTTCTCGATCCAACAATGCATTCTCCTCGCTCGCCATTGTCGTCTCGGCATCGTCCCCACCGGCATCTAACAGCGAGCGCCTGTGTGGCTATTTCGAACAATGCCGATGCAGAGCCTGGCCAAACCCACCTCGCAGCCGTTGCTCCTTGCTAATGAAGCTGAAAAGCGCTCGCGCCTGCAGCACCTCATCAGGCCGAGCGCCTCTCGATGTCAATATAGCCAGCCGAACACGCCCACCGGCCGAGCGACCCCTGAGCCCACCCTTTGCGTGCACACTCGCACACTCGCCTCCTGCCTCCGTTTGAGCCCGCGCTTGCGATATAAGTGTCCGGCAAGTTGCCTCTGACCTTTGTGCGCTGTTGTTGTTTCGTTCGGCCCTCCTTCCTTTCCACCACCCCCTCCTCTAACAGACTCACCGACATCATGATGACCAACGCTTCTGTCCTCCTCGCCACCCTCCTCGCTGGTGCCGCCGTCGTCTCGGCCGCGGGCCCCACCATCAGCACCCCGGCTTCGCTCACCCAGTGCCAGCCCGTCCTGCTCACCTGGCAGGGCGCCCAGGGCAAGGGTAAGTCCAGCATACATCTACTCATCGCTACCACGGATCTTGTGCTGACCTTTCCTATCATCCTCGTTTGTTTCTTACATCAGCCTACGTCACCATCCTCCCCGGCAAGCAGATCTCGGCCGCCCCGCTCGTCAGCTTTGCCGCCCAGGATGCTAGCACCGACAGCATCAAGTGGGTTCCCAACGTCGCCGCCGGCACCGAGGTCACCTTTGCCATCTCGGACGACACCGGTGTCAAGAAATACAGCGGCACCGTCAGCGTCCTCGCCGGCACCGACACCTCGTGCCTCAACGACAACGCCTCTGCCGCCGCCAGCGGCTCCTCCGCCACCACCGGCTCCTCGTCCGGCTCTGGGTCCAGCTCGGGCTCGGGCTCGTCCTCGGGCTCCGGCTCCAGCAACAGCACCAGCAGCTCCACCAACTCGAGCTCCGGATCCGCCTCGGCACCCAAGACCAGCTCCACCCAGTCGTCTTCCTCTTCCTCCAACCAGAAGAGCGGCGCTTCCTCCTTCCGCCCCGACACCATGGCCATGGTCGGCTCTGGTCTCGCTCTTGCCGCCGCCGTCGTCGCTGTTTTCGCTTAATTCGTCTCGTCGTCCATTACCATCCCCTTTGCGTGCCACGACATTGTTCGCTCTGCCTTCGGCCTTCATTGTTCCATCTGCATCTGCATCAAACAATCATTTTAGCATTGTCGCTTTCAACCAAATAGCCTTCCCTGCTGAGAGAGGTTGTATCATACGAGTCGCCACGGAATTGTCGCTACTTTGGTCGCAAGTCTCAGCGTCGATCTCGTTCCGTGACGGTGCGCGAAGAGGTGCTGGGCGGCAGCGGCGCGGGCTGGAAGAGCCGCTTGGTTCTGGGCGCCACTGCCACTGGGGACACTACGGGCTCTTCTCGTTTTCGTCCTGTCTGTACGATTGAGGGTGGCCTGTCCAGCAGGTTCTCGGCACGCCGGCGCTCTTCCGCTGAGCTGCCCACCGTGCGGTAGAGCGGCAACGCTAGACGGCTGCCGCCACGGCTGCTCGGCGCGAGGCGTGTGGGCGGGATCGGCCGGCGCATCGCCGCTGTCAGCGAAAGCGTACCGTCCGGCCGTGTGCGCGTCGCTCGCAGCGTAGACCATTCCTCGCCTTCTTCGTGGCGACTGGACGAGGCTCGGTTGGAATCTGTACCTGTGGCGACAATTTGAGGTAATGAGCATGAATGCGCGGGAGCCAATGGATGAGGCCAGAAGCTTACTGCGACTGTGCGTCCGCGCACGCCGGCTCGAGCCCCGTAGCGCTTTCAGAACGACTGCAAAACGAGATCGCAATCTGCCGTCAGCTGAGCATTCCATCCTGCCATGCAGCAATACGTCGACTTACTGTCCGCTTTCTCCGTGTCTTCTTGTATCTGCCGCGGAGTTTTACGTTGATGAGTCCTCGTGTGCGCGTTGGGAGAAATTGAGGAGTGTATGCCATGCTGCACGTGGCTGGGCATCTGCATAGACTGTGGGCGACACACCTCAGGCTGCCAAGGGGTCTGACCTGCCATTGGCGGATGGTCGTACCGGTGATTGTGCACATGCGGTTCGTAGTAACAGCCAATGGTCTGAGGCTCCATGCAGCCGTATCCATTATGGTGGTCCGTGGTCTGCACATGTGGCTGTTGCCACCGAACAGGCGCGTACTGGTCCGCGTTTCCCTCTGAGGTGTGCGGAGACGGATAGTGCAGCGGCACAGGATCACAAGCCGGGTATCCGGATGGTGTATGGTAGTAGGCCGGCTCGGTCGGTGCCCAAGACGAAGTGTCGTATGTTGTGCTTCCATCAGTCATGAGGGTGTCCATTTGTGCTGACGAGCATCCAGGGGATGTTGCCCGTCCCCTCGGGATGACTTCGCGGCCAAGCCGGTCGTAGAACTCGTGATTTTCCTCGAACAGCTGGTCTAGTATGCTCTCGCTGCCCAGCTCTACTTCTGAGCCATGTTCTGCACCTGAGCGCTCCGGCTCCGCGTCGTTTGCTCCAGCATGCCGTGCCCCTGAGCCGGAAGTTAGTTCCTCTTCAGACTCGCTGTCCGAGGAAACGACGATGACCTCGATGGGCTCTTGGTGGCAGCTGAACCGATGCGGCGGAGCTTGAGCTTCACTCAATGGTGTGAGCTCTGAGGCAGGGCTATGATACTCTCCTACCGCATCAAGAGCCCGGCTCTTGCCCTTGTCATCGGTTGACTTCGGCGTTGCTGTCTCACGAGCAGGAAAAGCTCCCTGCCTCGCTTTTCTGAAAAGCGCATTGCGTGCAGCAATGGTGCTGGCATTGTCACGTTTGCCTATTGGTCAGTTCATTCAAAGTCATGCTGAGCTACACCCTACCCATAGCCGACAAAGCTCACAATGGCGTCTCGATGAAATCGACCTTCTCCTCATCATCGGCTACTGTTTTAGCGGAAACCTGGATTTGTTTCTTATCAGTGTCGCTGTCGAGCATCAGATGATCTACTCATCAGGAAATGCTCCTCACCGGTCCATCCGCGACAGTCGTAGAACCACCTTCTCCTTCCCCCTCGCTATCGGTATCCGGAAAGATATCTGCAGCAGAGTAGCCTAGCGAATGCGACCATTCCGACATGATGATACAGGAAAGTGTAGCGTCTGAAGCTTTCGAGCTCAAATCTGGCTATTGAGGTCAGACATATTGGTCAGAACGCAGCCTCTTCCAACGGGTCGGGCCTTCTGCAGCTGTCACTGTGATGCGCCTCCTGGCATCGTTGTTCGGATCTGACCGCATTTCACACGAAGAGTTGGGCCCAGTTTGACAGGACGGCGGATCGGCCTACCGGCTAACCTTGTGGCGCGAGTCGCGACTTCGGGCGGCAGGCGAGTGTGGAGTGCAGCGCGCCTTTACCGGAGCTCCGGATTTGCCGACGTTCAAAATGCGGGCGGGCACAAAGCGCTTCGCTCTTAGGGTTTCCCCCACACAAAGGTCGCCTGAAGCTGGATGCGACTCTGCCAAGGCCTTCGACGCTGCAACAGAGCCCCGTTCCTTCGGATGTGCCGACGAGCTTGACCCTTCTCCCTTGCCTCTCATCCGTAACATGCTACTGAAGCCGGCCTCCGCTCTGCTCCGTACAGTCGCTAGCTTACCCCAAGCGGAAGTCCCGAACCTCCTTCGCTTCCAGTCACTTGCGACTACCAGCACGCGCAGAAGTCACGTTCCCACGCTCCGTGATCAACTTTCCAGCCACCGCTTCTTGTCATATAGTCACGCTCCTCGTCTCGAAATGGCGTCTCAAAGCTCTGCTCAGGAATGGAAACCGTCCAAGCCGCGCGGCCAACAGCGCCCGTCGGATCACAAGACGGGCACCAAAGGCGAACCCATGACGCCGCTGCCCTCGGCCACGCTCATCGTCCTCTGCCCACGGTCCACCCGCGAGCCTGATGGCGGGCTGCAGTACGACACGCTCATGGTGCAGAGGTCTGCCCGAGATGGCTCCAGCTTCCGCTCCGCCGTCGTCTTCCCGGGAGGCGCGCTTGACCTTGTAGATGAAGCAGAGGTCGAAGCTGCGTTGCAATCGACAACGCCGGGCACGGGCGCAGACGCAGCCAAGGAGAGATACATGCTAGCGCTCAAGCTCTGCGCCTTGCGTGAGACGTTTGAAGAGACTGGCCTGCTCCTCCTGCCGTCGGCAACACCTAGCGCCTCTGGCTTGCCCACCAGCCGTGCCGTCGGGCACCAAGAAGCAGGCATGTCGGCTGAGGAATGGTCGCATGCCCGCAACGACGTTCACCACAACGCCATCGACTTTGCTCCTTTCCTGCGCAGAGTGTCGAGCAAGCTCGGCTTGACCGGCAAGCTCGGAGCAGGAGATGCGGCGCTCCCCGAACTCGCTCCCATGGCCCACCACTCCAACTGGATCACTCCGCGCAGCGTGGTGCGGCCCGCCAAACGCTTCGATGCTCATTTTTTCGTCACCGTGCTCGACACGCCGGATGTGTTTGGGGACGACAAGTCGCTGCAAATCTCGGCCGATGGCGCAGAGACGCTGTCGCTGCGTCTGCAGACTCCGCGCGAGATCATGTACGCCGGCATCACCGACCAAATCTCGCTCTTCCCACCACAATTTTACGTAAGTTCAGCTGACCGTGCCCGCTCGGACCTCGCATCACACTGAGTGATCAGCTGTACTGACTCTACACTGAACCTACTCGCGCAGATCCTTGCCGATCTCGAGACTGCTCTGCGAGCGGCTACCTCGGACGGACGCGTACCCATCATCCCGTTGATCTTTGATCCGAGCCAGGCGACGGATCGGGTGTCTGCGGATGCCGAGTTCCGCGTAACGCCGGTCGAGGAGGAGAGTCGCGGGCTCAAAGGTCGCAACTACTCGTGGGACCGCAAGGATGTGCCTTCCAGCACTGCACCTCTTACTTCGTGGGTGTCGGACACGAATCCGCCGCTCTCGAAGCTGCGCGCTCTGGGAAGCGACCCAGACTCGTCCTTCCCTGAGGTGACGGCGGTGGAGCCGCGCGCGTTCCCGAAGCTCGGCGCCATGCTCGACATCCGCAAAGAGATCGACGAGAACCGCGTGCTGGCGGAACAAAGCAGCGAGGGCATCGACACCGAAGAGCGAGAGGACAGCTTTGTCTTCCCTCTCGTCCTGCCGGGCGACTGGCAGGCCTCGCCCGCACAGCAGCAACGCGCTCGCGCCGGCCTCCTTCTTCCGGGCGGTGCGGCAGAGTCTGCCGCCGCTCAGGCAAGCGAGCAAGCACCGCCACTGAAGGGCACGCCGCTGAACCGGCTCTACGTCTCGCCGCGCGCACCCGAGCACGGCGGCGGCATGACGGTGCGCGGAGCGGTGCGCAGAGGCCTCGCCCACCTGCGCGACTTTCAAGTCGGCGTCCTCCTCGCCCAGCCAACCGAGGCGGAGGAGCAGCAACGCTCCAAGCTCTGAGCACGCGTGCACACGCACACTCCCATCTTCACACACAAGGGAGACGGTACAGAGCGCTAGACACGATCACATTCAAAGTGTGTGTGCAATTCTACTTTGACCTGGAGTATCCCATGTGTGCTTCTACACCAGTCTACAGAGGCTGTGCCTCACTGCGGGTCCGAGTAGAACACGACCGCGTTGGCGAGCAGCTTCTCCTCGAGGGAGGACCACGCAGATTTGAGTTCGTCAAGCACCTGTTGGCGTTTCGAGTGATCGGCCGCCTTGATCTTTGCCTCAAAGATCGCCGTGACTGGACGGTGGTCGCTGATCGTGGCTTCCCAGCGTCGGTACTCGAGGCAGCGGATGCGTTCGGGGTGGTGGGACTTGAACAAGATTCGATCGCACCATGCGGGGATCCTGTTCTTCTCCGATGTATCCCACTCGTACGAGCCTCGGTCGTACTTGTACGTGGGCAGGAACGAGATTGGTGCTTCTGAAAAGTCTTTGAGCCGGAATGCTGGATTCTGCTTGAGCTCCTTTCGCAGCTGATCCTGTTCCAGCAACGGCGTAATCTTCCGCGCGCCAATGGCGCTTAACACTGTCTCTCGCGAGTGATCGATGCGGTAGTTGAGGTCACCGGCCCAGAAACACAGCTCATGATCCAGAATCATGCTGCCGTCACCTCCGCCCACGTACGCCGCTGGATCAGCATGCGCATCCTGGAACACCGTCGGATACTCGAGGATGTCCGCCACATCCGCATTCCTCTGCTTGACGTGCTTCTGTCCGGCCGCCAAATGCGAGTTGACAAACACAATGCTAGTGTCCTGCACCACCATGCGTGCAATCACCGCACCCTTGTTACCGTACCTCCCGCCCATGCCCGTCTTGACCGTACTGATCGCGAGCTCGCGAATGTTCTTGAACTCGGTCTGCTTGACAAACACGCACGTGAAGAGACCAACGAGCGATTCGGACTGCACGAGCAGATAACCACACGTCGGAGGCATCGCATACCGCACGATCTGGATCAACTTGTCGTACCACGCCCGGTACTGGCGCGAGACACGATCGCCGAGATCGTTCGCCTTCTTCTTGCCGCCGCCGAGCAACAAGCTCTTGGCCGTAAGCTTCTTGCTCTCGAGATCGATGAGCTCCTGAAATCCAAAAACGATGATGTCCGGCGGACGATCTGCCGCGAGCGAGTCCGATCCGATCTGACACGCATTGCGCAGCATTGAACCGAACACCTCCATGTTCTCGGCCGACGTCTCCAGGTCAGCAGGTGAGGCGGCATCCATGTTGAACGTGACCTGAAGCGTCTTGATGCTGCGGTATGTGCTGAACTCGTGTTCTCGCTTGCTCTGCTCTGCCTGGATCCAGTCGAACGACAGTGTGCCGTCCCATAGGTGCACCGCAGCGTCCAGACCGCCGGACGCCACTTGCAGGCGCCCCACTTTCTGGATGCCATGCTCGTCGACCTTGATCGCGGTGATTGGGTCT
This sequence comes from Moesziomyces aphidis, assembly GCA_000517465.1. Taxonomy (NCBI): domain Eukaryota; kingdom Fungi; phylum Basidiomycota; class Ustilaginomycetes; order Ustilaginales; family Ustilaginaceae; genus Moesziomyces; species Moesziomyces aphidis. The sequence goes on along the minus strand of AWNI01000003.1, from coordinate 389,689 downwards.
TTGTGCGCGGTCCATATCTTGATGGCTCGCCAAGGTGCAGTGTCCGTGTCGAACACCGAGATGGTGCCCGCTCGGGTTGCGACCCATAGGTACTTGAGCACGCCTGCGAGGGCAGTAATGCCATGCGGGCCGAGCTTGCGCACACCGACGCACTCGTACGTCTGCCGCGACCAGATCGAGACGTGGCCGGAATCGTGACCAAAGTAGACATAGTCCGGGCGTGAGGGAATGACCGCTCCGCCCGTGACCACGCCGACACCCTCGGCCATCTCGGGAGCGATGGCGGCCGCCTTGGAGAGCGCGTTGAAGGGCTTGTCGTCGGCGAACGGATTGTAAATGCGGATGCGAGGGCCTTTGCTTCCGGCGTAGTCCTTCGCATTTCTCTGCGCCGAGGGTCCTGCGGCGACCCAGAGCTGCTGACCGACGATGCAGGCGTGCGAGCCCTTCTCCATGGCAATACGCTGGGTGATGGGCTGGTTTGACAGACGCAGACCCGCAATGGCTGGGTCTGGGTCGGCGCTGGGAAGCCAAATCGAGATCTTGCCGCCTTCGTCGAGGCTGAACATCTTGTTGCCGACTCGCTTGAGCAGCTGGATTGGATCGCTATGCACATTCTGACGCGAGTGGACCACCTGCGCCTCGGCAATGTCGAGCTCCCAGATGTGGCCATCCTTTGTTCCGCACCAGAGATACCTGCCTTCGTCAGCTGTTTCGCCATGCGAGCGTCTGCCGATTGCCGGCACGGGCGCGATGCCGTGGTTGGGTGGTCGGAATTCGAGCGCAGTCAGCTTGACTTCTTTGGAGAGATGCTCGCCAACCGTGCACAGCTTCTCGCCGACGCCGGATGCCGACTCGCCGACGCGGTAGACCTTGACCTTGTCTCCGCTGCCCGTCACGACGGTGTGGCCGCAGACGGCAAAGCACTGGAATCCTTGCTTTGCCGAGGTGCCGCAGTCTGGATTGAACTTGGGCGCACGACGGTTGGCGTGAGAGGTATCAGGCAGTCCGCCAGGCGTCATGTCGGCAGCAGCGTGAGATCTGCGCAGCCCTGCCGTGGCCTTGAAAGAAGACGAGGGAGAGAGAGACGAGGCAAAATCCCCGTCGTCTTCCTCTTCGGAACTGTCGGAGCCAGGCTGACGGCGAGCGAAGCCTGAAGAGCCAAAGCTCTTGGTAGCCGCAGCTGCCGACGTGGCGTTTGCATTCCGCACTGGTGGAGGCAAGATGGGCGCGGCAACGAAGTCCGTTCCGCTCGGAGTCATACTTCGAGCATGCTTTGTCTGCCTGGCGGCCAAGGACGGCACAGGAATGGGTTTCGTCCTTGCACTGACAGTGTGTGCGCGATGTGGACCTGGATTCGAGGCCGGTGGCGCCGTAGTGCGCTGAGGCGGGGGCAAGAATGTCGAGCCGTCTTGTGTCATGGTTGCTGCATCTGTGCCGGCAGGTCTGCGAGCGGGCGAGGGTGGCGTGTCGAGCTCCTCAGCTGGGAACATGTCGGACAAGACTGGCAGAGAGCCCGTGCTCTTGGAGGCGCTCAAGCTCCTGCGACGGAACTCGACATTGTCGATCGGGACCGACTCTCGCGCTGGCAGAGGAGGTGGAGACGCTCTGGTCACTGTGGTCGCTACTGGTTTCGTAGGGACAGCAGGGAAGGAGCCGCTGTCCACATCAAGCAGAACGGATGCGATAGAGCCAGGGAGTGCAGACAGGCTGTCGGCGGACGCGTCTGTCTTCAAGGGACGTGGCGGCACGGTGGGTGGGAGTTTCTTGAACGGGTCCGACTGTGACTCTGCAGCAGGCGCCGTGGGCGAGAGCTGCTCGTTGGAGCGCGAATACTTGAGGAAGTGACCGCCGGTGGAGATGCGCCCCGGCGAGAGTGTGGCATTCGTGCCTGCAGCTTTGGGCTTGGCGGCCGAGTGACTGCCGAAGAGGTTGGCGATGGAGGTGACGCGAGAAGATGAGCCCATGTGAGCCAGACGCTCGAGGTCCGAGTCGCCGAGGATTTGGACGCCATGTGACGACGTGGACGGTTTCGGAGGCCTAGGCGGCGGCAGCCTCGGCTTGCTCGGACCTTCCGCATCCGAAGCGGAAGCTGAGGCGGTAGCGGAGGCGGTGGTCGAGGCAGACATGCTCGACGATGATTCACGCGGAAGAGAAGGTTTCGAGGCGCGCAACGAGCGATCGGGTTCGCCGAACTTGCAGGCCGAGGCAGCGAGTTGTTTCGCCTGTCCCGATGGCACCCGTGTGTGGCTGATCTGCCTGTCTTTGATGCTCGCCGGTCTAATCTGGTCTACGCTGGAGGTGCTCGAGCCTGCCGATACCGAGAGCGCGGCGAGGTCGGCGACGCTGATGGTGGAAGGACCTGCATGAGCAGGCTTAAGCGAGGCGGATGGATCATCCGAGACGGGAGAAGGAGCCTTCTTTGGCTTTGGTGGACGCACGGGGCCGTTGCCAGCATTCTGAGCAAGTGACAGCTTCTTTTCGGCGAGACCAAAGGTGTGGGTTGCATTGAGGTCTTTGTGCCGGATGTTGTTGGACGAGGTGTGTGGTGTATGCGAGGGACGGCTGGACTCGGACTTGGAGAGCTGTTCGAATCTGGAGCGTAGATTCGAGACGCCGCCGGGCAGCGCGCCAAACTCGTCGGGCTCTTGGCCTGCCTGCTGGTCGGCCATTGCAGACGATCGGAGGTGTCTATGGGAGTGCGAACGGAAGTGCCGGCGTGCTCCACATCAACTCGACTTGCTCGGTCGAGTGCAGGGGCGGCATTGCACGCGCGGGACGTGGATGAGAACGACGGGTGGTGTCAAGTGATGAAGCGGAAGGAAGGGACGTGACCGCTCGAGCTCTGGTGGAAAGCGGCACGGGCGCATCTGGCTAGGTGCAGGTCCATGCGTCAACACATGCGTCTCGATGCCGAGAAAAGGGTCGCGCGAAATGTGCCTTAGGCCTGGCTGCACGGCAGGTCCGAGCTCTTCTGCAGGTTTCGGCCTTTCCACGCCTCGCTAGCTACGGCCTGGTTCCAACGCCGGCACACTCCCCATCCGAACGACACTGTCATGCGCTGAATATGCTGAAAGCCCTGGCAAAGACAGTCGCTGAGCAGCGAGTGGGACTCGGCGTCCATGCTTTGCAGCCCAGCATGCCATCTCGCTTGGAGGCTGTGCGGCCCCAAATTTCTCGGAAGCTCAGCGTCGCTTGTCGGCGAATTTCGTCTTGGGCACGCGCGGAGCATCGGCACATCCGGGCTGTCACGACCCGATTCCCACCCGCCGCCGCCTCCACAAAGAGAGCGCAGCGGCATATCCGAGCCGCCGATGCCTTACAACCCTGCATCGATAGCAACGCCCGACCACGACCACCGCCGTAAATAGCACGCTGGACTCTGCCCTCGTCAGCAGCCCGTTCATACATTGACAATCACGCAACCATGGTGCTCGCGGCCGTGGCGCAAATCAAGAGCACCGGCGTGATCGCCGACAACCTCGCGCAGGCCGTCTCGGTGATCCAGCGCGCCGCTCGCTCGGGAGCCAAAGCGATCTTCCTGCCCGAGGCGACCGACTTCATTGCGCCTACCGCTGCGGTCGCTGAGCTTACACGCTCTGCGGACAACGTCGAGTTTGTGAAAGGTATACAGAGCGCCGCGCGCGACGCGAAAGTGTGGGTCTCGGTGGGCATCCACGAGCCGCCAAGTGCCGAGCAGGACGCCACGGACATGGTCGAGAACCGTGGACGGCTGCGCTGCTACAACACCCAGCTGCTGATCGACCAGCAAGGAGACATCCTCGACAAGTACCGCAAGCTGCATCTGTTCGACGTCGACATCAAGGGAGGCCTCAAGATCCTCGAGAGCGATTCGACGCTCAAGGGCAGCCAGCTGTTGGCGCCAAGGCAGACGGCGATCGGCAAGATTGGGCTGCTGACGTGCTACGACCTGCGGTTCCCTGAGCCATCGCTGTCGCTCAGACGCCAGGGCGCACAGGTGCTCACATACCCGTCGGCATTCACCGTTCGCACCGGCGCCGCACACTGGGAGACGCTGCTGAGGGCAAGAGCCATCGAGACGCAGAGCTACGTGCTGGCGGCGGCGCAGGTCGGCGCGCACGACGGGACCAAACGCGTCTCGTGGGGCCACGCGATGATCGTCGATCCATGGGGATCCGTCATCGCGCAAGCACCGTAAGCTCATCCACGCCCCCGTATCTGCTGGTGATGATTCTGACCTCTTCCTTCTATGCTTGACAGAGATATTCAGCCGTACAAGGCCACCTACTGCATGGCCGACATTGTAAGCATCATCTGCGCCACACACCATCGCGTCTTCCGCTTTCTTCCTCGACTGACACTTTGTGCATCGACTCGCTTTCAACAGGACCTCGAGGCGCTCGAGAACACGCGCCAGGAGATGCCGCTGTGGCACCAGCGCCGCGACGACATCTTCCCGCAGCTGTGACCTCACGCTTTCAATCCTATCTCTGCGCGGCTCACTATTGGTGTCGGTCTGTGTCTGAACGTGTTGCAGTTCGTGACTAAAATCCGGACGCTTCGGTGGCGATGGTGCCTGCTGTGATGCCGTGTCTGGGTTGAAATAACATTGGTCTTGGCTGGCTCATTCAAGTCGTGCGCCTGGCTGGGCGTGTGGGGGGGTCGAGAAGCGGCTCCAAGGCTGAACTCGACGTATGCTTACCTCTCCTCTTCTCAGTCTTCTTACTCTGCGACTTGAGTCTCGCGTTCTGGGCACACGGCTGTGCCTCTGCCTATCGCTGGCGTCGACGCGCTCACGCACTCGGCTTGCAGTGGGTACTGGCAGGGCGTGGTGTAGATTTGCCACGGGCAGTGTCGCTCGCTGTGGGGGTGCGCGAGGCCGAGGGGGCAGCAGATCATTGCGCAAAGGACCCTACGGCAGCGGCAGGCCGAACCATCCTGTCCGACTGGCTCGCACCTCGTGCCAAGATTGCTGCGGGACTGCTAGGGCTCTATGTACCTGATTGCGATGTTGGGATGGGCACGACCCGGATTCTCACCCACCCTTTAAGCTCGCTTGCACACGGCGGCAGTCAAGCGGTCACTCTGGCTGAACTGTGTATAATTCATTACCGATCGCCAGGATCGGTTCTACTTCTCCACACCAGCCAACGCCTGCAGTCTATTGGCCAACTCGAGCGGATCCAGTTCGTACTGCGGCTTGGACGCCGAATCGTCGATCCTCGTAATGACGAATCCGAGCCATCCCTCGCTGGTGCCGATGCTCTGCGTGCTGCTCTTGGTGTTGGACGGATTCTCGCTGTTGTAGCGCATTCTGTGGCTGTGCGGGACATCGACGACTACCGCATCGGCCACCTTGATGATGGGCATCGACGGTTCTGTGCGGTGGGCAGGGAGCTGGCGTGTGGTGCGGCTGAGCGTGGTGGCCATCGAGTACTGCGCCCACAGCACGAGCGCAAGGGGCAAGGCGGCCTGGACGAGGAAGACGCAGAGGTAGGTCACTTGGTCGCCCAGCGAACCAACGAGCGACGTATGCGGATCCGCGTCAAGGCGTGTCGAAAGCAGATGCGAGGAGGTGAGCATGCCCGACGACATGGTGGCATTGGAGGTAGCTCGGTCGAAGCGGTCGCGGTAGAAGGCGGTGCGACTGAGGCTGCGAAGCGCGGCCATGGCGATGAGCACCTGGCAAAGGACATGGGCGCGGATGAGGCGCGAGGCGAGGTCGATGAGCCAGCGTCTCTGCAGCGCCAGGCCCGCGACTCCGACGAGTGCAAAGGCGGACTGCGAAAGCATGAAGGCGGTCAAAGGCATCGAGGCTGCGTCCGGATGGATCGACGTCTCGAGAACGCACAGAGCGACGATGCTGACGCTGAGCGCAGCTAGTCCGACCGCCACCAATGGCGCACGTATCGACTGGGGACGCGGAGCACCGTCTCGACCACTGGACGTGGCGGGACAGGCGTTGGGGACAAGACCGGTCGGCTGCTTCTCGCGTGAACTCTCAAGCTCGGAGCGAAGGGGAAGGTCCGAGATGGAGAGGCTCCTGTGCTTGCGCCATGATTGCGCTCGACGATGTGTCACGGGAGCCTCGTAGATCTGGCTCTTGAAGCTGATGGCGGTCCGGCTGGCTGAAGTCTGAAGGATGTGCTCTCGGTCCTCGGAGCTGCTCTGACGGGAAAGGTTTGGCGTCAAGTCTTCGGGCGATTCAAAGACGGCTTGCTGGCGCGAGGCTGCGAGCGACGAGGCGGTACCGCTTGATCTGAAAAGTCGGAGACGCTCGTGGTCGGAGGCCAGGCGTGCGTGGTGGCCGATGGGTGAGGCGCCCTCGAGGTCGTCATCGTCGTGCTGGTCGTCGAGGGCGGCGCCGAGGGTGTCGACGTCAAAGATGGAGCGGAGCTCCTGAAGGCCGGCCTTGAGGTACGGGGTGGTTGTGGAGTGCAACGTGTGGTTGAGAGCGGTGATGCTCATCCTGCGCGACATGGAGTTGGACCACCTCCTGGCCCTACGTGTCCAGTTGGAAGCGCCGTACTCGGGCGAGAGACCTTCTGCTGCGATTGTGGGGAGTTCGGAGGAGGCATTGAGCGAGAGGTAGCGAGTGCCAGCTGGGAAGGTGGCACGTTCGTCGCGTGCTGATCGGAGCGAGGTGGAGCGCGAGAGGGTGGAGGTTGGGCTCGTCAAGCTGGGCGTGCTGGACATGGAGGACTGTGTTTCGTCGAGAGGAGCGTCTAGATGGTAGGACGAGTGTCTGGGCGCGGCGAGGAGCGCATCTGGATCGTCGTTGGTGGAGGAGAAAAGGAGAGCGGAGACGCCGGTTGGATCGGTGTTGCGCATTGACTGCACAAGGCGAAGCGAGGGCGAGGCGGGAGCTGGAAGGGGCAAGTTGCGGGCGAAGCGGTCCGGACTTGCTTGAGGAGCATTATCGCGATCCGAGAAGACGCGGCGTTGTCGTGAGTAGGCACGGAGGGTGTCTCCGCGCCGCGAAGGGCTAAGCGTGGGACCTCGAAGCTCGCCGACGGCGATGTCGTTGGATTTGGCGGCGGCATAGTTGAGCTGGATTGGGAGGGCAAGCTGATGGACCGCTGAGCCAGCCGAAGGCGCCGAAGCTGTGGTAGCAGGTGGAGAGTGGTGAAGAGGGTAGTTGATCGTTTTGCTGCGTCGTATGGCTGGGTCGTGGTGTGGGGCGCGCAACGACGATGGCCCGGCCTCGGCGTATGTATCCGCGGCCGGCACACTCATGAGGGGCGAGCAAGCGAGCGATTGGATGGATCTGGAGGTTGGTGTCCGGAGTCTACCGCATGCGAGATTGAGGCTGTCGATCGAGCGTAGCTTGGGCGTAGCGGAGGAGTCGTACGGTTAGAGCAGCATTGAATGCGTGAGCGTTTCCCGAGCCGATGTTTGCGAAGCGGTGCGCGCGACCGAGATAGAGAGAGAGGGTATCGTCGCGGTGAGTGATGGAGGTGGAATCTCTAGCTGTCCGAGGGCTAGATGGGGTCGACAAAGGGAGGGTGGAGAGTTGGTGGGAGCTGGTGGGGCTGGTTGGTGGGCGCGGTTGGTGGGTTTGGATCTGGCTGGGTTGGCCAAGTGAGCGTCTTCAGGGCCCAACGCAGAGAAGTGCACTTCTCGGCAGAGGCAGCCGGGAGTGTGCATTGGACTCGCGGCCGCTGCAGCTGCTGCATCAGCTGCATCAGCAGCGGCCGAAGCAGCGGCAAGCTTGGCTCAACGCTCGGGAACAGTGGCCCGCGGGGGAGCAGCGCCGTCTGCGAGCCCAATCAATCAACTGTAAGGCCAAGCCAGTCAGGGTTCGGAACAAAGGGCCTTTCTTTTTTTTTCCTTTCAGCAATTAATTCTTTTGGGGCCAAGCCGGCAGTGCGGAATGAGGCGAGCGTGTGTAGTCATGCCGTGGGCTCAGATTCGCACCTGCCGAGCAGCAGCAGCAGCAGCAGCATCATCTGATAGAAAGCGATTTTGGTGCTTACTGAAGCGACCGGCGCGGTCGAGGCTCCACCTGCTCGCTCGCTTGCAGCCGAGACGGCTGAGGCACGACCAACAAGGCGAGCGAGTCCATGCTGTCGCCTCGCTTGGCACTTTGCTCTCGTTGCCAAGCCCCTCGCCGGCTCATATGCAGATCGTTCCCACCTGACGACGACGGTACTCCGAGCGGTGTTGGTGATCTTGGAATGCAGAGGTGGGCGATGCTACAACCACCAACGCTTGGCCATGTCTTGGCCCCGCGCTCCCGACCGCATCGGATCGATAGAGAGTAGGACACCCAAGCTCTGCGAGGTCAGAAGCAGAGAGGTCTGGAATGTGTCTCCCGAGAAAACATTCAACGTCCGCACGCATCCCCTGCTTGTAAGCTGCCGTTTGGAATAAGCTGACGGCGCGCGTGTGCCGAAAAGGTTGCGCTGCTGGTGGTGCGGGGAGGCCGACTGGGTCCCGCCCTCGCCTGGATTCCGCCCCGTTGGTCCGTGACTCGCTTGCTTGTTTGGCACTGGGCGGCAGTGCGGACAGCGTGAGTGCGACTGCCAAGCTCGGCTGATCCGGCTCACGCACGCTATGCTACGCCGCCTGTCGAGCCAAAGCAAGCAGACCCTGCTCTTCGCTGGTGACGCTACCGCAGCTCGCCAGTGCTGCAACTTGGCTGCGTCAGAAAAACCGGTGCGGTGTCGAATCCGCTGCGGAATGATGCTTCTGTGCACGCTTGGAGGGAATCATGCGATTTTCCTTTCCCACTTGGCGTCTCGACGGCGCGCCTTGCCAAGCCCTTGGATGAGGATCGTGCCGGCCGTTCTGCATGCGATGGCCGGCACACCCACCAACCTCGGAAGCACGTACGTACCTCCATGCAGGCACACCAAGGACCCCCCGCTCCATGCATCGCCATCGTCTAAGGAACGCAGAGCATGAAGGCATCGCTTGTCATGCGCCCAGGAACGCGTCGTTTTGACTTGTGGAATGTAGGCCACATTCCTCGCTGCAGTCGTGGCTGAGACGCGTCAGCACCCAACGATGACCCCCCCGCTCTTGGCTCTGCTGGCTGCGAACTCTAATCGGCCTCGACATCGAGAGACCAGTAGTGCGTAGGAGTGTCGCTCTCTCCATACGGTCACGAGACTTGCCCCTTTCCGTCCAAAAAATCTCGCCTCCACAGTGTTGGGCGTCATCGCATCCCCGGCACTTTTCATTCTCTGTTCCGATCCTGCCCCAGCCTCTAGGGCTCGCCTCCCCAACGTCGGGCTGCGTCCATCGGCCTCTGCTTCCAGCCCTGTGACTGGGGTCCGACATGGTCAGCTGACTTGGACGCGCGTACCACCAAATCCACCTTGTTTGCTCTCTCGCTTCAATGCACCCAAAGCCAGAGCCCTGACGACATTGCCCCCACCACTCACAATGATTCCGGGAGACGGTCTAACACCGCCTGGTCGAGCACCAAAAAAAGAAGAACTGCAGCACCTAGGATTCC
>AWNI01000003.1:363620-380147 GCA_000517465.1 Moesziomyces aphidis | reverse complement strand
TGCTTTCAAGGTTCTATGGCCGCAGATGCACGCGCACGCCGCGGTATGGTACAAGTAAGCTAGGTGTTGGTGATCTTGCGATTGGATCTCTCGCATTATGCATATGCTCCTGACAGCCTCACGTGCACAGGCTGGCAACACACGAGGTGGCTATTGCAATCATTGGCATTGGCAAGTGGCATGGCGAATGCTACGACGCTTTTCCAAAACAGTCCCGATCAAGGCAAGACTTCAACGCCCGATTCGTACCACCTTCTTCCTCTGTCTGCGGCCGAGGTTGAGCGGGTTCATCGGGTCCTTCTTCTTGCCCGCCGCCTCCTCCTTTTCAGCCTCGTCCTCGTCGTCCTCGTCGTCATCGTCGCCACCCAGACCCATACCGCCCAGCATGCCTCCGAGACCTCCGAGCGCGTCAGCACCAGGCATGCCCGGCGGCATACCACCCATGGCTTCCGCCAGGTTCATGTTGAGCAGACCGCCCTCCACCGCGGGCGAGTGCGCCGGCAGACGCGCCTCGAGCGTGGGCGGGAAGCGCATCTTGGCCAGCCGGGCGCGGATCGGGTTGGGGTTCGGGTCGCGCTTCGCCTGCAGCACCTGCTTGCGCTGCTCCTTGGTGAGTGTAGCCTTGGCACCGCCCGTCGCCGCAGCACCGTCCTTGCTGCCGCCCTTCTTGCCCTTGCTCTTGGACGACGAGCCGGCAGCGGGCTGCGATCCCGATGAGACCGCTTTGGCATTCTCGGCGAGCGCCTCCTTTTTGATCGTCGACGGACGTACGCGCTTCTTGCGCGGCTCGAGCGCAGGCGGCTTACCGCCACAGTTGGGCTGCAGAATCTCGGCAATCGCATCAAACAGTTGCTTCTTGCTCGCGAAGCGGCTGTTGAGCGCACTGCCGTCATCGTTGAACAGCTGCACCTTGACGCGGCCCGGATTCTCCCAGTCTTGCGGATGCGTCTTGTACGGCTCCTGCACGTACTTCAGCTGCAGCCGCGCCACCGCCTTGGCAATCCACAGCTGCGTCGGGAAGGGGCTCGCCTTCTCGTACGACACACGGCGACAGCCCTTGCGATAGTGGCGCTTGGCATCAAAGTAGATCGGGTAGACGCTCACCCACTTCTTGTGCTCGCCGTCGTCCTTGCCCTTGGAGCCGCTCGCACCGGACATGTTGGCGCCGACGGGAGCCCGAGTGGAGCCAAAGTCGCCCGAACCTGGTGCCTGACCCATCTGCTCCATCATCTTCTGGAATGCGGCCATCTGGTCGGCTTGAGGCGCCGAAGCTCCGGCGCCTGCCTGTGCCTGCGCTACGGCGGGAGACGAGACGGTTGGAAGGTCGAACTGGGATGCGAATGCAGAACGAATCGTCAGTCGCTTTAATGTGAGCTGCAACTGTGGGAGGCTGGTGCCAAGCTTACCTCGAAGTCATCGTCAAAGTCCTCGACGGCTGCTTTAGGCGGCATGGTGAGTTGTATTCAGCTATCGACGTCGATGCTGAGGTATGATCACGATGGTGGTTAGACGTTTGATGGCCGTTGGCACCAAAGCCGCCAAAGCGTCTCCGCTCGACCGACTCTCGTCGGTGCAGCTGCGTCCAACCGCCGCTTCCACGTGACGCCGACACAACTTTCTCGCGCGAGTGGAATTCTGCAGGGCTCACGGATCACTGAATGTGCTGCTCGGGTGCTGCGCAGAGTGGAGGCGGAGCTACATTTCCAGGGTTGGAAGAATGGACCCTCGACTCCACCAACATCACTAGCACCTCCAACACCTTCAACATCAACAAGGAACTCTCGACAATCAGTTCATCTACAACGCTCATAAAATCCAAATCAGGGACAGACAAACGCTCTGCTCAGGGCCTTGCGACGGCCAACCTCTTCACGTCAATGGCATGTCTCTGAGCTACATTCGCTCCTGCACGCTACATCGATCACTTATACCCACCGGCTTGCTCAGGAGCGGACAGTCTTCAGGCCTACCTCGTCGCGTATCCACTCCGGCAACAAGAATTGGATCTGCAACACAGCGGCTGGTCAAGTCCACCATGCGGCCCGATGCGCAGATCCAGCTGACCGAGCAGGAGGAGGCAATCTGCCAGCTGCTCGACCACACCTGCAGCTACATCCAACGCGAGAAGCCCGAGATCGAAGGCGTGGATGCGACGCAGCGCAGCGGCGATGGATCCGATCCGTGCGAAGCGCGCATCGCCGGCGGATGGGTGCGCGACAAGCTGCTCGAGCGCGACTCGGACGACCTCGACATCTCGCTCTCCACCCTCACCGGCAACGCCTTTGCGCTCTACCTCAAGCACTTCCTCTCCAGTCCTTCCTTCGCCACATCGTCCCTGGCGCAGTCGCCCTACTTCCGCGAAGATGGCCACGAGATGGGCAGGATCGGCAAGATCGCCGCCAACCCGGAGCAGAGCAAGAACCTCGAGACCGCCACGGCGCGAGTCTTGGGCCTCTCGCTCGATTTTGTCAACCTGCGCAAGGAGACGTACGATCCGGGCTCGAGGATCCCCACCATGACCTTTGGCACGCCAAAGGAAGACGCAGAGAGGCGCGACATCACCATCAACTCGCTCCTGTACAACGTGCACTCGCGGCAGGTCGAAGATCACACCGGCCTCGGACTGCAGGATCTTGCCAGCGGCCTCATCCGCACGCCTTTGCCGCCGCTCACTACGTTCCTCGACGATCCCTTGCGCGTTCTGCGCTGCGTGCGCTTCGCCAGCCGGTTCGCATACGAGCTGCATCCGGCGATCATCCGCTGCCTCACTGCGGCGGGCGATGCCGAGACGGGCCCAGTGCAGTTGGCGAGTGCCGACGATCCAAGAGTGTCTACGGGAAACCGTGCAGGCGTCGAGTCGGGTCGAGACCAGATCCGCGATGCGCTCGTCAGCAAGGTGTCGCGGGAACGGTTCGGCATCGAGGTCGACAAGATGCTCAAGGGGCCTCACCCGCTGCTGGCGCTCTTCCTGCTGCATCGCCTCGAGCTCTTCCCGCTCGTATTCCATCCCCAGCCGAGTGCAGGTAAGCTCTGGGTCGCTTCAGAGCCACCGCTGAGACAGGAGGGTGCACCATTGGCGGATGCTGTGGCGCTCAACGCTGCGCGACTGCTCGACGCGATTCTAAAGCAGAGTACGCTGGATGCGGCGCCGATCAACCAGGATGTGGCGATGCACAGTCTGACGCTCGCCGACGCAAGCGGCAACGCAGGAAACGCACTCGGCAAGACGGATCTGTCGCGCGAGTTCTCTGCGCTGCCCGCTTCTCTTCTGCCCAAGGCGGTGCTTGAGGCGCTGCCGTCGGATCTGGTCGCGAGCTGGTCGTCCGCCGCGCTGTCGTCGGAAGAAAAGCGCCGATTGTGGATCTCGGTGGCGCTGCTGCCGTTGCGGGAGTTGGTGTACGAGGAGAAGAAGAACAAGAACGCGTGGGCAGGCGAGAGCGTCATCGCCACCGGTCTCAAGCTCGGCACCAAGACGCTCAAGGAACCCGTGGCTGCGATGCACAAGTGCCTGGAGCTGCTGCCGCTCGGACGCAGGGCACTTTGTCGCGACGCACCCGCAGCGCAAGATACAGAGGCGCTTGATCGTGCTCTGCATCTTCCGCCCGGCTTGAGCGTGCGCTCGCGACTAGGCCTGCTGCTGCGCAACCCGAACGTGTCGAATTCGATGCTTCAGCTGCGTCCGCAACCTGCGCTGTTGCTGTCCTTCATCGGCGAGACCATCGAGCTATGGCGCAACTCGGAAGAATCGTTCAACAGCCTCGATGCGAACCTCGGTGGGGTGCAGGATCGGATTGTCGAGCTCGCGCGCGAGTACGCGCAGTTTTGGACGCTGGTTCAGCAGTGGAATTTGGTAGAGCGTGCGGATGAAAAGCCTCTGCTGGATGGAAACGCCGTGACGGCGTGTTTGGGCTGCCACCCACGCCTGATCTCGCAGGTTCAGACGTTCGTACTCGCATGGCAGTACGACCAGCCCTCGAGCGGGCCCGCGCTGGAGGCACAGTGCTCGGAATGGCTCAAGGCAGAGTGGGCGAAAGGCGGCATTGTGCCTGTTGATCAACGACCACCACCGCCTCCAAGCAAGGCGGACAAGGCCAAGAAGAAACCAGCCGTCGAGACACCCGACCGCCGAAAACGCCAGAAGAGCGAGTAGCTGCGTGGCAACGGCAGATGAATCCTATTCGGAGTGTTTGCATGTGATGGGTGATAGTGCACGGGTATAATGCATTGCTGTGTGAGAACAGGCGCTTACATGCCCCTCCAAATGGCGAGCGAGTCATGGAAGCCGTCGGAGGCATCGTCTTCCTGAATCGCATCGAGTGCATCTTCAATGTCCCGAATCGTGCGTGTCCTGTTGTGCAGATTGAGCGAGGCTAGTGGCAACACCGACCTATCCTCAGAAATCGATCCGAGTCAGTTGAGCTTCACGTCACACAGCGTTTGAGGGATTACGCACCACTTTGGAAGCCATCGAACGTCAATATCTCTCCAGACGGCCGACTCGTCGTAGAGCTCGATGAACTCTTGGTCCATACTGCGACTTTTGGGCCACGAGAATCTCCTATACTCGTCGAAGATCGTGGTGAGACTCCACTGCTGCAGCTTCCTCAGGCATCCGATCAGACAGCCCGTCCTATGTTTGCCCTTGTTGCAGTGGATCAAGATGGGATGATTCCTTCGGTCCAATATGGTCGTCAAAGCGGCGGTGATCTTGTCCGTGGGAATCGAGACGAAAGGTTCCTTGTTGCCTGGGATGCCGAACTGGAAAAAGGTGATGCCATTCTGGTCGAGGAAGCTGGCGTTGGTCTCTGGGTACTCTTCGAGGATGAGCGTGAGCACGGAGCGCAGGCCGAGTGTGCGCAGGAAAGGGAAGTGCTTCTTCTTGGGGAAGCTGGAGCGGTAGACGTGCGAGTTGACCATGGCAAAGTTGTCCGGCGGCAGCAAGTCCTCCTGAAAGTCCGGCGGTGCTGCTGCGCCCGCGTTGGCAGCCGAGATGCCCGCGCCTGGAAGCGTGGATAGAGACGAGGGAAGCGAGCGTTGAACCTGGTGTGACATGGTGCTGGTCGTGGTGGTGGCCGACATGGGCGCTGCTAGGGGTGAATGTGAGGAAACGACCCCGGACCGTGTGTCGTGCGGGTACGAGTCTGTACTCAAGTTGGACATGATGGAGCCCGTTGAGGATAGTGTCGAGGTGAGCGGAGTCACGAGGGTGGTGTTTCTAGACGAGAGCGAGACAGCCTCGGACAGGGATGCAGACGATGCGCTTCGAGGCAGAGAGTCCATAGTGGCTGTGTAGGAGGTCTTTGGCGAGGTGACTCGAGAGAGTGGTGCCGAGCCAGCGTTGAGGAATGCTGCCGCGGACGAGGAGGAAGAGCTTGGCCTCGAGGAGCCTGCTAGGCTGTGAACCGATGCGGACGCGAGCGCGGCGGCGGTGGTGGCGCGTTTCTTGGACGAAGCAGCGTTGAGCGCAGACATCTTGCTGGACGATGCGTCGTCGGGCACGAGAGGGATGCCTGCCGACCTGAGCTGCGGATAGGCCGAGAGCTGGGAGAACCAAGGCAGCTCTTCCTCTTCCTCGGCTGCCTCCGCCTGAGCACCCGTCGCATCGGAGCTCGACGCGTTGGTCGAGTCGTGTTCCGAAGCGTTGTCCGTCGCGCTCGATTCCGAAGTCTCTGCCAACGTGTTTGCCGTCTCGCGCAGATTGAGGCCGTTCTGGACCGCCGCGATGGCACCCGCTCCCGCCTGCACGGCGATCGAATCAGGCTCGTCGTAAAGCTGAGAGTGGCCCGGAATCGAGTTGGTAGTCTGCTCAAGGCTAGAGTCGAGCTGGATGTCTCCATTTCGAATGCGATGCTCGTCGAGGATGCGCTGCA
Organism: Moesziomyces aphidis; assembly: GCA_000517465.1. Taxonomy (NCBI): domain Eukaryota; kingdom Fungi; phylum Basidiomycota; class Ustilaginomycetes; order Ustilaginales; family Ustilaginaceae; genus Moesziomyces; species Moesziomyces aphidis. Next base: position 374,277 of record AWNI01000003.1, on the reverse strand, counting down.
GAAACGCATACGGCCTGGGTTGATCCTGGCGAGGGATGGTCGGATTGCGACGGCAGTAAAAGTTGGGCGGCTCGGCCTCGTCTGCATCGCCGCCTTTGCTCTGCTTGAGCTTGTCCTTGTCCTTGCCCATTGTAAGGGGCTCAATGTGCTCGCAGTCGCCCTCTTGCTGACCTGTGGAAGTGGTGATCGTCGGCGATACCGAAGGTTGAGTGTGGAGCAGCGTCGGTCGAGCCAACGCAGGGCTCCAAGTTGGCTCGCTTCCTCCTCCGACTTCCGTGCATGTGGAGCTCTGACGGCGTTGTGATTCTGCAGGGTTCAAAAAGGTGGCGGCGCTTTCGGATTCCAAGCCGTGGATTTTTTGGATGAATTTGTGCGGCTGCTTTTTTTTCGGAGAAAGGTCTACTATCGGCGTTTCCGAGGCCCTGAGACCATTGCTTCCCACCACCATCGCTTGATCCGAGACCAGTGCAGTTCAAGATGGCGCAGGGATTCAAGCCTGCCAAGCCGAAGAAGGCGGCCGCCTCGCCCAAGTCCGGCTCCAAGGCCAAGTCCGGCCCCAAACGTGGACGTAAGTAGCTCCTCTCTTCGGTATGAGCCTCGTGTGGCCTCAAGGTGGCCTCCAGCTCTTGCGTACCGCCTCGGCCAGAACATCCAGAGACTGACCCAACTCTGATCCACTCGCTATCTGCATGCTATTCAGCTCGTGTCATCGCTCCCAAGAAGAAGGCGGCAGTGCAGGCGGCCAAGACCAAGCAGAAGCAGACCGCCTCCATCACCGCCCGCATCGAGCAGGAGATGGTCGGCCGTGCCTCCAAGGGTGGCCCGCTCACCATCATGAAGAAGGCTGCCGATGGCGACGCAGATGACAAGAAGAAGAACCAGAACAAGAAGTAGACCTCTTTCCAGCCATGCACCATGGTGCTTTCCGCGCCACCTTCTCCACCAGGATCACCGTCATATATTTGTACTTGTAGCCGCTTGCATCAATCTTTCCTTCGCTGATGTCTTCAGCATCTAGTAACAGATGTGTCGAGCCCTCATGTGAGTGCTCAGTGTTACGTACAAGCGGCAGAGTGGCCAGTAGGAGCGATGGGTAGGTTGCAGCGGGAGAGCTTGCGGAGAGCGAGGGGCAAAATTTCAACATGTTAGACCGAAATTCCGACTTTGAATCACGTGAGGCACCTCGACGCGCATCCAGAAATCCAGCATGTGCAAAACAGCACACCAGAGGGGCAGGAAAAGTCCAACACTTTGAGCTGAGCTGCGCTGCGCTGCGCAATTTGAGCGTGCTGCCAGACGGGTCGATGTTGGCATAAGGAGGCGACGCGCAGAGAGAGAGATCTCTGCCTCTGGCCTCTATCCGCACCAAACACGCGCGTCGCTGCGACACCTTTTTTTTGACGGCAGCAGCTCCACAGTGAAGCTGCGCAGTCACAGTCGCAACCAACACTCGCTCCGCCTCGACTTTTTCCGTTCGCACTCGACCGGCAGCCACCCGCCGGACAATACACGCTCGAGGCTGCAGCACCTTCCTCTCTCCACCATCCACCATTCAACATCCGTACCTACGAACTTTTTCTTTGACACTGCGTCTTCCTTTCTCGCACCACTTGGCCCTCAGACCGCCTACTTGCGCCGAGTGCGGCTGAGCCTGCCGCCATCGCGCTGTCTGCGCTTTTCCACATTGCCGCCACCGGCTCCGCCTTTGACTCCGTCCATCCATCATGCCGTCGCGACACTCGTCATCATCATCGCGCGCGCCGCTCGAGGACTCGCGCGCCGCCAACCGCTCAATCTCCACGTCGTTTGCAGGCACGAAAGCCTCGCTCGCGTCAGCCAAGTCGTCGAATTCCAGAAAGAATGCAGCTAGCTCTACCTCGGCAAAGTCGCGCTCGGCTTCCGGCAAGATGCGCGGCCGATTCGACGATGACGACGACATCGAGGAGGAGGACGAGGACGAGGACGAAGCAGACGACGGCGACAGCTACGACGAGGAAGAGCCCGCAAACCACCGTCAGAGCTCCAAATCCAAGCCTTCCGCCAGCAACGCAAAACCAATCTCGCGAGCCCCATCGCAACCAGCAAGCCGTCAGGCCTCCGGCTCCAACAACGCGAATCGCTCCATCCTCGCTCGCTCCAATCCTAACGCATCCATCCTCATGGCCGCAGGAAACACCTCTGTCGCATTCCAGAACTCTCGCGTCGCTGCGCTCGCCAGATCCCATGCCGTCGTCGATGCATCCTCCATCATGCGTCCCCGTGGCCAGTCTGCCCATCCCTCCGCCGCGGCCGCCGCAGCTGCCGATCCCCACGGCTCCGCTCCTCCCGCCGCTTCCCTCCGCGTAGACACCTCCAGCTTCGAAGAGTGGATGAAGATGGCCACCGACAACAAGATCAACTCCACCAACACCTGGTCCTTTGCCCTCATCGACTACTTCCACGACATGTCCCTCCTCCGCAACGAAAGCGGCGACGGAAGCATCAACTTCCAGAAGGCCTCCTGCACCCTCGACGGCTGTGTCAAGGTGTGGACCTCGCGTGTCGACTCGGTCGTCGTGGAGACCGGCAAGCTCCTCTCGGGTCTCCAGGACGATCTCGAACAGGCTTCGCGCAAAGACCGTCGCAAGGGCGATGACGATGGCGACGATGACGACGCAGACGACGATGGCGACGACGACGGCGCCGGCACCTCGTCCCGCAAGAGGAAGAGGAACAAGGAAGCCACGCTCGCAAAGACGTTCGGTCACATCCAGATCAAGAAGTTCGAGCTCGAGTTCACCGTCGATCCCCTCTTCAAGAAGACCTCCGCCGACTTTGACGAGGGCGGTGCCAGCGGCCTCCTCATGAACCATCTCGGCGTCGACGCGTCCATGGCCGTCATCTTTGATGCCAGCGACGTCGCGGGTGTTGGCAGCGACGACGACATGAACAGGATGCTCGCTGTCGCCGAGGACGACGATGAGCAAGCCGGAGCTGCCAAGCCTTCTGCAGCCGCCGACGACCAGGTCGAGCTGGTCGATCTGTCCAAGCTCAGCGCAAAGTGGCTCGAGTTCGGGGCAGCCGACGGATCGGAAGACGTTGAATCCATGCTGTCGCGCCGCGTCATCTGCCCTACGCTGTGCAACTTTCGCTTCTCCAAGGATGACGACACACCCTTCGGCGTCGGCCTGGACGAGTTCAACCAGCAGACCTTCCACTCGGCCAGCCAGGTCAACCCGGCCTTCTTCAGCACGCGTGCACACTCCGAGGAGCTCGTCGGCGGCGGCTTCCAAGACGACGTCAACCCGCTCCTGGACGATGCAGGCGCAGACGTCGACTTCTTCGACGGCGGCATGGGCGCTCCCATGGACGACAACGACGACGATGGCAACGACTTTTTCGATGCGCTCGACTCGGCACCCGCTTTCCACCACGGCGGTCCTGTCGTGCTCGACGGCACCACGGGCGACGTGCAGGGCTACGGCCCCTTTGACCCCTCAGCTGGACCTTCGTCGGAGCTCGTCATGGCCATGGCCTTCAACCCCGACACCGGTCGACCCCTGGATGGCGCAGACGCCGAGAACGGCAGTGATCTGTTTGACTACTTTGACCGTCGTCTTATGCGCAACTGGGCTGGTCCCGAGCACTGGAAACTGTCGCGCGTCACCGGGCCCCTCGGGCTCGGTGTGGCGGACGCAGGTGCAGCCGATCCAGCCGCAGCAGCCGCACGCAAGGAAAGCAAGAAGAGCAAGGAGCCCTTTGTCATCGACTTCCTCTCTGACGAAGGCGCCGTCAACGTCAAGGAGATCTTTGAGCCGGCCAAGCAGGCGGCAGCCATCACGCTGCCGCTCAACGCGCGCAACAAGATGGCCAACCTGGCAGCGTCGTCTTCGGACGCGTACCTGCTGCCGGAGGACCGTCACTTTAGCTCCAAGCAGCTGTTGCGTCTGTTCCTCAAGCCTCGCGTGGCAATCAACATGCGCCGCAAGGGCGCGCAGGGTGCAGGCGACGGCTTTGGCGCCGATGCGCAGCTCTGGGGCGATGCGGACGGCGACGACATGGGCGGCGGCGCTGATGGAGGCATGCCGTTCGACACGCAATTCTTCCACGACGCCGACGACGGCTTTGACGCCAACGGTGCCGACTTGGGCGGGCTGGACGACTCGCCGGCCAATGCGACCGTCGGCGGCGACGAGGACGGCGATCTGACACAGTCGATGCAGCAGCTCAACCGCGTCAAGCCCGAGTACGTCAACTATGCCAAGAAGGCGAAGCGCGTGGATGTCAAGAAGCTCAAGGAGAACATTTGGAAGGAGCTCGGCATCCTGCCGTCCACCGACGATCCTGCCGCCGTCGCTGCACGTGCCGCGGAGGAAGACGACGAGACTATGGACTCGGTCGATGCACAGCCTGCCGGTGCGGAGAGCGTCAAGACGTTCGAGTCGGTGCTGTCCGGTCTGCAGAAGGCGTATCCGCAAGACAAGATGGAGGAGATCTCGACGTCGTTCTGCTTCATCTGTCTGCTGCATCTTGCCAACGAGGAAGGGCTGGCCATCAGCACCGGCACCGAGGATCAGATCCAGGCACTGCGGTCCAAGCGCGGCCGCACGAGCGCTACGCCGACCAAGGAGGGCGGCCTCTTCGGCCGCTTGGCAGCTGGCAAGATCGTGCGACCCAGCATGGAGGACGACGATCTTGGCGGCGAGGACGACCTTCCCGTCGAGGGCGAAGAGGGCTACGAGGAGGACGAGCTGCGCGTGGGCAAGCTCTCGGCGCTGCGAATTATGAAGGATCCCAAAGCCTATCGTTCCGCATAATCTCGCTCGGCTCATCACACGACGACTCTCTTTGTACTTTAGGCTTGGTGGAGCTGCAAGTGTGTCAGGTGTCTCTTTGCACGTCGATGTAATCTTGGGTATTGTACAATCATGCCTTGGGCCATGTCGTGTGTGCGGGAAAAGGGGGTTTAGAAGCTGAGGGGATTGAGTTTTCCGTCCTGGTCTGTAGGTAGCCTTCCCTGCTCTCGTTGTAGCCACCAGTTTGTGTCCCAGCCATCGAAGATGAGGCCGAGTTCGCGCGCAGCGGATTCGGGCGAGTCGGAACCGTGGAAGCCGTTGCGCGTGTCGCCGAGACCGTAGCGCGAGCGCAGACACTGCGGGTCCTCGTACTTGGATCGGTAGGCCTTGGTGGGGCCGAGCATGGCGCGCCAGCGCTTGATGGCATTGGGACCAACAAGCGCCAGCGCCATGGCGGGACCGCTGATCATTCCGATGATGAGACGGTCGTAGTAGAAGCGCCCGCGATGCTCGGCGTAAAAGTCATGTGCATCGCTCGACGTCCAGAAGATGCGCTTGCTGCGCGCCACCTATCAAAATAGTAGTCAGAGGGCGAATCGGGTCGTCAGTATTCAAGACAAGTGATGCAAGAGCAAAAGGCGAGAGGGACGTACATTCAGACCCGACTGCTTGATCTCCTTGAGGATGGCGGATACGTCCGGTTGGTACGAGCACACGGACGGCTTGATCAACGCAAGTGTGAGCTCGAGGTCCTGCGACTTGTCTGCAGTCGAGATGGCTCTGCTCGACAGATGCACTGCCTTGGATGCTGCACTGGTGGCACGGGCAGTGTTGGAGGCCAGGGCGGGCAGAGCAGACGCCGAGCCAGAGGGCTGGCATCGTGCGGCCAGACCACGCAGGGACCCAAGCGAGCCCGGTACGGTCACCGACATTGCTCTCTGCGCGCAGTCTGTCTAACGCATCAATGCGCTCGTCAGCGGGCTTCCTCCTGGTCGCTGTACGTACGATGGAGGTACAGGGCAAGGTGTGGTGTTGGGTTGGGCGGTCTCGAGGTGGAGGCATGGCTGGGCGCCAGATGACAACGCATTTCATAATCCACGAATCCCAAACTCGGCTTTCGGAAACGCGTCTCGACGGCCACGTCCGGCTCAGAGTGGGCGTTCCTGCAGGCGGCCGTTGCCGTTAGCTCCACCAGCTCCCCTACAACGACCTTCCCAACACCCCAACTGCACATCTCGGTATACGCTTGTGCTGCAGCCCACCCGCACGCCCAGCGGCACCCATACTGCTCGATATCGGCTCGAAAACCCTCACGCCGGGAAGTCGTACATGGAGGCAATTCACTTGCGGATTTAGCACTCTAGTCCCGTCACAACGACCAGTCTCGATCCGCATCCGACTCTTCTGATAGGCGCGGACGGTGGCCTAGCGCTTCCAACATGGCCACAACAGCATCCGTGTACAATACGTCACGGACGACTCGCCAGATCCTCCGGCGCCATCGCAAGGACAAGCCGTCGCTCATCCTGCATCTGCACAACAACCACTTCCGCTTCGAACGTCAGAATGGCATGTTCCTCTTCGACTCGCCCGTCAAGGCGTTTCTGGGCTTCATCCGCGACCAGAAGGTCCCTGCCGATCTCATCGATGTGCTCACGGAATCCGGCATCAAATTCTTCGAGGGATGCTTGCTCGTCGACGTCCACGACCATCGCAGCCATGCGGCCGCTTCAGCCTCGCCTCTGGGCCCGCGCGAACTGATGGGCATGAGCGCAGCAGACCTGTTCCGATCACGAGATACCCGTGATCCGATGTCCAGCTCCGCGCTCGGATTCGATGCCGAAGGCGGTCTCGCCTCGAGTCTATTTTACCTGCAAGAGGGTGGCCGATACGGTGCACGCAAGCTGCTTGGCGGGACGAGCTCCAGCGATCCCAGAGGCGGCGGAGCAGGCGGCGTCGAGATCTATCGTATCGTACTGCATCCGACGTCGGAAACGCTGTGGGCAGACATCAAGATGCTCGACGATATGGCGGGTAGCATGTGGACCGACCAGGAGGCGCTCGAAGTCGAGGCCAAGATCCTAGCACTCACAGCACCGCCCCTCTGCCTCACTCCCGACCCGCAGGCTACGCGCATCGCCAACCTCATGCTCAGCGCCACCGCCTTGCCGTCTGCATACAGTCCGTCGCAGGATTCGCCGTTCCGCTCGTCCAAGAAGCGCGGCGCCAACTCGATCGAGATGGAGCGCGAAGAGATGGACCGCCAACGGCGCGAGAAGATCATGCGCCTCATGCAGCACGGACACAAGGGCGCACTGCACGCCGGTGCTGCATCGGGCATGATGCCCGGTGCCGGGCGATCCGGTTCCGCAGCTATGGATCCATCTGCCATGCTCAATGCCCAGGGTGCATCCGCGTCCGCAGCCGCAGCAACGGCCTTCGTGCCCACCTTCGGCCGCATGGGCTTCATCGAGCGGTGGAGGATGGGGCGCAACGCCGCAATGGGACCCATTCCTGGTGGTCCGGCACCAGGCGCAGCCACCGGTGCTGCCAATGGTGCGCCCGGCGCCGCTGGCAAGAAGGACACCAAGAACGACAAGGAGGATGCCGATGCCGGCAACGCCTCGGCGGCCAAGAAGCCTCCGTCCAAAAAGAAGAAGAAGGCGCAGCGGGAGAAGGAGGAGGCCGAGGCAGCGGCGGCAGCAGAAACCGCCAAGAAGAAGGCCGAGGAAGAAGCGGCGGCAGCAGCAGCAGCGACCAAGAAGCCCAAGAAGAAGCTCACCAAGAAGGAGCGCGAGGAGAAGGAGCGCAAAGAAAAGGAGGAAAAAGAAAAGGCGGAGCGCGAGGAAAAGGAACGCAAAGAAAAGGAGGCCGCAGCTGCCAAGGGGTCCAAGCCCAAGAGCAAGAAGAAGCAGAAGGAAGAGGCCGCCGCCGCCGCTGCGGCAGCTGCAACCAAGAGTCCCGCAAAAGGCGGCAAGGCCGCTGCAGCCACCGCAGCTGCGAACGGGACCGATGCAGCGGCTCCATCGAGTCCAGGAAAAGACAAGAAGGGCTCGCCGAAGAAGGCTGCTGGGAAGAAGCCGGCGGTGTCAGCGGCTGCCACCACACCTGCGCCCGCGAGCGCGACCAAGAAGAAGACGCCTGCCAAGGCGGACAAGAAAGGTGCGAATGCCAACAGCACGCCTGCTGGCTCGGCCGGTGGAGCCTACGGGGCTGCCGACGCTGGAGTCAACGGAGCAGCGGCAGCGGCTATGCAAGGGACGCCGATACTGGGGAGTGCGACGCCGTCTGTGCAATCGACGCCCACGCCGGCGCACCGCTCGATCCCGTCGCAGCCGCAACAAGGGCAGATGCAGGCGCAAACGACTCCGCAGATGCAGCAGCAGCAGCTCACGCAGCAGCAGCTGCAGCAGGCCGCGCTCGCAGGCATGTTCCCCAACATGCAGGCGCAGCAGATGGGCTTCAACAACATGGGCTTTGGACTGCCCATGATGAACGGTCAGATGGGCGGCTTTCCTGCCACGAGCAATGCGCAGAATACCGCCGCCGCCCTCGCGGCCATGCAGGGCATGGGCATGAACCAGTTCGGCAACGCCAACAATGGCATGCTCAACTTTGGCGCCGGCGGCAACATGGCGAATCTGGGACAGATGCAGCAGATGATGGGGCTTATGGGTGGAGGCTTCAACGGCATGCCGTTTGCAGGCCAGCAGCAGGGCCAGCAGCAGGGTCAGCAACAGGGCCAGCAGGGCCAACAGGGCACGGGCGATATGCCTGTGGGAGTTGGACTGGCAGGTCTGGCGAATTGGGGAACAGGAAAGTAGAGGCCTCCGAAATGCGCCTAGAAATCCCAATCCTCTATCCAAGCGGCTGCATTGCGTTCGGATGGTGGTGGTGCAATTAGCGTGCGGTGGTACCGCCATCGATGGGCAGGATGCTTCCCGTACACCACGGTGCGTCTCGTGCGAAGAACCTGAAGCCCAAGTATGCGGTCAGCACAATGATCCTCTATTTGCACACGAGGCGCGTGGGAGGGGAGTCGGGACTTACAAGACGCCATTGGCTACATCTCTGGCAGTTCCCTGGTGTGGCCAATAGGTCGGGCGCATTTTGGCGAGTTCGGGGCTGATATCGGCGACCATTGCGGTGCCAGCCAGGTAGCCGGGGGCGATGGCATTGACGTTGATGCGATGCGGTGCATAGTCGGTCGCCACCTGACGCGTCAGGTTGACCACGGCGCCCTTGGAGGCGCAGTATGCCGGCTCGGACGGGCCGCCGATCAGACCGTGCACCGAGGCGATCTGAATGATCGTCCCGCGCGATCCACGTGCGCCGACATCACCCTCGCGTCGACCTACCGTGGCAATGGGCGATCCAGCCTGTTGAAAGTACGGCGGACGGAGTGGAACGCTGGGAGGTACATCGGAAAAGTCGTCTAGGTCCTCCTCAAGGTCGGCGGGAAAGGCAATCGGATCCTGCTTCATCATTTGCCGGATCTACAGAGTGCACACGGCCAACATTAGCTAGCTGGTCCATGAGGGTGGAAGGGAAGGGAAGGCGAGGACGTACAGCGTGCTTGGTGCCGAGCCAGACTCCTTTGATGTTGATCTCCATCATCTTGTCAAGCGTCTCGATGGGCTCGTTCTCAATCCCACCGCTGAAAATTAGCAAACATGCCGAGGTCGTCAGTACTCTTGGGACGGACGACCTGTGTTGTCTTAAGTGTGGAGCTTGTGACTTACGAGAACTTTGTGATACTGATTTCAACGCGATGAGCATGTCAAGATGAGACGGCCTGAGCTTCAGCGAATGTGTCCGGAGTACGTGAGGTGGGAGGCGAGCGAGCTTACCCAGCATTGTTGACGAGGCTGAGGTTGTAGGCGAAGGGCAAAAGTGTCAGCACGGTCCACGCAGGCTTGGAGGGGGACATCACCTACATGTCGAGTCTTCCGCCGCCGAAGCTGACGCTCTTGGCAATGGCGGCCTCGAATTCGGACTCGGAGGTGACGTTGAGCTGCTGGAACTCGGCCCTACCACCGAGAGTTTGGATCACTGCAAACGCAAGCAGGTCAGTACCGTTGCGACGGAGCCAAGAAGCCGGATCGTGCACGGAAGTTTGAACTCACGCTCGTGCGTGGGCACGGTGCGGGACGACTTGGCCGTGTCCTCGGAGCCAAGTGGCTCGGGGCGCTGATCACCACCGGCATAGCATCAGGACGTTAGAAGTGGCACTCTGCTTTGGTGAGGGAGGGTGGGAGAAACTTACGAGGTCGGTGCAGAGGACGTTGGCTCCGGCGCGTGCGAGGTGGAGGGCAGTCTGTCTGCCGATGCCCGAGGAGGAGCCGGTGACGAGCGCGGTGCGCCCCACGAGGCTCAGGGACGGAGGAAGCGACTTGGCAAAGGCGGCGAACGACATGGCGGTGGTGTGCGAAGAATCTCTACGGTAGCAAGCAGCTGGGGGCTGTATATACTCCACCGATGCCAGGGTTGCTGACCCTGAGTGCACGGTCAAGCCCGGGGACAACGCGGGGTAAGAGGCCGAAAAAGTGACCGGCTCAAATTGCCGTCAAACGGTGGTCCACTGGGGACGTCATCTTTTGACGCCACGAACCAGCCCGAGCCCAGCGCCATGCTCTCGGTGCCAAGTGAGAGGAGCATGGACCATCTGGCCAAATGGAGCTGATTTTGGCCTGAGCGCGACCCGACATGGGCTCGGCTGCAGCTGCCCAGCTCGGCGCTTCAAGTCGCCGAAGCGTTCGGCAATCGCTGCAATCAAAGTGCGCCTACCCGCTCGCTACACCGTCAACTGGAACAAGCAAGGTGCTTCATATTCCACCTTGGGGCATTGGTCAATATCTGCGGCCATAGAACCTTGAAAGCAC
>AWNI01000003.1:325090-363520 GCA_000517465.1 Moesziomyces aphidis | reverse complement strand
GGGGGACCACGCGGGAATCCTAGGTGCTGCGGTTTCTTATTTTTTGGTCTTTTTGTTGCCTCTTTGATGGACACCGCCAGCCGCATTACATCACATGGATGATGGCCGCAAGAGAGGCTCGGGTGCACAAGGCAAGGTGGGTTGGAAGCCAAGAAGGACCGACTGCGCTTCGTCTTCCGGCTTTGCATCGGCGCGTTTTCCGGTGACTTCTTCTCGACCTTTTTTTTGGACTTCTTACTTTTTCCCTCTGCTCCACCAAGCATGCGGCGTCGCACGCTTCGTGACATCCTGACGACTTGCGCAACGCTCCTGCTTTAGAAAAGGGGCAAGATGGGCGCAGTTGGACGTCTGGTACTCGCGGGCATGGTAGCGTCACAGGCTCGTTCAATGTGCATGGCCAGGCGGACTCTTGGCATCGCTCGGCCCATGGCGCAGGCGAAGACGATGCCTGCATCCTACACTGCAGCGCGCACGTTTTGGAGCACTGTTCCACGTCGCAACGCCGATGGATCCGACGAGGAAATGGAGGCTCGACGACGCTGGGTATCCGCATTTGAGCCGATCCAGCTGCGGCGCAACGACATGGACGTCACCTTTTCGCGCTCGTCCGGACCGGGCGGTCAGAACGTCAACAAGCTCAACACCAAAGCCAACGTACGGCTCGACCTCTCGCAGGCAGGCGCACATGCACACGACTCGCTCGATGCTGCACACCCACGCAAGTGGCTCACGAGGGATATCGTCAGTCGCATCGCCAAAGCTTCGCCGTACTACGTTGCGTCGGACCACTCGATGCTGGTGACGAGCATGCGCCACCGCACCCAGGAGGCCAACGTGCAGGACGCCCTGGAAAAGATGCATGCCCATATCCTCGCGCTCGCTCAGGACGGCCTGGAGGGTGAAACGAGCCAGGAACAGCGGGATCGCGTGAAGAGGCTGCAGCAGGCAGAAGCGCGCCGCAAAAAGACCAACAAGATCAAGCGCGCAGACGTCAAGAGCGGACGCAAGTTCAAGGGCTAGCTAGATTGCAAGCACTCCGCCGCATCATCAGCACAACGATCTAGCTTGCTGCGACGTCCGGGTCGGAGAAGTCCCAGATGTTGAGCGAGCTGTCGCGCGTCTGCCATGTGCGAAAGTGGCCCGAGCCAGCGGACGAATCCGAGGCCGATGCAGAGTCGGAATCGGAAGAATCTCGATCAGACTCGCTGCTGCTGTTTCCTTCGTCCTCTGGCCAATGCCGCGATCCTGAAACAGACGCCAGCCACGGTTGATGAGGATGGAACGACACAGACCCGATCGCATCTGCATCGAACAACAGCAAAAGAACGATCAGCCCTCTCGAATGACTCTTCCTCGCGCTCGACTGCACGACTTACCTTGGTGTGCCTTCCAGCTCAAGTCTGGTGCAATTTCAGCCTGGCCAGCTGCGTCGTCCGAGTCGGTGAAGCGGCCGGTGTCGATGCGCCAGAGATGGATCGAACCTTGATCGTCTCCTGAAGCCAGCCAACGTCCTGCCCAGTCGATGTCAAAAAATAGTCTCTGTGCACTGGCTCCTCCGGGTCTGTGCAGCTTGGCGAGCAGATGTGCCGAGCGCACCCCCGTCGCTGGCTGGCTCAGCGGGCGAAAACTCCACCGGGCCGAATCGCCCATCAGATAACGAATGTCATACACATAGATATGGTCCGAGCGGCGTGACGCCACGAAGAGCACGTACGGAGTGAGCGGGTGGAATCTGAGCTGCGTGACGCCATCGCCTTCGATCTCGCTCCACCCCGCCAGACACGATGTTTGCGCGAGAATGTCCTCGTCGTGCCTGGCCGTGTGTTCGGCAGGCTCAGGGAACGCGGCCGGGTCAAAGCCGTAGATGCCCACGCTGCCGCTGAAGGTTGCTGCAGCCACGAGATCGTGTGTCGGATTGGCTGGATTTGGCGCTGTTGCGAGCGCAGAGACGATGCCGCGCTGGCCGCCTCGGGAGCGCTTGCCTGCGACGAGCGGAAGTGACGAGTGCGTGTTGAGACCTGGCCGCGACAGTGGAAACACAGCCAGAGCAGACCACAGGCCACAGTAGAGCCGCGAGAGGTCCGGGCTGACGGCGAGCGCGTGCGGACCGACGAATCGCTCGACGTGGTTCATGATCGAGTAGCTCGCGCGCGCCTCGCCTGTGCTGCTCGCCGTGAGTCGAGTCGGAAGGTCCCGATGCGATTCAGCAAAGCACCACGTCATTGTCGGCGTCATCCCGACCGCAGCTGATTCTGTCTGTCCAGCACCAGACTCCTCGCTGGTGCCGTGCGCCGAGTCCAATGCTGGTACTGGATACCAGATTGCGTCGAGGAGAGGCGACGGGCTCTTGGTCTCGCCAAGCAACTCCACCGCGCCTCGACAGCCATCGGTGCTGGTGCTCGGGCTCGGATCATCCGCTTTCGAGGCATAGCACCCAAGGATGTGGTTTCGTTGTGACTCTGTGATGGCCAAGAGCACCGAGCCGTCGGGCGCCCAGCTGGCTCGGCGGTAAAAGTCGCTGCGTGTTCTTGCCGACGATGATGGCCGTGACCTTCTCGCAGTGGTCCCCTTTGAGTCCCCCGCTGGTGAGATTGCGCACAGTGCAGGCCTGTCGAGCTGAGCGAGAAGGTGGGGCGATGTCACTTTTGTCTGCTCAGACATACGACGGCGCCACGCAGCAATGCTGAGCTCCGGAGGCGTCGGATACTCCGACTCGATCGCCGCGGCGGTCCGGCTGCCTTCCGACGGCGACTCAGCATCCGCGAGCATGTTATGGCTCGCTGCGGACGAGTGCCGCACCGTAACAGATGATGCGCAGCTGCAGGTGTGACTGCGGTCCAGACGCTGCGGTGGTGGATCTGTGGCTGTTGGTGATGGACGACGTTGGCCAAAGCTTCTTCTGGCTCGAGCCGGCTGCAGTGGACCCTGAGATCGGCGAAATTCTGCACCGCAGCAGCGCCTCTCTGCCCGTCGTTGCTTGCTGAGTCGGCCTCCTGCCAAAAAGAGCTTCGTTGTGGAGAAGCGCGATTCCTCACCGCTTCTTCGCGCGCGACCGTCGGCTGACCGCTGCCATCCACAACGCCGGACCTCATACGGCTCTTGGCTCCCTGCTTCCATGCCTCTACAGACCAGCTTCGTCCCCTCTTTTCAACCGCCGCGATGGGCTTGAGACACAGCATCAACGTAGCCCTCCCCACCATTCGCCCATGGACTCGATAGATGAACACCAACGGTCGAAATGACAATATCGTCCATGCTGCGCACCAGCAGCCGAACAGCCAGCTCCTGGGCTAGAGCGCTGGTCTCTGCCCACCCCACCGCCCAGCTCAAACCACATTCGGTGTCACGGCTGTGCAGTCAACAAAGGCGATGGCACGCTGCCACCCCTGTCGACCATCCAGCTGCGAACCACACATCAAAGCCACCACCGCCACCACCAATAGCAAAACAGAGCTCTGTCACACGGAAGACAGATGCCAAAGCATCAGGGTCAGTCCCCCCGGAGATTCCACGCAATGAAGTCGGCGTCCAACTGCTTCCGCGAAGGCTGCATGAGCAGCTCTTCCCTCCAACCATGGATCCGGTGCCGCCCATCGCCCCAAAGGCACTCAACATCTGTCGCGACCATCTGAGACAACATGGTCTCAAGGCATCAGACGCCTCCACCTTGCCACAGACTGCTTTCGACCTGCCGCCGCTCCAAGGAAAGGACCTCGCCGAGCACTTTTGGACAATCGGCAGAGAAGTCGCACAACCTTGGCTCAGCATGGCCACCCGACTCTCGCTCATCAAGCCCACCAACCCGCCCGAAGAGCTCGAGGAGACAAGCTCAGCCAAACCGGCTGCCGAGGACTTCCGCTTCGAAGCTCCAGAATGGCTCGAACTCGACCCCGCACTGCGCACCTCCGGCCATCTCAAACCCGTCACCTGGTCGATCGAGCCTGGCTGGACAAAGTACCCCGTCCTGCGCTCCAAAGACAATTCGGCCGTCGCGCTTGGACCGGGCGTCAGTGTCGCTCATCCAGATCCAGAAGACGATATGCTCGTCTTTGATGTCGAGACTATGGTGCAGGAAGGCCCGTTTCCGGTCATGGCCACCGCCGCCAGCCCCAACGCTTGGTACAGCTGGCTGTCTCCCTGGCTCGTCGGTCGCGGCGACGGTCATGAACGCAAGGACCATCTCATTCCCCTCGGACCTAGCAGCAAAGATGATCCACCGCGGCTTGTCGTCGGCCACAATGTCTCGTATGACCGCGCAAGGACGCTCGAGGAATACACGCTCGAACTCGGATCCACCCGCTGGCTCGACACCATGTCGCTCCACGTTGCAACTCGAGGCATCTCGTCGCCACAGCGCCCCGCGTGGATGAAGCACAACAAGGCAAAAGCCGAGAAGCGCGCAAAGAAGCTGCTCGAGCAGGCGGCGCTCAAGGAAGAGACTCGCCGAGCCATCGAGAATGCCCTATCGGGTCTCGAGTACGACTCGGACCAGCTCGAAGGTCTCAAGCTCGAGGCGCTCGCCATGGACGCTGAACAAGTTTCTCCGAGCACTGGCCCCACGGAATCGGCCGCGGTCGATAGCAGCGGCGCCACTGCTTCTCCCTCGACGCTCGACATGCCATTCAGCGATGATGAGAGCGGCGGTCTCGCCTCTCGTGTCTCCCAGCCCAGCTCCTCAGAATCACAGTGGCTCGAAGAGACGTCCAAGAACTCGCTCGCCGACGTGGCGCGCTTACACCGCATCCCCATGAAGGTCTCCAAGTCGGCGCGTAACGTCTTCGTCGATGGCGCATCGCGCCAAGAGATCCTGCAAGACGTCCAGCATCTTCTCAGCTACTGTGCCTCCGACGTCACCGTCACACACGAGATTTTCCGCCGCACTTGGCCCGACTTCGTCGCCCGCTGCCCGCATCCGGCCACCATGGCAGGTGTGTTCGGCCTCGGCTCCACCTTTCTCCCCGTCGACGACGAGTGGATCGACTACCAGCATAGGTGCGACGAGCAGTTCAATCGCATCAACGACCAGGTGCAGAAGTGTCTCGTCGAGCTCGCCGAGAAGCTGCGTGACGAGGGCACTCGTGACGTGCCATGGAGTCGCGCCGCCAAGATCGCCGAGGAAAGACAGATGATGACGGATCAAGAGCGACTCGAGCCGGTCTTTCCCGACCCGAACCGCGCGCGAGCTTGGTGGGAGGACGATGCATGGTACTCGCAGCTCGATTGGACGCCCAAGAAACCGAAAAAGGCCAAGGCTTCCGACGGCAGTGATGCGGACGCCCCGCGTTCCGACTTTTCTCTGCCAACCTGGTTCCGTGACGGCGTCCTTCGCAACAAGACCAAGGACGGCTTTGGACCGAAGAGCGTTACTGCTCAGCAGCTGTTGCGCTTGCGCATCGACGGCAAGGCTGTCTTGCGCAGCGAGTCGCGCGGATGGATGCTCGAGGACGGCACGCCGCTTGTGGGGAGCAACCTGTTTGCAGCGACCGCTCTGAAAAAGTATGGAGACCAGATGACAAGCGGCGCAGGCCCTACCGGGGAGGCCATTCTGTCTGCAATCCTGTCGCGCGATGCCTCACTTTCCGACGAGACTGCCGCCCAGTTGCGAACGCTTGCCGAGTCCATCAAGGACCTGTCTGAGGCAGAGATCCAAGCAGACGCGCAACTGGCCCAGCTTGACTGGTCGCTCAAGGACATTCGCCTCGAAGAAGTACGAGAACTGCAACGCAACAAGCAAACGTCTCCGGAAACGGATGGAGAGGGTGACGGCGCCTTGGCTTCGATCGCAGAGCCCGCATGGTGGCCGAAGTGGTATTGGGATCTGTACAAAAGCGCCACGGGCGAGCTGCAGGTCACCATCCGTTCCTCCATCGCTCCCGTCCTGCTCAAGATCTCGTGGCGAGGGTGCCCACTTTACCGCAGCCGCGAGCACGGCTGGGTCTTCCGGCACGATCCCGCCAACCAGGAGCTCATGACGCGACAGACGCCTCTTGCCTTTGGAATGGCAGCCGACGGCTTAGTGCAGCATCTCGCCGCACCCGTGGATGTCAAGGGCTCCAAGAACAAGAAGGGCAAGCCGAAGGGCAAAGGCGCGTCCAAGGCCAGCAGCATGCCTGCTCTGGTGGTCAAGGCGTACGGCAACTCGATATTCTACAAGGTCCCGCACAGTGAAGGAGAGGAAGCCAACGTCGGCAGTCCGTTCGCCAAGTCTTTCATCGCATACTTTGAGGACGGCACGCTGCAGAGCCAGCATCCGGACGAGGTAGGGCGCGCCGCAGCCAAGACCGCGCTGGATCTCAACGCGCAGTGCAGCTACTGGATCGCGGTGCGCGATCGTGTGCACAAGCAGATGGTCGTATGGAACGGCCAAGCAGGCACCGCCATGAAGTACCCTGAAGGCGCTTCTGGTGCGCGGCAAGATAAGGCGGGCGAAGCAGCGCGTCGAAAGGGTCTCATTCTGCCGCAAGTGGTCAGCATGGGCACGGTCACGCGACGCGCCATCGAGAACACCTGGCTGACGGCGAGCAATGCCAAGAAGAATCGAGTCGGTTCGGAGCTCAAGGCCATGGTCAAGGCGCCTCCGGGCTACAGCCTCGTGGGCGCCGATGTTGATTCGGAGGAGCTCTGGATCTGCAGTGTCATGGGTGATGCGCAGTTTGGCATCCACGGCGCAACCGCGGTCGGTTGGATGACGCTCGAAGGCACCAAAGCACTCGGCACCGACCTGCACTCCAAGACCGCCTCGATCCTTGGCACCAGCCGCAACCAGGCGAAAGTATTCAACTATTCGCGCATCTACGGCGCGGGCATCAAACACGCTACCCACTTGCTGCTCAAGGCCAACCCGAGCGTGACGAACGAGGACGCGACGCAGAAAGCAAAGGAGCTCTACATGGCCACCAAGGGACAGAACACGCACTCGGACGAGCTCTTCGGCGCAAAGTTCTGGTTTGGTGGCACCGAGAGCTTCGTGTTCAACAAGCTCGAAAGCATCGCCCTGTCGGACAATCCCAAGACTCCCGCGCTCGACTGTGGCGTCACCACGGCCCTCACCAAAAAGTTCCTGGGCAAAGTCGATTTCGGCAACGGCCGCATGTCGGAGGAGTACATGCCCAGCCGAATCAACTGGGTCGTGCAGAGCAGCGGTGTCGACTACCTGCATCTACTCATCACCGCCATGGAGTGGCTCACGAAGCGCTACAGCATCGACGCCAGGTTCATGCTTTCGGTACACGACGAGGTGCGATACCTGGTCAAGGACGAAGACAGATACCGCGCCGCTTTGGCGTTGCAGATCGCCAATATTTGGACCCGCGCCATGTTCGCCTTCAAGCTGCAGATGGACGACCTTCCGCTCGGTTGCGCGTTCTTTGCTCAGGTGGACATCGACAAGGTGTTGCGAAAGGAGGCGGATGACCCGTGCGTGACGCCTTCGCATCCCGATGCCATCCCGGTCGGCGTCGCTCTCGACATCGAGAAGATCTTGGAGGAGACCAAGGGTTCCCTCCTCCCGGACGGGACGTCGAGCTTGCGGGACGGTTCAGAGAGGTCGAGCATTCCAGCCACGCATGCAGAATCTTCGCCGTCGTACGTGCCGTCGACACAAGTGCATCGCTCGCTCGGAGAGCGCGGTCTGTACTTCTTACAGGCCCAGGCGTCAAAGGAGTTAGCTGAGATCCGCGCGCTGGAAGCGCGCGCAAAGATGACGGAGCAGTCGCCCGAACGCTCCGCCACGCCGGTTCGTATTCCTCGCACGCGTGCGACCGCACCCGAGAAGACTCGATCAGGCATCGCCTCAACCACCGCAGCCTCGAGGCGATCGAGAAGTACGTCGGCAGCGTTCGACCGAGACGACTGGATCAAGACCTGTGCGGAAGACGCAGCAGCCGAAGCGAAGAAACCCGCTCGCCGACGGACAGGTTCAGGTAGCCAGGCTTCCAGCGTTCGCTCAACGGGCGGCGCAAGACCAGCTGCGGCTGGCGCCAAGCGCAGTATTTCGGCCCACACGGTACCGATTAAGTCGGGCTTCTGCACTTTTGTGCCTGCCCGTCGCGAAGCGGCCACCAGCGAAGCTCAGTCAGTCGACGCTGAGCACGAGTTCGACGCGTTCTCTCTGAGTATGTTTCTGCCGAAGCGTCGCGTGAAGAAAAGGACGCCGTTCTTCAGAGAGGCGTCGCATCGACAAAGTGTGCTGTGGCAGCTGTATCGTCCGCTGTTGCAGCGATGTCCGTCGACGCATCCCGAGCTGCTGCGGGAGATCAAGAGGGTGATGCGCAAGAACAAGGCGATGACGTCCGAGGTGAAGACGGCGGATCAGATGCGACGAGCCCACGAACTGCTCGAAGTGCTCACGCTTGCGCAAAATGGCGATGCGACGGCGAAATCGACACTCGCGGCGCGAGAAGAGAAGCTGGCCCAGCGGAGACACGAGCAGTCGTGGAACGAGTTTTGGGAGGCCAAGCTGCACGCCAAGAAGTTTCCGAAGCGCATCGCGCACCACTCGGGAGCGTTGCTGCCGCCAACGATCTTCAATCCGCCACTGCCGCGGTACAAGCCGGTGCAGCCTACGGCGGTGAGCGTGATGATCTACCGGCGGCGCGTCGCGCGCCTGCGACGATCGGAAAGGCGCATGGAGGTCAACGAGCTACTTGCGGCGGCGCACATGGAGAGGAGAGTATTGAAGCTCGCGTGGCAAGGCACATCAGCAGCGCAGGCATCGGAAGCGTACGACGGTCCGGGCTTCGAGGATGCCTTGACGACGCAGGCGGCCATGATCGTCGAGGGTTTCGAACGTGATGCTGCGCGGGCGGCCCTGACGTTTGACCGCAAGACGCTCGTGCTGGCGAAGCGAGCCAGGCTTGCCAAGAAAAGGGTGCACCTCGCTCGCCGTCATGCCGCCGCTGTCAAGAAGCGACTCGGGAAGAAGGCAGCGTCGTCCGATGCGAAAGCGGAAGAGGAAGCAAAGAAGTGGCGCTTCTTACTGTAATTATCTCAGGAACACGTGCAATGGAACAGCACAAATAGGGTTCACGACCGGTCAAGGATTGCCTGGAGTGTGGTTGGGTGAGGCGGGTGATGCTTTGCGGCTTCGGTCTGCCAAGCGCATGTCAATGACACGGTCTGTCTCAGATATGGACGAGCAGAGTGGTACCGACAGATGAAGCCAAAACGATTCAGGGACGAAGCGAGGGTCAGGATGGGAGGGCACACAGCTGCAAGAGAAGACGTCGCCAGAATGTCGGCTTTGCCGTGCAGCGGCCACCCCCACGTCGGCGTGAGCTTCTGAACAACACTGCAGCGGGCCAAGCTATTTTTGATGCTTTTCAAGCAGGACGTTAGAGACGTCGGAATGGCCGAAGGAAGATACAATCGATAAGCTGCCATTCGAGACCTGAGCTTGGATTCGGTAGTAGCATTGGTATTACCCCTCGACAAGCGTCGGTACGTCCGAAGGCTGCTTGCTGCCCGTTGGGGCCGTCACGGAAGCTTGGGCTATGCGACAGCCAAGGCCGAAAAGACGCGATCTTGGGTCGGGAATCGGCGCTAGCCCAAATCGGCTCTTTTTCAGAGCTGCTCATGCACCGAGCAGATCCTACGACGTCACGGCACCGCGGCGGTTCGGGCCTAGCTTGAACTCAAATTCGCGGCTTCTCCGCCTCTTCGGCACATCTGACGCTCTTACGCCCGGGCGTCAGCCAATGACAATCGATCCAGCATAAAGCTTGGAAATCGACCTTCTCGACACTGTACAGCCATGTTCACCGGAGTGCAGAAGAGAGCGGAACGAGAGAAGGCGGAATCCAAACGGAGATTGATCGAGCTGGGTAGCATTCCGGTCTGTGCTGCTGCTGTTTGCCCGCTGTGCATGGAGGGGAGTGAAGGGCCTGCCAACTCCGCCAAAAATAGGACGTGGCGCTGCACAAGCCCCGAGACCGCGCCAAGCCATGACCAGGGAGCAAGGCTGCGCTATGCAAGCCAGTTTTTTCTTACATATCCGCAAACGGCTCTGCGGAGGTTGCGAGGTGGAGTGCATGCGCTAAGAGTCGGCATTTTCACTGCAGCGTCCAGGCCCTGCTAGGCCCGCTGGGTCGATGGCCCGCCCTCACCTTCTGGCGAGCCAACAAAGGTCGGCTGAAAGCTGGGCTGAAGCGTGTCGGCTCGCATCTGCGATCCAACCATTTGGAGCCCAGCCCGAGCGTGCCGTCCTGGATGGCTGCCCGATGAGCGCATTTCGGCGAGCTTCCATCCACGGCATTGGCGTGCCGTCCCTCAGCTCGATTACGCACCAGCTCGCTCTCCTTTGCCTGCCTATCGGATCCATCCGCACGCTCGCTCTCCCTCTACAAACCTAGCCCACCCGCTCTTGCCTTCCAACCACATCCACCATACCTACAATCCCCTCACATTTGATACCCAGCAACCTCCTGCTCGGCCTCTAGATACCGCCTAGAACCTCATTCGTCACCTATTCACGCTTCAAGATGACTGACCTCTCTCGCAACGGCTCGGTCCTCGTCGCCGAGATCAAGGCCATCCACCCGCCCCAGGGTGCCAACGGTGCTGCTGCTGTCCCCGGCACGGCCACCGACGGCGGTGCGGCTCCCGCCGTCGACCCCTCGATCACCTCTCCCCAGGCCTCGCAGATCTCCAACGGTCACGCGCCCCAGGCCTCGGAGCTGAGCGCTGGCACGGGCGCCATCGCTGTCAACCACAGCGCCGATCCCTCGGTGGCCACGGGTGTCGCTGTGCCTGCCACCGTGCCCGAGTCTGCGCCTATTGCGCCTGCTGCTGCCCAGCCCGATCACGCCGCAGCTGCTGCGGCTGGCGCTGGCGCCGGCGCTGCTGCTGCTCCTGGTCTGGTCCAACCCCAGACCACTCCGATCCAGCCCTATCAGCCCAGCGAGGCAGCACTCCAGCCCACGCACATCAACACCGCCGTGCCCGCTGCTGGCGCCGCCGCCCCTGCTTCGGCTGCCCCTTCGGCTCTCAGCGCAGCTGGCACCGCCCCCGGAACGGCTCCCGGCAGCGTGATCAGCGCCACCTCGCCCATTTCCGCCGGTCAGGCCCCTGTCCAGCCGCAAACCGCCCCCGTGGCCGCCCAGCAGCCCCAGCAGCTCAACGCGGTCGCCCCCGCCGCCGCCGGTGCCGCCGCTGGTGCTGCTGGCGCTGGTGCCATTGTGGCCCACCCGGCACCCACGACCGTGGCTGCGACCGAGGCGCCCAAGTCGGCGCTGAGCCCCAAGGAGGTAAAGAAGATGGACAAGCTGATGAAGACGGAGGCTAAGAACGAGCACAAGTCGCTCAAGCGCGCCATCAAGGACGCCGCGTCGGCCGAGAAGCTCTTCCGCAAGTCGCGCGACGCCGAGCAGCAGTCGATCAAGCGCCACCAGAAGGCGACGACCAACGAGCACAAGGCGGCCAAGGCGCTCAACAAGGCGCAGGCCGAGCACGAGAAGTACGCCGCCGAGCTCGCCAAGGCGGTCGAGGAGCTGGACATCAAGAAGCGCCACACGGAGAGCACGCGCGAGGGCTACGAGAAGGCCAAGAAGCACATTGACGAGCTGCGCAACCAGAAGACCGTCAACGACCAGGCTCGTTCGCGCCAGGCTGCCCAGATCCACGGCGCCCGTGCCTAAGCGCGCGTTGCGACGCGGACGAGCTCAACTGCTCACTCTCCGCCAATGACGTCTCTGTCTGCACACCGCCGTACGCACCTCGTTCTTCCTCTAATCCAAAGATACCCGGGGGCGATGCGTCCGTCGGGCAAGTGCAATGCAACTCGCCCCTTTTGACTCTTCGTTGGCTTTGTTGGTGGTGCCTGTTTTCTGTTCGATGCCCGCCTCTGATACGGGTGCCAGCTGTCAATACGAATCGAGATCGCCATCATTCCGTCTGTGACCGACAAGCACCTTGAGCGCCGTGTGAGTGATGCGGCGTGGAGTGTTGAAGAGGCTTGGGAGTGGATGAGTTCTTTCGTGCGAGAGAAGGGGGTGGATAAAAATGGGCGATTACAAATGGCTCGCGCGGCAGCGAGCGGGGCTAAGTGGAGAGCTGGGATGGCACGCGCGCTGGCTTGCGGTCGAGTAGAGGGCGCGGCGAGCCGATCTTTTCCGTGTGACCCCGCGCTATCCGTTGGCGGAAGCGAGAGAGAGAGAGAGAGCGTCCCACACGCTGGAGAGTGGGAAGCCGGGTTTGTGTTTGAGTGTTGCTGATCACCATCCACCATCACCCTTTTTGTATTCGCCATGCTTGCTACACGACCTCTTCTTTCGCTTGGACTCGGACGATCGTCGGCCTCGGTGAGCCGTCTTGGCCTGCGTGCTGCGTGCATCGCTCCTGTGCGATCGGCGCTTCCTCGCTTCTCGCGCATGGCAAGCACCTCGACCTCGGCGCCTACCACCAAGCTCTCCCAGCAGCAGAACCTGGATCTCCTCAACGAACAGCGCGCAAAGCGTCCTTCCAGCCCCCACTTCACCATCTACCAGCCCCAAATCACCTGGTACCTCTCCATCATCAACCGTATCACCGGCACCGGCCTCTCCGTCCGTAAGTATCCCCCTTCAACCTCCCCAAAACATCCACCCCCACCATCCCAATTTACTAAAACCACTTTGATCTGCTTGGATCTTGGGCTACAGTTCTGTATGCGTACTTTGCTGCTTACGCGGGGTACCCGCTCTTTGGATCGGCAGAGGCGCTTTCGAGTGCAAGCCTGACCGACTTTGTCGCAACGCTCCCCGTCTGGTTCAAGACCGCCGTCAAGGTCCCCCTCGCCCTCGCCTTCAGCTTCCACAGCCTCAACGGCCTTCGCCACCTCGCTTGGGACTGGGGCTACGCACTCACCCTCAAGGGCGTCTACTCCACCGCCTACGTCGTCATGGGCGCCACCGCCATCTCCACCCTCGCCCTCCTCTTCATCTAATCCTCCGATTCGCACGAGGTTTCGGATCAAGACCGTCGGTTCAATTGCAAGTGCTGAAAACACAAACAGCAAGGGATCTGGAACCCAGTGCACACCGCGCAGACTGTGCACACACGGAGAAGAGGGCGCGAACTGAGAAACACGGACACGCGCAACACTTGAGGTGAATCTGAGATTGCTCGAGACAAATCTAGGAGGATACAAAAGCGGACATGTGGGCGGGCTAGCGGCGAGCGCCCTCATCGTCGCTCTCTTCGCTCGCATCGCTTCCGCTCTCGCTGCCCGATTCGCTGCCAGACTCGCTGCCGCTCTCGTCGTCGTCCTTGCCGAGATCAATGTGGGTGCGTTCCATCTGGAATCCGACCTGCTCGAGCTGGGACTCGATCTCGTCGACCTTGCTTGCCGGCGCGACGACAGCCACGACGCTGTGGGCCGGATCAAAGAGCGGCAGAATGTACTGCCTCAACGAGCGCCTGATGTCGTCGAGCGTCACCTTCTGCACGGCCGACAGCAGCAGCTTACCGCGGTGCTTGGGCGCCTGCTTGAGCACCTGGTCAAAGAAGCTCTCCTGCGCCGCACCGGACACCGTGCCTTCCGCCTCGGCAATGTTGAAGTGCAGCGAGCTCTTGGCCGACTCGAGCGTAGTCTCGTCGATCTCGAGCACCAACTCCTCCTCTCCATCCGCCGTCTTGGTGGACTCGCCGCAAAGCGCGCGAATGACCTTGCGCGCCTCGACAAACGCCTTGGCCGAGTCGGGCGAGCGATACAGGCTGAAGTGGATCAGCTCGCTCTCTGGGTTCGACACGATGCTCGCACCGTACGCCAAACCGGCACCGCGGATGTAGCGCCACAGGTACGACTCCATGGCGTTCAGAATCGTAATCGTCGTGATGAGCGCCGGAGCATCCGCGTGCGTGTACGACGGAACGCCCTTGCTGGTAAAGTACGAGTAGGACGACTCGACCGTGGGAAGTGCCGTGATGAGACCCTTGCGCGCCGGCGCCCGGCCCAGCGGCGTCAGCATGTCCTTGCTCCACGGCACGGGCAGCGTAGGCTTGGCCGGAACACCGGACCACGCCGGATGCGCAAAGTGCTCCGCCCACGACGCCTTGGGCTTCTCCAGCGCCAGAATGTCGCCCGCCACCGAAACACGCAGATTCTCCGGGCGCAGCAGCGTAGCTCGAATGCGCTCAAAGTCGGCCACCACCTTGTCGGGGTCGGTGTTGAGCGCTTCCTGCAGAGCAGGCATGGTCTGCACCAAGTTGAGGATGCTGTTGGCCAGGTTGGTCGACTTTTCGCCATCGAGCGTCAGCGATCGGCTGAGCGCCGAGGCGATGGCGCGCCCATTGCGCTTCTGCTCCGGCAGGCTCTGGATGATCTTGCTGATCGACACCTTGAGACGGTCGACCGCAAACTCGCTGCCCCACAGCAGATCACGAAGCCATGCGATGCCCTTTTCGTAGTTGGCACGCTCGAGCTTGAGTTCGGCGCAGACAAGCTCGCCGAACCCGCCGCTGCCGAGCGAGACGTCGTACTCGAGCGTGTCCTCGTCCAGGCCCTTGACCACCTCCTCGTACGTCAACGACGCCTTGGTCGCATCCTGTCGCACCAACGGCAGCGAGAAGAGCACGGAGAGGTAGAGCTGCATCTGCGCGCGCAGCTCCTTGGGCAGATCGGTGGTGGCAAACACGAGCGAGATCGAGACAAAGGCCGAGCTGACGTGGTCGAACTGCACAAAGTAGGGGAGCGAGGCGGAGTCCGCATCGACGTGGGCCTGGATCTTCTGGTCCAGCTCATCGCGCGTGTTCTCCACTTGCAAGCCATAGGCTGTGGTCTTGCTCGGCTTATCGCTGGCAGAGGCGATGGGTTGCACCTGTGCGGTTCCGACTGGGATCCACTTGATGCTGTCGGTGCTGGGGATCTTGAACTGCTTGAGCATCTCGTCTGGGATGGGACGGTCGTTCTCCTTCTTGGCCGCCTCGAGCTGTGCTTCAAGGCGCTTGAGGCCGTCTTCGCCCAGCTTCTTACGCCTCTCTTCCTCGAGCGCCTTGGTGTCGGCCTTGAGCTTGTCCGACAGCGCCGATGAGGGACGGCCAACGACAACGAGCCTGGGGTTCTCGACAAGGTACTGCTGCAGCAGGTCGGTCCACTGCTGGCTGGTCCAGGTGAGCAGCTCGTCGTAGCGCTTCATGTCGTCGAGCGCATTGTGGAGATCCTCGCCGGTGCGTTTGCCGTAGAGGAAGTCGGTGATGAGCAGGTCAGCAAACGAGTCAGCAGGCTTGGTCTCGAGCTGCGAGAGCACCTTGAGTTTGTCGCGCTTGATGATCATGTGCATCCTGTCCATGTCGATGCCGTCCTTGACGACGCCGGCGAAAAGGTTGACGAGCTGCTGATCGAGACGGTCGAGCTGCTCGGAAGGCACCGAGGAGAAGTAGGCCGAGAGCAGCGTGGCGCCCGCCTTGTCGGTCGAGCCAATGTAGGCGTCTGTGCACAAGGGGTCGTCGCGCTCGACAAAGGCCTTTTGAATCACCGACACGGGCGAGTCGGTCAAGTAGGTGCTGAGGACGTTGACGGCCTCGCACGTCATCCAGTCCTGGAATTTGGGGCCCACCCAAGAGATCTGAATCTCGCCGACGCTCTCGTCCTTCTCGGGGAAATCGACAAAGGCGCGTCGACGCTTGGGGTCGGGTTGAGCGCCCTCGGCAGGAGGGTCGGCGGGATCGAGGCCGGGCTGCTCCTTCTTCGATCCGTCGATCTGAGGAGGAATTGCCGAAGCGGTCTCGACAAACGGTCGCTTCCAGCCGCGTGGTCCTTGAGGCTGAGCATCGCGCTTGGTGACCAGACGCTTTTCGACGGCGGCGAGCGAGTCGAGCAGGTCGGCGCGTGCAAGAGGTCCACACACTACAAGGGCAGCGTTGTGCGGGGCGTAGTACTGGTGGTGGTAGTCGCGAATCTTGTCTATGTTGAGTACGCGCAGGGCGGACATGAGACCGCCAGTTTCGGAGCGGTAGGCGGAAGTGGCCGGATAGAGCATTCGCTGCGACTTGAGTTCCATCAGATCCGCAGGCGAGTTCTCGCGACCTTGCATCTCGGAGAAGACGACGCCGGCATCCTGGCCCTTGCCGTTGACGTGGTACACTTCGGTGACGAATCCTTCATTGGTGAGGGTGGGGAAGAAGACGTGGTCGAGGTACACGGGAAGCATGCGGAGGAAGCCGTCGGAGCCTGCGGTGGTGAGGGTGTATGCGGTGTGGTCGTTGGCGGTCCAGGCGTTGGTGCCGCTGGCGAAAGCCCTGTTGGCGAGGGTGTCTAAGACGCCTTTGAACGGGTACAGGTCGGAGCCGAGGAAGATGAGATGCTCGAGGGTGTGCGGCACACCAGAATCCTCAAAGATCTCGGAGGCGAGGGTCATGTAGCAGTTCAGTAGTGGCGAATCAAAGTTGGCCCAGAGCACGGTGAGACCGGTTTCTCTGGATCGCCATTTCTCGACCGACATGCCAGGAGCATAGTCGAGGTCGTACCGGGTGACGAGGTCGAAGTTGCCGTGTTGGGAAGGCAGCCCGTTAGGGGCTGTCGAAGAGGAAGCACCGTCGGCGGGCATGATGCTTGCGTGGCGATTCACAGAGGTTGTGAACGTCCTGCGGGTCGGAGCGTGAGAAAGGTAGGCGGCGAAGGCAGCAGTGGCCAAGGTCAGAGAGCGACCCGTGCTCGGGAAACGAATGTTGGAGAGACGCGACGTGCCGAGAGTTGCGTACGACTTGGAGGCCAGGGTTCGCGGTGCGGTGGCAGAGGAGCTTCTAAAGAGACGAGCTGACTGGCCAGAGAGGAGAGCGCGCGTTGCCAGAGGCATCAATCCACGAGTGATGTCGATGTCGCAGAGGGTCGCACCGAGACGAATCTGACAGGAGGCAGTCTATGTGGTCGAAGCTAAGGATGGTGACCAGCAAGGTTGCTTTTGGTTGCTTAGCGAGTGGACCCCGTCGGCGTTTTGAGCTGAGTTTGGTGCGGTGCCACACGCAAAATTGCAGGGTGGGGATTGTGATCGGGCTCGATCTAGGGTCACGGCCAGATCGTCGGAAGTCGGACCCTAGAAGAAAAGTGGGATCGGGTGTCGGGCGAAGCAGGAGCGAGATTTTTCGGCGGCCACGGAGATTACGGCGGGCAGTTGGTCAGCTGCGAGGCGGCTCGAGGAATTCCGCCACAGCTGAGCGCAACGACGTGATGGCTGCATGATCTCGAAGCGCAACCTCTCCTCCACAGGCGCCAAGACACCTCTTGCACCCATTCAACCATCTATACCCGTCTCACGACATCTGTACAATACTGTCCAATCCCTCTTAGCGTGTTCAGCAGCGCTACGACACCTGCCCATCATGGCCGACGTACAGAAGAACAACAAGTTTGTCACCGAGCTGAACCCGGAAGGCATCAAGCCGTGAGTAGACGAGCGTTCACGATGATGCGCTGATGGTATGGAAGGCTGACGATTTGGAATTGCTCTGCGAACACAGCTGCTGTGCCTGCCCCGAGACCAAGTCGGCGCGAGACGAATGCTTCTTCAAGTTTGGCCACAGCGTCGAAGAGCACGGAGAGTCGGCGCGCAAGTGCGAGGAGCTCGTCAAGAAGCATCGCGAATGCATGGCCAAGCTTGGATACAAGATCTGAGCTGAACTTCCTTCTTAGCATATCTTTGCTGCTGCCAAGCTCGTTACCAGGCCACAGCGCTCTCGACAAGCTTGCAGCGCTTCCATCAGCACTCTCTAGATTCTGCTCTCGTCCACCACTCATTGTACCAGTAATCCTGCCATCTGCACTTTGTACCACATACGCACTTTAATCATCCGCCATAGATCGACACCACGACTGTGTAGCCTGTCGAAAGCGACCTGTTGTTGCTATGCATGCAAGGGGGGCACCGTGTTGCCAGTACCAGCGACTCTGCAAGCTCCGCTGTGCAAAAGCTCGGTCCGGTTTGATTAGAAATCCGGCCTGGATACCGAGACGCAAGGCTATCTAATCGGCCGCTCGCCGAAATCTTAGGCTCGCTTCGGAGATTTCATATCGCCTGAGTCACACGCCCAGGCGACCGACCCCACACCGCTTCTCTCCTTCCCAACATCCTCGTTCTCTGCTCTCACGACAGATCTGCATCGACTCCGGATCGAGCGCCGGGGACAGCACACCGTCCGTTCACAAGTGCTCAGCATGTCGCTGCCAGCCACCGACCAAGCTGCCACGGCCGCCTCCACATCGGCGTACTTTGCTCGGCCCAACCCCACCGCGAGCCTCTTGCTCTCGCACAGGCCGCCAGCCGGCAAGCTGGTGCTCGTACTGGGCACAGGCAAGCTCGCTGCATCTCGATGCTTTGCGTGTCTCGAAGCGGGCATCAGGCCTGTGGTGCTTAGCGTCGCTGCATCCCCAGCGAACCAAGCTTGTGCCGAGATCCAGCACCGCATTGACTCTGCGCAGGCGTTGCATCATTCCATCGAGAGCAACGCCTTGTCGACAGTAGATTCGGTAGAACAATGCTGGAACCACATCCTCGACACATACGATGGCGAAGACAACGATATCTTTGCCGTCTGCATCACCGATACCCTGCACTCTGGTGATGAACCGAGCGCATCAGCGAGCACTGCCTCCAGGAACAAGCCAAGTCTCGATGGCGATGACGAGCTACTGGACACCGCCGCACCGCTCACATCGTATGCCCGAGCCGAAATCATCAGCCGGCTGTGCCGAAAGCGACGCATCCCCATCAATGTGGCCGACAAGCCTAACCTTTGCGACTTTTCCTTCCCCGCCAGCTACCGCTTCCCTTGCACCAACCCCATCTCGCCACTTGATAGCACCGGGGACGCCATGCTTCAGATCAGGTCCACCGAAGTGGTCTTCTCATCCTCGCTACAGATAGCTGTCACCACCAACGGGCGTGGCTGCCGACTCGCAGGTCGCCTCAGGCGAGAGATCGTGTCGGCGCTGCCGCACAATGTCGGAGATGCCGTGGAGAAGGTGGGCATCATGCGTGATCTGGCCAAGCGGCAGGCGGAGAAGCCTCAGGATGCATCTGGCAGCGCAGCCGCAACCGTCGGCGCATCCGCCTCATCTCCGCTCAAGCGCCTCAAGCGCAATGCAGCACGCGCAGGCAAAGACGGCACAGCCGATGTCGAAGAGGAAGATCTCTCCTTCGACACGACGCCGCTCAACAGTCCCGTCCCGCAGCTCGTGCCCAAGAACCCGTTAGAGAGCGTGACCACCAACGCGCGTCTCAAGCAGCTGCAGGTCGAGATCCAGGCACGCCACGAGCAAGAAGCGCAGCAGGCCGAAGAGAGGACCAAACGCAGGATGCGCTGGGTGGCGCAGATCAGCGAATACTGGCCGATCGAATACCTCGGCAACCTCGCCGAACAGCAGATGAAGGACGCCCTTCGCGCGCATGGCGAAGAGCAGTCAGCCCCAGTGCCGCCTGCTACCACCGCTGTTGGTGCCGATGCAACTCAGCACAGGGAAGGCCAAAACATCAACGAGCCATCTTCGCGCGGTCGATCCACTGCTCCACGTGCAGATCAAGATGCTTCCGCTGAGCCATCAGCTTCGCTGGCCCAGCGAGCGCGGTCGCAACACTCGCTCGATATCCGCCCGCCGCCTCCCGAGACGGCGCGCAAGGGCCACATCTACCTTCTCGGGTCTGGGCCCGGCCATCCAGGCCTGCTCACCACCATGGCATACAAGCTGCTCACTTCTGCCTCGACGGACCTTATCTTGTCGGATAAGCTCGTGCCCGCCGCAATTCTGCGGCTGATTCCGCAGAGCACGCCGCTGGAGATCGCCAAGAAGTTCCCGGGCAATGCGGAGGGCGCGCAGTCGGAACTCGTTGCCAAGGCGCTTCGCGCGGCGCTCGAGGAGGGCAAGACGGTGGTGCGCCTCAAGCAAGGCGATCCGTTTGTGTACGGGCGCGGCGGCGAGGAGGTGCTCGCCTTCCGACGTGCGGGCATCGAGTGCACCGTGGTGCCCGGCATCAGCAGCAGCATCGCAGCGCCCGCCATGCTCGGCATTCCCGTCACCCAGCGCGGTGCGGCCGACTCGCTTGTGCTTTGCACTGGCGTCGGTAAGGGTGGCAAGAAGGTCAAGCTGCCCGGATACGATCGTGGCCGCAGCCTCATCGTGCTCATGGGCGTCGCCCGGCTGGCAGCCGTGGTGGCCACGCTCACTGCAGGCGGCTCGTTGGGCGCAGTTGACGCCGACAGCATCGGCGACCGCGAGGGCGCCGTGTTTCCACCGTACACGCCCATCGCCATCATCGAGCGCGCCAGCTCGTCCGACCAGCGCATGGTGGCGAGCACGCTCGATGGCATCGTCGAGGCTATGGAGAATACGGGGGAACAGAGGCCGCCGGGCATGATGCTCATCGGGTGGTCCGTGCTGTCCCTCGAAGGCGACGGCGATACCACGATCCAGGACGACGCACTGACTATTGAGTCGGAGCAGCAGCTCGAGGCCAAGGACCGCGAACGCGTGCAGAGGTGGCTCAAGGGTCGACGCTGGATCGTGCGCGAGGGTCTCGACCAGTCGTACCGCGATGCGCTCGCTGCCTTCCACACTGCACCTCTCCAGCTGCCGGCAGTAGCCCTGACCCACCATCAAGATGAAAAGGCGCAAGTGGCTGGTGCAGACGCAGAGGATGCGGAGCGCTTCAGCAAGCGCGACGAGAGTGGCTGGGCTCCTGCCCGCTATGCGACCGGTGTGCCCGAGGGCGGCTGGATGGCAGGCGAAGCACCCAACCGACCTGCGACCGACGAGCTCGCATACGAGCAGGACAAGACCTACGCCGAGATCCAAGCTAAGCTTCGCGCCGTCTAGAACCCGACACACCACGCACTTGGTATGTTGCAGCAATCGCATTCTTATCTCTTCGCATGTCGTGGGTGAGTGCAGTCTATTTGGCAGTGTCTTTGATGATCATCCGGCCTCTGCCAGGGCCTACTTTGAGTTTGGTTTGTGGTTGGGCGACTTTCTCGGTGCGTTTGCGGCTCCAACTGACTCGTGCCGTATTCGAGCTATCCTGGAGGGGCAAGTCTGGCGTCGAACTGGACGACTTGAATCTTAGGGCAGCTGCAAGCTTCGAGGTAGTTTTGGTTTGTGCATCGTTTGGAGCCGGGTTGGATGTGGGAGGAGTTATATTGTACCGAAACGCCGAGTCCGCCGAGGCGACAGGAGCCAGGGTGAGGGAAGAGACGATGTGATGGAGTGCATCCACCTTGCGCGCCAGATCGGTGAGGTCGGTTTCATCAGCCGGCTCCGAGAGCGTACGGCTCGCAGACGAGACGGGAGAAGGAAGGCCGTATGGATGATCCATCCTTGGCGCCATTGCATGGCTCGGATCGTAGTATCCAGCTGGATGGGGAGTCGGCCTGTAGTATCGAGACGAGCTGCTGCTGGTGGTGCCGGAGAAGAGCGAGGGTGTTGCACGACCGTCGTGTTCGGGCCATGGTGGAAGCGGCCGCGTGGGTGGTGGGGCTCGACGCTCGAGATCGCGCTGTCGACTTTGAAGTTGCAGAGCCATGGTGAGCTGCTCCACCTGCCTGCGCAAAGCCTCGACCTCAAAGCTGTCCTGAGAGGCGCGCGGTGGTTCCGACAGGCGCTTGCATGCCTCCAGCCTCGGAGAGCCATCGATACAGCTGGCATCTTCCCATGCCGCCTCAATCTCGTCGGCCGTGCCCAGTCCATCTGCCATGTGAAGCCCATAGATGGCCTGCTCGCGGGTCGAGGCCCCAGTCGGATATCCCGGCGCCAAGAATCTCGACAGCGGCCGCCGCTCGATTCCGGCAGCCCCGCGAGGCACTGCTCGACTCTGCATATGGGCAGGGAGATGGTATGACATGTGACTGTGGTTCCAGGCAGGAACGTGCTTGTCGAGGTTGTCGGGATGTGCGCTTGGGACGGTATTGATGGTGTCGGTGGTGGTATTAATAGTGTCGTGCGTGAAGATGCTATCGGCATCGTACGATCTCGTTGATTCTGAGCGAGCGGACATGCTGTTGCTGTCCATTGTATCACTTTGGGCCGCTTATTGTTGATGGATACCCGGATCGACCGCCGCAACGGATGAGGAATGTGGGAGCAAATAGTTGATAGGCTGTCAGAAGCTCGCGTTGCTACCGTACACCGAGTTTATGTTGATGAAGCCGATCCAGACGCAACGAGCGGAACACAGCAGCAGAAATCAGTGGGGACCCATTCCTGTGTCCCAGGGGAAACGACGATTGTGCAGATGAAACTGGACGGTCCCGCATCCGATGCGGTGGAAAGACTGTCCATGGCTGATGTAGCTCTATCTATCCGAAGCAGCGAGCTAAGCGATGTCGGCCACAGCCGCAAGGGCGGACCGGTGGCGGCTGATACTCGGAAGCATGTCGATCGCAAGCGAAGGCAGCGTTTCTCACGAGGCGCGGCAAGCCCGAGCCGATGAGAACTGATGGCGACGTTCCTAGGACCCTACTGCGGATCTAGCTTCACTCATCCACAGGACGGAAGCGGCGTCTGCCCCTGCTAGCTCCGCCTGCAAGCTCGTATGAACACATGCAGACCCACGCCTGTTCGCCGAGCGTGGTGGGAAACGATGCGTCTTTCTCTTTGGTGCTTGCAGGTGCGTGTGGGTCTCGTCTGCGCGCTGCATGCGCGCCAAAGCAAGAAGACTTGACCGGGGCGGGATTGCAGTCGCTTCGATTCGGACGAGCAGCTTCCATGGCAACTCGCCGCACATTTCTCACGCACCTGCAAGGTCCTTGTGGCATGCTGCTCCAGCCACCACTTGGCTGTGCAGCGCGGCGACGTCGGGCGCAAGAAGCGCGGGATCTCTCTGCTGCCAGATGCTTATCTGGGCGTTGGCACAATCTGGCAGTTGCCCCACTCCGACCAATGCGTGCAGCCGGGAGATAAGGAGCGGGCAGGAAAAATTCGATCGTTGCTGTTATGTTTCTCGCGTCGAAAAATAGCTGAACTTCTTTCGAAGTCTAACAAGGTCCGAAAAATCGACTCGAGCACGCCAACGTCGGGGTCGCTCGCGCAATGGGCTCGACATGACGCCTTCGCAGCGCATGTCAGAATGGGCCGCGGCAGTGCAGCTCGGATTTACGTGGGTTGGACTACGCAAGCAGCCTGGGCCGTGTCAGGTTGCGCCATCGCCGCCTTGTCTTTGCCTCATGGCGACATGGGTCCACTCGGCACTTTGCGCGGCCTCAGCCTCTGCCAAGTGGTGGATGTCGAGCGATGGCGAGCTCATCCCACCCCTGGTCGGCGCAGCTTCCCCACATTCGCCTGCTCGCATGGCGCAGCATCCTCGCCTCGGCACCTCGACATGCCGTGCTCGCTGACGCCTCCTTTTGCAGCGCCGCCAAGTCACCGACGTCCACAGCATTCATGCAGGGCTTGCGTGCGTGTCGTGTGTAATGCCGCTCTGGCCTAGACTGCCTCTTGCCTCAAGCATCGCTCACATTGAACCAAAGCCAAGCCCCGCATTTGCTCGCGCTTGAGCGTCTGGAGCCCGATGATGGAACAGCCACCGAGCTCGTAGCACGCTTGCTACGATCCCGGCGTAGATGTAGCGCCCCGGAAAGCCGTCCTCCGGCTTATGAGCTGGCTTGATGGCGTGTCCAGTCACGCAAGACCTTCGAGATAAGCTGAGAAGAATGGGCAGGATTCACCTCTGCGGTCGCCGGTACACGGCTGAGCCAATGCATTGTCTGCCCCGAACGTTGACTCACGCAGACTGAGCTTGTAGCAACAAGGCCAACGTATAAAGAGCTGAGCCTCGTTGGTCTCATCCGCCCCGTCCACTAACGCATTATCTTCTCAAGCAAGAATCACTCTCAGTTCCCGTCTTTGCTTACATCCCCTCCATCACAACCATGGCACCTGTCGCAGTGGAGCCTCGCCCCACCTCGCCCTCCGTGGCTTCGGGCTCGAAGGCCAACGGTAAGCGCTTTGCTGGCGCCTCGACCAACCGCGCGCACAACTACTCGTCCGAGCACTTTGACCTCGGCGCCCTGGCGACCGAAGACGACTACCCGTACAACGACTTCAAGCCGTCCTTTCCCAAGGTGCACTGGGACGCGTACGAGCCCATTGAGCCGCCCACGGACCGCGGTCTGTTCGCCGACCCGGAGAAGAAGGCGCTGTTTGGCGCTGCCACGGCGGTCAAGGATCTGACGCGCACCATCGGTACCGAGCTCGAGGGCATCAAGCTCGGCGAGCTCAGCGACAAGCAGAAGGACGAGCTGGCGCTGCTCGTGGCTGAACGAGGCGTGGTGTTCCTGCGTGGTCAGGATGACTGGACCATTGACCAGCAGCTCGAGCTCGGACGCTACTGGGGACCTCTGCACAAGCACGCCACCACGGGTGTGCCTGCTCGTGGCGACCTGGACGAGGTGCACGTGGTGTACGCGCACCCGACCTCGGACCCCAACGAGAAGGTGTACCGTGGGCCTGTGCAGCACTCGCGCGCCGACCTGTGGCACTCGGACGTCACGTACGAGGTGAACCCTCCGTCCTACACGAGCTTCAAGCTGCTCGTCTCGCCCGAGGCTGGTGGAGACACGCTGTGGGCTTCGGGCTACGCTGCATATGACCGCCTATCGTACCCACTGCGTCAGTATCTCGAGTCGCTCACTGCGATCCACTCTGCAGTGGACCAGGCGGAGGGCGCGCGTCGATACGGCAACACGGTGCGCCGCGAGCCGGTCGAGACCGAGCACCCGCTCGTGCGCGTCCACCCGGTGACCAAGCACAAGGCGCTCTTCTTCAACCCGGGCTTCGTCAAGTACATCCCCGGCGTGCCCAAGGCCGAGTCGGACTACCTCGTCCAGTTCCTCACCAACCACGTCTCGTCGGCGAGCGACTTTAGCGTGCGCTTCAAGTGGAACGCAGGCGACGTGGCCATCTGGGACAACCGCACCAACATCCACTCGGCCATCTACGAGGATGTCGGCGTCTCCAGGAGGCACGCCGTCCGCGTCGCCGTGCGCGGAGAGATCCCCACCGACAGCGAAGACGGCACCAGCCGCGAGGAGGAGTACTACAAGGCCAGGGGCTTCCGCGTCGACAGGAGCGTGCAGAAGGGCCAGCGCCGCCAGGCAGGCTACAAGGACTAGTCGCTCCCGTTTGCATCCCTCTGAACCCACCTATACCCGCATCGCCACATCTGCATCGCAATCGACCGTTTCACAGTACGAACAGTCCGCCTGCCTGCTGCCTGCTCTTGAGTGTCTGTCTGCCTCGGCGAGCTTGATGAGTAAGGATCTAACATATTGTCATAATTTGAGGGGGTTTGCCTCCACATCAGAAGTCGCTGCGCGCTGCTGCACGAGAGCAGTAGAAAAGCAGCAGTCAGCAGTGCAGGTGTCTGACTGAACCCTGTCATGCATGCCGCCTGTCGTCATCCGAGCAGCGGCGGTGCCGAGCCCGACAGCGCGAGTAGCGGCGCCGTAGGCCCGTTTGGAAGAACTGAGCCTCGCCCGCTTCGATAGCTGAACCTCTACTTTACTTTCCACCACAACCCGAGACCAAAGCACACACTACGATGTCGGACAGCGAGGTCAAGATTGGGAGCTACTTGCTCGAGCGCCTGGCGCAGCTGGGCACGCACAGCGTGCAGGGCGTTCCGGGCGACTTCAACATGGGCTTCCTGGACCTCATCGAGGACCACGCCAAGCTGCGCTGGATCGGCAATGCGAACGAGCTCAATGCGGCGTACGCCGCAGACGGATATGCGCGCGTCAAGCGTACGCTCGGCGCCGTGGTGACCACGTTTGGCGTAGGCGAGCTGAGTGCGCTCAACGGCGTGGCCGGCAGCTTCTCGGAGCGTCTGCCGGTGATCCACATCGTAGGCGTGCCCTCCACAGCGGCACAGGGCAGCCACTCGCTGCTGCACCACACGCTCGGCGACGGCCGCTTCTCGGCATTTGAAAACATGAGCAAGGAGATCTCGGTGGATAGTGCGGTGCTCAAGCAGAAAGAAGGCGCCGGCGAGGCCATCGACCGCATCCTTGTTAGCGCAATGAGCAAGGCCCGTCCCGTCTATCTCGCTCTGCCCACGGACTTGGTGCATGCCACCATCCCCGCGGGAGCGCTCAAGACACCGCTCGAGTACAGTCCGCCGCCCAACGACGAGGATGCGGAAAAGTACGTGCTGAATGTGGCGCACGACCACATCGCCAAGGCCAAGAGTGCGGTCATCCTCGTGGATGCGTGTGCGGCGCGCCATGGATGCATCGAGGAATCGCGCGAGCTCATCGAAAAGTCGGGCCTGCCCGTCTTTGCCACGCCCATGGGCAAGGCGATCATCGACGAGGACCACGCGCAGTACGGCGGAATCTATGTGGGCAGCCTGACGACTGAGCCGGTCAAGCAGGTGCTCGAGTCGGCCGACGTACTCATCATGCTCGGCTCGCTCAAGAGCGACTTTAACTCGGGCAACTTTAGCTACCGCACGCCGCGGTCGCGCACCATCGAGCTGCATTCGGACTACACCACCATCGGCTACTCGCACTATCCAGGCATTGGCATGAAGCGCCTGCTGCCCAAGCTGAGCGCCATGCTCGCTGCGGACGGAGAGAAGCGCCGGGAGGAGACGATGCAGGTGGTGCCCAAGTTCACCAACGTGCTGCCGGACGAGAAGGGGGATGCGATCAGCCAGGCGTGGCTGTGGCCTCGCATGGGCATGTTCTTCCAGCCCAAAGACCAGGTGGTAGTGGAAACGGGCACGTCGAGCTTCGGGATGCTCGAGGCCAAGCTGCCGCGCGAGACACGTTGGGTATCGCAGGTGCTGTGGGGCTCCATCGGCTGGTCCGTGGGTGCTACGCTAGGTGTGGCGCTCGCTGCGCGCGAGCTGCAAATCGGCCGCACCCATCTATTCGTCGGCGACGGCTCCCTCCAGTTGACAGTGCAGGAGGTGGGCACCATGATCAAGCACGGCCTCAACCCGTACCTGTTTGTACTCAACAACGACGGCTACGAGATCGAACGCCAGATCCACGGCCCCCAGCGCAGCTACAACGACATTCAGCCGTACGACCACTCGATCCTACTCGACTTTTTCTCGCGCCCCAAAACGGCGCCGCAGTCGCAAGAGGAGAGCCACAGCAAGGATCCTAAGCCCAGCAACAAGCAGTACTACGCGGTCAAGACAAGGAAGGAGCTGGACGAGCTGCTGAGTGATGCGGATTTCAACGTGCCGGATCGCATCAGGCTCATCGAGATCTTTGTTCCGCGTGGCGACGCACCCACCGCTCTCAGGCGCCAGGCCGAGGCGACTGGCTCAGCCAACAAGTACGACTAGCCCGTTTGATCCGCCCATGCTTTCCTTGCTTGTGATTGTGTCATCCTGATGTCAATTCCAGATTCAAATGGGATGCTTCACAGACGTGCGTGCCTGCTCATCCGCGCACACGCGCACAAAAAGACAGAAAGAACAACGGCTCGGTCGGTACACTGCTGGCAGATAAACGAATGTGATTTCCATGTGCCTCTCAGCCAGACTAGGCTGCGGGCAAGACGGGTGCTTACTGGGTCTTGACGGTGAGCTTGGCGGGCTTCTCTGCGTCCTCGCCAAAGATGTTGATGTCCCACTGGGGTGCGTAGGTGTAGGGGATGTTGAAGCGCACCTTGCCCAGCTCCTTGTACAGGCTGGTGACGGTCTCGTAGTCCTCGTCCTTGAGCTCGATCTGCTCAAAGTTGGACTTGATCCTCGACTCGGTGACGCTCTTGGGGATGACCGAGTAGCCACGCTTGACGCCCCAGGCGATGAGCACCTGCGCCGGGTCGGCGTTGTACTTCTTGGCCACCTCGGACACTTGCGGGTAGTCGACAATCTTGGTCTTGCCGCTCAGGTTGTTGCCGAGCGGCGAGTAGGCGGTGAGGTGGATGTTCTTGGCCTTGCAGTAGGCAACCAGGTCATCCTGGGGCAGAAGAGGGTGCGCCTCGATCTGGTTGACGGCGGGCACGACGCCGGTGGCGTTGATGATGGCGTCGAGGTCGTTCTGAGTGAAGTTGGAGACGCCGATTGACTTGACCTTGCCGGCCTTCTGGAGCTCGATGAGCGCCTTCCAGGTGTCGACGATCGAGACCTCGCGGTCAATGTCGGTCTGCTTGCCGTCGGCGATCTTGGGGACGAGGTCCTGGCCGGGCTTGAAGGCGACGGGCCAGTGGATGAGGTAGAGGTCGAGGTAGTCGAGGCCGAGCTGCTGGAGCGTCTCTTCGTAGGCGGCCTGGACGTTCTCGGGGCGGTGCGAGTTGTTCCAGAGCTTGGAGGTGATGAAGAGCTCCTCGCGCTTGACGATCGAGGGGATGATCTTCTTGAAGGCGCCGCCGATCTCCTCCTGGTTCTGGTAGATGCGCGCGAGGTCGAGGTGGCGGTAGCCGGCCTTGACGGCGACCTCGACGGCGTTGGCGACCTCACCGGGCTTGGACAGCCAGGTGCCGAGGCCGATCTGGGGGATCTTGTTGCCGTCGTTGAGAGTGACGTACTTGTTGAGCGACATGACGATGATGTGTGTGTTTGTGTGGTGGAAAGGGAACTGCATCAATCAGGCGCAGACGGGCCCGGTTATATACTCGCTAGAGGCAGGGACTGCTTTGGCTTCTTCTTGAAACCGCTGACGGCGAAACGCACGGTTCGCACGTCAGCCCCACTGGAGAGCTGAGCATCTGCTGCAGCAGCCAAGTGGCGTGGCCGTGGCGTTGCGTGATGGACCCCACTCAGCTCGGCACTTTTCGGCGCTTCCGTCAGATCCACCGAGGATCCAGCGGAGGGGGACCGCCACCCACCACTCCTCATCACCGTTGGCTCTCGGACAGCAACCGGAGCGAGGCCGTGCTGCACGGGCCAAGGTGCCCGCCACTACGGTACTCGAATTTTTCTTCCACGCCTTTCTTCCTACAGTAGCCAGCTGCTCGGCTGCCTGGCCGCGAATGACCTCATTTGCCGAGCCAACCACGAAATTCGCTCTGCCCTCGAGCGACTGCAACGTGGAGCGTGTTCCGAGAAAAGCACCCCTTTTTCCAAAATTCGGCCCTGAAAAATGGTCTGAAAATTAGTGACCGAAAAAGGTCCGGCAGCGAGGCCGACAACACCGACACCCGCCACGCACTTGTCCGCACCTCGTCGGCCCTCACCCCACGTTGACGCTGCCACACAGTTTCATGCTCCTGCACCGCGGTCCAACGAGCTGCTCGCCATCATTGGTTGCGCTTGCATGCAGCTGCGTTGGCCAGCGCCGTGACTCGCCCTCCACCCCCTCCACAGTGCAACCTCCACACGCCCACACTCACTCCACAATTTGGCCAGCGTCAGGAGGCCTGGCTGAGCCGCCCAGGGTATCTCCATACATTTGACAGCGAGCGCAGTCGACGTTTCCGAACAGCCGAGCGCGTGGCGAACGGAACTCGGCGACGAGCCCCACAATCTGCACATCAAACACGGCGTCGGTGGTATCGCCACTTGCATTGCCGGACCGATCGGCTACCGTCTGCCCTTGCCCTTGCGTGTGGGCTTGGGGCGCATCTCGACATCTCCACCCTGCGCCTCGCCGCCCTCCTGGTCGATCTTTTCGCGCGCCTGGACGAAAAACATGAGATCGCCCACCTGCTCTTGGAGATCCGTCACCTGCACCTGCAGCGCCGCCTCGCTCTCCTTGGTGCGCTCGAGCCGCTCCATGAGACCCTTGCTGATCGAGCGCTCTGAGTGCAGATCCCGCTCCAGCGTACGCGCCAGCTCCACTGCCTTGTCCCCCTTGCGCTCGCTCTTGTCCTTTTCCCTGCGCAGCGCGTCGTTGGTACGCTCGAGCTCCGCCGTGCGCTGCTCGAGCTCGTCGATACGCTGCGATTTTGTCGAAAGCGAAGCAAGCTCGCCCGTCATGGCGGTGAGTTGTGCCTGGAACTGGTCCAGCTTGTCTTCGTAAAAGTGGCGTTGCGACTCGAGCTGGCTCGTGAGCAGGTACGAATACTCCATCCCGATCGCCTCGAGCTTGTCGTCCGCCGATCGACTCGATCCCGCACGCGGCGCGTCCGTCGCTCGCTGCACCTCGTCGTCATCGTGCACTGCCTCATCGTTTCCATGTGCGTCCGAGCGACGACCATCGTCTCGCGCAAAGTGCGCAGGAGGCCCCGAATATTTGGTGCCGCTTGTCGACATTGCGGAGGCATAGCTCGCCGACGCAGGCAGCGTGCGACTTCGCTCGGGCGTCGCCGTGGCCGACGTGGCCGAGGGCAACTCGACGAGTTTGCCATCCGCCTTGTTCTGGATCAGCCGATGCACGTAGCCGTCGCCGGCGTAGTCCCACACGCGCTGCGTCTCGAGCTCGAGGCTGTACAGGTGACCCGTCTCGCTAAAGTGCCTGTGCGCGTGGCCCTGCTTGTACCGGCCGCATCCCACCGACGCACACACCAGACACACCCACAGGTCCTGCTGCGTCTCGCACACGGCGCAGCAGCTCGGTTCGTCCGCATCGCTCTCGTCGTCCGATTCCACGTCGTCACGCCCGCCTCGCGAAGGGGTCGAGGGGTCCATGGATGTGCGTGGCGCCCGGCGCCGATGTTGCGCCGAAGCCTGGCCTGTCTGCGAATATCGGCAGACTGGACAGCGCGACTCGCCCCATTTCGACAGGCACGAGCAGTGAAACGTGTGCTGGCACGAGATGGTCATCAGGCCCGTCACCGAGCTGTCCATGCGTTCCAAGCACACGGGGCACGTGGGCAATTCGTGCCCCGCCTGGTTCGAAGCGTTTGCGGGAGGCCGCAGAGGCCAGGGGTCCGAGTTGGTCAGCGTGGGATAGCTAAAAGGCAGCGAGGTGTGCTTGGACACGGTGAGCGAGGTGATGTAGACCACCTGGCAGATTTCCTGCGGGTCCATCGCGTTGAACGGCTGGCCGTTGAACATCTTGTGGAAATCTTCGGCGTCCTTTGCGTCGCGGAAGCGGATAAGCACCATGCATCGATTCGGATGCATGTCACGCACCATGCGCAGATGCGTGATCGCCTCGACGGCGGGCTCAATGAAAGACAGAAAATGAGATGCAGTGAGGTGCGACGGAACTGCCAGCACGGCAACGACGGTGCCCAGGTCGTGATCCGGAATCTGATTCTGCAGCTGTTCAGCTGCCGATGCGCTGATGCCCGGCATGGCACTCTTGCCGGCAGGTGCTATTCGTGCGGACGAAGAGGAGGCCATGGCATCCTGCTTGTCACGGAAGAGGTGAACGATGCCGAAAGCGACTTCGGTAGCTCCGATCGTCATGCCGTCGAAGCGTTCGGTGCACGAGGCGAGGGCGTGATCTGCTTCCCTGGAAGAAGAATCGCCCTGGAACGAGTCGGTCTTGTCAAAGGTTGCGACGGGCAGCGACACCTGTGGTTGTTTTGCATGGAAGATGTTCTTCTTTCTGTGCGGTTTTGCCGCCGTCTTAGCCGACGAGGACGAGGGCCCCGAGGCCACATCGGAGGGGCCCTGATCTGGGTCTGCCATGTCTTCCATCGTCATGGCGGCACTGCGCTCGGCCCAATCGATACGAATGGGTCCAAAGCGGATATCGATGGGGGAGCCGAAGGATTTGGCGGATCTGTCGCGGTGAAGGAAGGAGCGCTGGGAGGCGGCGGCCTGGCCGTGGTCGCCCTGCCAAGCCGAGTCTGGCAGATGCGCAAAGATGCGGTCCGGTACGATGCGGTTGTGGCTCTGGAAGGGTGCCTGGGCTTCGAGCGCAGGATCGGGCTGAAAGAGCGAAAAGTGGACCGAGTAGGTTTCTTGCTGATCGAGGAAGAAGGCAGGTTTGGCTGGCACGGACTTGCGAGGCTTTGTGGGCATCCTGGTGACAATCACCTCGGCGGACACACGTACGAAACCTTTCGCGATCCAGCTATCGAAGCCAAGAGCAGCTTTTGGATCGAGGCGAGCGAGCTACTGTGTTGGAGGTTCTGGCGTTGCAAAGTGGTAGCAGGTGACGAGGTAGCGACACTCTTTCAGAGTGCACTTGCAGCCTCCACCTGCAGTGCGGGTGTGGACCCTGAGCTCAGTCGCCGCTGCGAGTCTGAACGGTTGGTCTGGACAAGTCACGTGATGGGACCGGTTGCAACGCGCCGAGTCGAAGACCGATTTGAAATTTGGCGCGCTTAGCAATTTGGCTCGTGTTGATCTCGGCCTGCAGCAGCGCCTCTATTTCTGGTGCGACTTACCTTTTTCCCTCACCCTCATACTACACCGACAGCAACCGAAAGCAATGGTACCGGCTCGTCACACTTGGTACGAGTGAGGAAGAGTGCACAAATTGATGCTACGGTAGCGTGACTGTGGCTTTGTCGAGAATACGGAGCCAGGGTCCTGTTTGGAGTCGTCATGGAATGCGGCGAAGCGAATGGCCGAGCGAGTGTCTCTCTGAGCCTTAATTTTCTCATGTACGACGGCGATGTCTCCAAGGAAAGCGATCGCCGGAGCTAGCTTGCTTTCGCCCGAACCGGTCAGTCCACGGTAAGGAGGACAATCCGATGTGTGTATGTTGAGTCCCAGGGCAGATGCAACGGGTGTGCCTGTCCGACCTTTTGGCAGCATGCAGCGTAGATCCTCCTTGCGACCGACCTGCTGCACGACCATGCATCTCGCCGAACCACAAAACGCCCTTCCTCACCCAGGCCTCCACCTCGCCTGACCCCGGTGCCACAACCTGGCCGGCGCCTTCGAATCTGCTTCCTTTACGGCGTGGGATTCTTGCTTTGCTCCGCTCGACAACGCGCTACACTAGCTCATGTGCGCTTGTACCTCCCATTCGGGCAGGCCTTAGGCGCTCTTGCCACCCCTTCGAACCCTCGCCGAACCCTGGTCCATCTCCGCCAGCGCCCCGGTCCTAACCACACCTTGATTTCCTCTCAAGCGTGTGTCGTAGCCACCATGTCTTCACACGGTGTCGCTCATCCACGCTCGGCCGCTGGCACACCTACACAGACACGCCCTTCTTTCAGCACGGCTCGCGACCACTTCAGCCCAGGCAACTCGCGGCCCAACGCCATGTCGCGCTCTATCGACCTCGAAGCCACCATCGAGA
This sequence comes from Moesziomyces aphidis, assembly GCA_000517465.1. Taxonomy (NCBI): domain Eukaryota; kingdom Fungi; phylum Basidiomycota; class Ustilaginomycetes; order Ustilaginales; family Ustilaginaceae; genus Moesziomyces; species Moesziomyces aphidis. The sequence continues at coordinate 330,520 of AWNI01000003.1, read as the reverse complement.
CCTGGCTGGATGCGCTCAACTCACCTCTCTCCACACCATCCGAGCGAACCTCGACGCTGAACGACATCGAGAGACTCCTCGTCAATCTCACCGACCCTAGCTCTCGCTCTTCAGCTCTTGTCGGCCTCGACCATGCAGCCACGTTCTGGTCTCTCCAGGCCACGGCTGGCTTCAGTCTGGCAGAGGCACTCATGGCGCTCGTCTTCCGCCTCCATCTCGACCTGCAGCGCGAGCACGAGCTACAAGCGACGCACGCATCATCCTCGCTGTATGCGGCCGCCGATGCCGCTCCGCCACTCGATGGACTGGGCATTCAGATGAGCAAAGCGCACAACAAACAAGCGAAGATGTCGGTATGGAGCATGTCCGAAGCGCAACATCAGCGTCTGCACGCTACTGTGTCCGAGTTCTGCATCGCCATCACCATCTTGCAGGGGCTGACGTTGTGCAGCACGTCAAGCAAGCGCATCATGCGCCGCAAGTCGTCCTTGGAACTGCTCCTTCAGATCGTACTCGCCGACTACTGCACACAGCTGCTTCCGCCCGTCCTCATGCCTGCATCACAAGCGCTCACACCCACCAGCCCCTCGTTCTCGCTGCCTCCAACACCGTCGACGCCTGCATCCTCGTCGTCTTCGTCTCCGTCCAAGTCGTCCGTGACCGCCTCGTCGAGCGCAGACTCGGTAGCAGAAGCGCCGCTGTCGCTGCCATCTGGGTTCGCGCTCGATCTGTTGATGTGCGTTTTGGTCGACAGCCAAGAGGCGCAGGACCGGTTCGCCGAGATGGGCGGGATCCATCAGATTGTGCAGCTCAGCCACAAGTGCGCCGACACTGTCACCACGCCCGTCAGCACACCTGTCACCGCCACCAGCCCGAGTCTGCGCGATGTCGCCGCAACCAGCGCCGCGCGGTCGGGTCACATCGTGGCGCTCAAGCAGACGGACCTGCTGTGTCTCGAGTTCCGCTACTTCTGGTCACAGCTGCTCAACAGTGAGCCGGCGCGCAGAGCGAGCCTCGACAACGTCGCCGGCACCCACTCGGCTGCGACGAGCTTCTACAGCGTCATGGATCCGCCCTCGACCGTGCTCGTGGAGGCGGAGACAGCTGCGGAACCAAGCACGCCCAAGGCGTCGCTGAGGAAGAGAGCGTCCCGACGCGTGCTGGGCGAAAGCGAGACGCCGCTGGTCGAAACGCCAAAGGCTCGTGGTCGGGTGCAAGCTCCTTCATCGACACGAGCCACAAGCGAGGAGGCGCCTTCGAGGACGCTCGATCAGCAAGCGGGCGAGGTAAACGCTTCGCCGAGGAGGCTGCGCCATAGCACGTCGGTGGCTGAGCTGCGCAAGAAGCCGTCGGTGGCCAAGAGCATGCCGCCCGTCCCGCCGCTGCCCATCTTGGAGCCGACGGTGTCGATTGCAATCAAGCCGGACGCAGCTTCCAGCGAGCGACGCTTCGCTTCACGACGGCCCGCGACCTCGGGCTCGGGCAGTGCATCTGTGCGTCCGAGTGCATCCGCTCTGCCGGGAGGAGGACAGCTGGGCGAGCGCGTGCGCAGGTCGACTGTCTCCGAAGCGTCCACTGCCGATGGTGGTCCGGATCGGATCAAGTTTAGCCCTACACGGCCGGGCATGTCTTCTCGAGAGCGACCGCGCATTCCGTCGCCGCTCAAGCCGCGCAGTGCAGCGCAGCAGGCCGCCGAGCTCGACACCCAGCGACGCGCCGATGCGCTAACCAACCAGGCCATCCCCTACCGCCGTCTGCGCGCCTCCACTGCCAGCACGCCCTTCTCGCCCACCGACAACGTTGCTGCTGCGCATCGTGATGCGGACGCCGAGAACTGCAATCCCTTCTCGACCGCCCACACGCAAGCCAAGCCGCAGCAAGAGGCTCGCACCCAGCTGCGTTCCAAGCGATCCACCCACATGCTTCGAGAAAGCCCACAGCCCATGGCCGACGTTGTTGCAGGTGCAGGATCGATGCGCAGAAGCGACACGAGGGTGGGCATGGTGCCCAGCGAGTCGGCCTACAGCCTTGGCGTCGGGAGCGGGCCAGTCAAGCTCCCGCCCAGTCCGGCGGTGAGACGCGCCCAGCTGGCCCGCGCACGCAGCTTGTCGCCCACCAAACTTACCCATCTCGGCCAGCGCCTGTCTGTTGCGCAGCCAGATCTGTAGTTCAAACGCAATGCATCTTTATCATCACTTCCAAGCATCGTTGCGTGAGCAAAGGCCCCATCATACAAGGACAGATTGATGGTTGGGCGTTGATAAAAGATGTGAGATCTAGAACAATGCACAACGTGGCATTTTCGTGATCGGGATTTTCCCTGCGGCGGGAAAAAGGACTCCAAAAAAAAAAGAACCTGAGCGGCTGCGCTGGGTGCACAACTTGTGCAACCCGCTCTCTCCACCCTTGCCTCTTCTCCACCACCATTCCGGCAAGGGTAAGTTGCATCTCAGAAGTTGAACGGCACAGCATCCGATGGCGCAGCGCACAACGACCGCAAAAGGGGGAACGATGATCAACCAATTTGACTACAGGAATCTCGTTAGTCCTAACAAACTTTGCGGACACTCAAATTACCATTCAAGTTTCAGCCTTGTCTGACCCCCTTTTGCGTCCAAACCGCCAGCATCGCCTGCTGCACAAGCCGCTTCATCTCACCCCTGTTGTGATGGAGCAAGACGCTGACCCCGCTTCTTTCATTTCGACCGCGATATAGATCTTCCACCCTGCTCCCATGTCGAATCAAATCCATATCGAAGCTTCACCGTTCGTGAATCCAAGCCTGTGCCAGATACATTCCGTCCCGACAAGCGATCACGGCGTGCGCAATCTTGTGAACATTGATGGTGGTACAAGTACAATTGTGTCAAGAGATGTGGTATGAGCGCCCATTCTGTGAGGGCTGTAAGGATCTTCTGAGTATGCATGTGCGTCTCGCCGTCAGTATCGCCACTGCGACGGCGGGTGCGGGGGAGGCGGGTTGGCAGGCGGGTACGCTGCAGCCCGCGGCGGCGGCGGGTATGGGTAGGCGTAGCGGGCGTCGTGCTGCATCTCGAGCGGCGGTGTGACACGCGGGTACGCATACCTGGCATCAGCCATGGGAGCATCCTCGCTGTACCTCGGCATCGGCGGCTCCTGAAACGCCGGGTATCCGTGCTGATACACGGGATAGCTGGGATGCGCGTACGGATCGTGCAGAGCACGCTCGCGATCGTAGTCAAACTCGCGCGCGGCGCCGTATCCCGCCCTGGCCCCATAGCCGGCATACGAAGGAGTTGCAAGCATGTTGGACCTGGAGTCGTCGATGCGCATGTCGTGGAAGCTGCCCGGCTCAAAGTCTCGAGCCTGTGCTGCGTCGAAGCCCAGGGCTGACGCCTCCTTCGAGCTTGATTGCATCCTGTCGGACACGCCGTATCGACCATCGGCTTGCTGAGACTTGGAAGCCTGCATCGACGACGGCTCAACCTCGTCGATCTCTCCGTACGGAGGATCCCGCTGAACGCGCCCCTTCTTCCATAGCCGAGCACCCGGCGGCGGCGGCTTCTTCCTCTTCCTCTTCCTGTCACGGATCTGGTCCTGGTCGAGCTTGGACGAGGGTGCTGGACTGGGCGCCCTACTGGACACCATCGATCTAGCCCCGTCTCCGACTTCGGCGGGCGTCTGCAGTCCCGATGCGGCGGCACTGACGTCCGTTGCCTCCTTCGATGCAGCTATCTGATTGGCCAGGCGCAGCTGTCGCGCCCACAGGCTCTCGTCCGCATCGCCGTCAGAGTCGCTGTCGGCGCCGAGCAGCGAGACCGCTTCGGACACCAAGCCGTCCGCATCCGAGACAACCACGTCGATGTCAGTCACGCTCGGCATGCGCGGCGAGCTGCAGACGGAGCTGAACGACGGCAGCGACGAGATGCCCGAATCGGACGACATGTAAGAGGAGTCCGAGTCGTAGTCCTCGTCCCAGTCGGACGCCTCCGCCGAGGCGATGGACATCGCCTGTTCGTCGGCCTCTCCGTCGCCAGGGAGCGCAGCCTCGGACGTGGGCCGTTCCGCATCGTTGGCCTCCTCCTCCTGAGCACGCTCGCTCTTTCGCGTTCGTCGCTTGTGCTCTCGCCAAGCCTCCTGCATCTTTCGAAGGTCTGCACGGACCAAGGGATCCTGGATCTCCGCGTACCTCGAACCGGACAAGAAACCTCCGAACTTCTTGTACAGAGCCACGCTGTCCGGATCCTCGAGACCAGCGATCGAAGGAGTCCAGATATTGTGCGTGAGCTTGGCATAGCCTCGCGTCTTTCGACGATGCACGGCCAGCAGATCGAGCTCCATCTCGGCCTGCCATCGCGCATGCCTGGCCTCGAACGCGGCCTCGCGATACAACGGACCAGCGCGAGCGTCGATATAGCTCGACCAGGCAAGCTTGCGGTCGCACGTCCAGATACGTTCGATCTCGGCCTTGCGCATCTCGAGCTGCAGTCGCAGTCGCGACAGCTCGCCCGCTCGCCATTCGTCCACGACGTCGTCAAAGTTGGACAGATAGCGAATGCTCTCGTACAGCTCGCCGCTGGCCTGCATCTCCTCGAGGTACTCCGCTTCCTCGCGAGCGTAAAGCTCCTCGGTATCGAGAGTGTCGAGGGGGACGAGTCGGCCTGGAGCGAACTTGCTGAAGCGCTCGTGTCGCTCCCGGTCGGCGCGCTCAGCCTCGTCGCTATCATCTTGGCCTGTCTCTTCGATCCACGGGGCAGGGAGATCAAAGGCGGCGAGCTCAGCGATCTTGGTCAGGCGGTCCAGCTCGGTCGTGTCGAGCTTCGGGATGGCGGCGGCGCAGGCCTGCAGGATCTGAGACGCCATCTCGTCCTCATCCGTCCAGGCCTGCATGTACGAGGGCACTGGCGGGGTTGCGGGGATGCGTGGCGGTGTTGGCGAACGCGCTTTTGGGCTGGGACCGCTCATGAGCGCTGAGATGGACATGATGTTGGAGCGGGCGGGTCTGGGTACCGGCGACATGGGCTCGTCCTCGACGCTTTCCGCTTTGTGGTCCCACGAGTAAGGCTGGTGGCTTGCGTAGCTCGGATACGGGCCTTGTGTGTAAGAGGCGGAGATGGATGAGGGCGCAGTGCCGTTTGTTGCGCGAGCCGTGTCCATCAGGGCGACCTCGGGCGAAGATTCGGGCGAGAAGGGAGGGCGTGCATGTGATGCTGCAGCATGTGCCAGCTGAGGCGACTCAGGAGGTTCTGTCTTGACGATAGTGTCGTACGCAATCGACTCGACAGCGCCAGACATTTGCGGCTGGTTGTAGCCTGGTGCGGCGGGTGTGAGGACATCGGACCGTGTCGCACTGGTTTCGAGACCATGTGCAGTGTTATGCGCGGGAAGAGGGGCAGTGTTATGCGAATCGTCAACTTTGTCCGCCGGTGGAGGTGACGCAAAGCGGGCGCG
>AWNI01000003.1:284789-300850 GCA_000517465.1 Moesziomyces aphidis | reverse complement strand
TTTTTTTTTTTTTTTCCTTTTCTTTTCCCTTGCTTTCAGGTCTAAGTGTCCATTGTCTTGCCGATTTGGCCCTTCCTGTTTCGGCGGAGTTGATTTGGACCATCATTGGCTTGCGCCGTCAGGCATCGCCTCAGCATTGCACGACGTTCGCACCTTCCGCAAGCACGCGCGCACACGCAGGCGCACACCTCCACTGCACGCAATCCATCCATCCCCGCCCAGCCGCCTGGCCGCCTGCCCGCTGCTCGCCTGATCTGCACTCGCCGGCGCCTGGCAGGAGGAGAGTGTGAATCATCTCTCCGCAAATCTACGCGTGTCCGGTCGCGGCCTCCCAATTCACGCCCTGCAGCCTGAGCCTGCTAAGATTCCTTCTTTGCGCCGCTTGGCCGGCCCCTCTCGCTCCTTGTGACCATCCCCTCGTCCCTCCTCTCTCGACTTGGGCCATCGCCATCGTCGTTGCGCTCTCCCTCCCCCTCCTCCCCTTGCCTCATCTTTCTACCCTGCCGCTTCCGCTCTTTTCCGACCGCCATACACTCGCAAGGACCGGGATGCTCCATCACTTCTAGTCTTTCTCGCCCGCTTTCGCGAGACAACATCGTTGCGCATCTGCTTCCATCTATTGGCCTCCATCGTCTGCGCTCGTTGCAACTCACAAGTCGACTCGCTCCTCATCTTCTCCAAGCGCTTTTCGGAACCCTTGCAGGTGCTTGTACGCTCATGATCGCCGCGCACTTGGCTGTCAGCAACTGAACATCCCTTCGACACTCCCATCAAGGCATGACCGTGTCATACGTACGCTCTCCAAGCTTCTCCGCACACAGCGCATTCACCGATTTCCACCACGCATCGCCCCCGCAATCCCCCGTCGCATCTTGCGCCTCCTCGGCGGTCTCTGCTTCTCCGGTGCTAGGTCGAGGCTCGCCTAACCCCACCCCGGCTCCGGCTCTGGCTCCGGCTGCCCCGGCCTCGGACTCGGTGCCGCGCCCTACCGCACACCTCTCTTCATCCATCTCTTCGCCCGCTGCTCTCAGCATAGGCGTCGACGCAGCCAGCATCGTGATCCCCAACGATCGCATGGAAGCTGGTCTCAGCCTGCGAAGAAGCCCTCTGCTCCTTGGAAGCGACTTTCCCGCCGAACCACGCGCCACCGAAGCCGACGCTTCCTCCAACGGTGAAAGCTACGAGTCTGCTTTGACGGGCGACATCGACCTTCACGACCGCTTCGTCCTTCGACGCCCCTACGTCGACCGCGCCTTTCCCCATTCCAAACGTCGCAGCCAGCTCATCCTCGAGCAAAAGTTCAATCAGCACCGTTCCGCTGCTGCGTCTCTCTCGAGCACCAGCGAAGACGACTGGAATCACACTTCCACCTTGGTCGCCTCGTCTCGCTCGCCTGCATCGCGTCGCCCTGGAACCGCGCCTCATCGCCCTCCCGTCTCGCCCCGCACCCCGGACTCGGCTTCCGCTTCCGTTCTTCTCGACTTCTCGGGCGCGAAATCCCCCGTTGCCGCAGGTGGGCTCCGAGAGCTTACGATCGGTGCAGCAGCTCAACCCGCCTCCAAGCGAGCCTCCTGGACCCGGCTCGCACGCGAATCCGAGGCCCGCAGTGACTCGCACCACTCGCCCAACTCGAGCCTCCTCGAAGCAGCTGCTCCGATCCAGCCCTCTGCAGCCACTTCGCGCCGCCACAGCAGCTTCCTCACTGGCGACTATCGCACCGCTACCTTGATGCCCATCTTTGCCAACAAGAGCTTCGAGATCCCTTCGCCCCGCGCAGACAAACGCAGAAGCGAGATCGTGCAGCTGCCGACTTCGTCAGACGCCGACCAAGCTCATTCTCCCAACCTCGCTTCGATCTCAACATCTAAACGCGACTCGATGCTGTCGACCGACTCGTCCGCGACGTCATCGTCCAAGGGCGAGGCACGCTCGTCGACTGACAATGTCGAGTTCGAAGGCGACGACGCACAAAACCAGGCTCAGAGCTCCGCCTCATCCGGCTACGGAGACGACGAGACCATTGCCCGCAAAACGCCTCTAGGAAAGCCAGAGGCCAGCAAGGAAGCAGCGACAAACGTCGCCGAAGTATTTACGACACCTCGAACCAGCGCAGAGCACGAGACGGTCACAAAGTCCGTTCCATCAATCGCCCAATCCGACAAGGGCGAGACTGTTCAGTCCCTGAACTCGGCCGCAAGATCCGATGCGTCTCATCATGCAAAGTTAAGCGAGGCCACTGCTGCAGACGACAACGGTGAGCCTGTACCCGCGCCGGCTATCGTGCCATCAGCCCTCGACCCTCTGCAGACCGCAGTCGTGCCACCCACTCCGCCAGAGCCCAGATGGACCCCGCCAAACGGCGAGTCGGTCTCTCCGACCAGCAGTCCGTCCAAGACTTTCCGCAGCCTCGACGCTCTCGGCGAATCTCCGCGCAGCCGGCGCAACCGCTCGCAGGCCTCGATCGAGAGAAGGCCAAGCGATACGCCGACCAGTCCGTCTGCCACGCTCTCGATTCCCAGTGCCAAGTCCAATGGCAGCATCGTAGGTGCTGGCAGGCGCGGCAGCTCTGCCTCTGTCGCTTCCGTGGCCAGTTCCACCTCGACCTACCGCATCCGTCGAAAGCCAGTACCCTCGGATGGCGGCGGCGATGCCGATTCGGATGTCCTGGCAGTGTCGCCGCAGCCCAGTCCCGCCCAGCAAGAGGCTCCTCTGCCCAGCACCGAGGAGGAAGAGGGCACGCATCTGATTCAGCATGCACGCACCCCTAGCGGCTCGGACTTCATGCGCAAGGCACAGGAGGCTGCACAGGCTCACATGCTCGCAAAGAAGGCTGGCGGATCCACACCCGCTCCTCCGCCGGCAAAGAGCAGCAAACGACCCAGCACCGCCCTCGCCGCCACCGGCGCATCCCTCAAGCCCGGACTTGGCCTCGGCAAGCAGCCCTTCGCCAGCGCATCGGTTCGAGACCTCAAGGATGCCAATGGCAGCCTGACTGCCTCTTCTTCCGGCTCCGGCCCCGGCGGACCTGGGGCGGGTGCCTCTCGCCCGGCATCGAGGGCTACGATCAAGCGGCCCACTACGGCGCCTGTCGGATCTGCTGGCCAGTTCCGCGTTGCTAGCGATGCGACGTCCAAGTCGGTGCTCGAGGTGGAAGGTCTGCAGTTTGTGTTGGGCAAGGACGATGCTGCAAAGGCCAAGGTCGTGCTCGATGGCTCGCCGTCCGTTCCCAATGCAGTTCGCTTTTTGCAGCACCAGCGCAACGGCAGCACTGGCGCCGATGCAGCGAGCACTGGTCACAACTCGCTCAGAGATTCGCGACGCAAGTCGGCCAGCACCCACGACTCGCACCACTCTGACGCGGTCAGCGCAACGTCTGGCGGTCTCAAAGCGACGTCAGCGGCAGTCGCGGCCGGCGCCACGCCAAACGCGTCTGCAGGCGGGTGGGGCTTGGAAGAGGAAATCAAGATTGCTGATCGGGTCAAAGGATCCACGCAGAGCGTGCCGAGCCCCAAACCGCGGCCCGTCTCGATGGACAAGGGCAAGAAGTCGCTCGACTTTTCAGCCAAGTCGAACCTCAAGAACAGCATGCTCATGAACATTATCAACGAGGACGAGTCGGACGAGGTCAAGGCAGCGGCGCGCGAGGCAGGCATCCCCGAGGGATCGTACGCCATCCATCCGCCGTCGATGCTGCAGCTCTTCGAAGCGTCGCAGTGCCTGGTGTACGACCAGACGGGCAAGGAGGTGATCTTCGGCGATCTGTTCAAGAGGCGACGTACGCTGGTGTGCTTCCTGCGACACTGGTGGTGCGGCTTCTGCCAGCAGTTCGCCATGTCGATCCGACACATCGACCCCTTGCCGCTCAAGAAGGCCAACATGGACTTTATCATTGTGGGTCAAGGAGACTGGTCCGTGATCAAGGCGTACCGCGAGGTGATGCAGGTGCCCTATCCGATGTTTGCGGATCCCAAGCGCAACGTGTATCGCGCGCTCGGCATGACGCTGCGCACCAACGATGCCAATCCGGTGTGCGCTCGCCCGGACTATGCGAGCATGAGCATGACCAAGGGCATCCTGGTTGCCATCAAGAAGGGACTCTTCGACATGCCCATCCGCAATCCAGGCGACATGAAGCTGCTCGGCGGAGACTTTATTCTCGGACCGGGCTTGCAATGCTCGTTCACGCACCGCATGACCACGGCCGACGGACACATGGACCTGCCAAGGATCCTTGCGCAAGCCGGGTGTGACTTGTCGCTCAAGACGCCCAAGCCGCTGTATACGGTCGACGAGAAGGAGGCGCGTGCGGCCATGTTGGCCGGAGGCAACCAGAACCGTCGCCAGACGCGCTCGCTCGGTCGCTCGCGCGGCAAAAAGTCGAGCAAGGCCGATGCCGCCGGTCTGGACGGCAGCTTTGGCACGACGAGCGGCGCTGGTGCTGCAGCGGCTGCCCCGACGGGGTCCGCAACGGGCAGCTCGCGATTTGCTCGGCCGAGCATCTGGGGCCGCTTCCCCGGTCGGTTCAGCAAGTCGCAGGCGTCGCTGCCGATGTCCGAGTCGATGGCCGATCTGAGCTCGGACTTTGGGCCTGCACGAGGGCTGAGCGCTGGGCCGCGATCGGCGTCGGCGATGCGCAAGATCTCGTACGACGGCCGCGTGCGCGACTCGTTCGAGACGCAGCAGACCGACATTGAATTCGAGTCGCGCGCCACCTCGATCGACACGCGCCGACGCCCGAGCGATGTCTCGATGCCGTCGGGCGCGTTTGGGCTGAACAAGGCGCAGTCCATGTCGGAGCTGCGCAAGAGGTTCGAGCTGGGTGGACTGCGAAGCAAGTCGCGACAGGAGCCGTCGAAAGCCAAGGCGTCGCTCGAGAGCCACCTGACGGTGCCGCGCGGAGGGGCGAACAACCTGCACCACAGCGTGTCGACCAAGTCGCTTCGAAAGGAGGAAGGCAGCGGTGCTGTGACACCCAACGGTGCGGTGACGCCCACTCCGCCGCAGCCACCGCCGAAAGACACGCCGACGACGCCGAAGGAATCCACACCCGCACCCAAGCAGCTCTCTGTCTTCCAGAACAGGGTCATCGCCAAGGCAGATGACGCGGCTGTCCCGGCCACGACTGGGCTGGGTATTGCCACGGTCGGCGATGCGGCGGCTGCTGTGGGCGAGGATGGCGTGACGGAGAATGGTGCCGCGACGCCCAAAGACGGAACGCCGCTTGCCAAGTCGATTGCGGAGCTGTCGGCACCGGGCAGCTTCCTGATGGATCTGGACGTGTACGACTCTCTGTCTCGGCAGCCATCACAGAAGTTCTACGGCAAGCCCAAGGCGAACGGCAATGGACGGCTGGAGGCGGGCAGCGCAGACAGCGGGCTGTCGCCGAGCCAGTTCAGCGACGGCGGATTTGGGCAGGAGGCGGCGGATGCGGACAGCGATACGGAGCCGTCGATGTCGGCGAATGCGTCGCCGGCGCGCACGCAGAAGACGACGCCGAGCAGCAGCAGCAGCGGCGGCAGCCTGGGACCAAGCGCCAGCGCGAGCTTCTACAGCTTCAACACTTTCCGAGGTAAGACCAACCTGGAGCACCTGCCTGAAGAGGCGGACGAGGACGAGAGCGATGCATCGCGCCGCAGCCGCGACGAGGACTCTGACGAGGACTCTGACGAGGAGGAAGAAGATGCTGACGAGGAGGAGGATAATGATGAGCCGATCCAGTTTGAGGATGGCCGTTCGGGACTGTTCTAGGTCGATGTGGACCCATGTACTTTTGTAATGCTTCGCCCGTGTGGTTCCGCTTTAATTTCGAACTCGATCCATGCTTTGCAGAGGATGTGATGCGCATGAAGATGAGGTGGGTGTGGGGCTTGGCAACGTGGCCTGTGTGACGGAGGTGGGGCAGGCCCAGCTTCCATCGAGCCTCTACTGTATATCGAGAGTTCGTCGGCCGATTTTTCCACGTGTGAGAGACGCACAACCAACAGAAATCCGGCGGGCAAAAGGTCAACGGTTTGCTGCTGCACGTCGGTAGATCCTATGCAATTCGACAACGTTTGACACCGGCAGAAACTCGACAGCGATTGAGTCATTGCAACGACCACATCGTCTCCACCGTCATAGTTCGCGGATGTATTCACTCTCACTCTTGCCACTGCGACAGATTTGTTCGACCAGCACGAGCCGCGGTGCAAAGGGAACGCCAGAGAAACAATCTGATTGAGTCATCACTTGGCCGGGAGCAGTTGCCTAAGTCACGCTGGGCTGGGTTCCGCGGGAGGTGGGACCCGGGGGCCTAAGCATGTGTAGGCGAGCCGCCAGCATACGCGAATGCCGCGGGTGTCCCGCAGTCCTTCCGCACTCCACCGCGGCGACGCCAATTTTCGCACGGCTCGCGCGTCAGGCACGCACGATCCCCAACCAAAGCCGGAGACCAAGTGCCGGACGGTCAACCACTTGGTCCACTCGCATCTGCTTCCCTTTTGCTAGAGAATTCTGAAGCTCGTACGAGCTCACCAAGATCTTCGAACAAAGATCGGTGGTGCTGCGTCTTAGCTGGCAGCGAGCTTTGATTTACCGAAAAAGAATAAGGTCGCAAAGCATGAGGGTTTGGTCGAAGCTCGAGGATGACAAGCGGCGCAGCTGACAGCCTTGCGACGCGCCTTCACGTCAGTGCGCGAACGCAAGTGATGAGCGATGACACAAGCGCACTACCCGCCGCCTCTGCACGAAACGCGTCTCGGAGCCTAATCTCCGTGGACTCGAGAAAGAAAAAAATCGGAAAAGTAGCCGTGTCAGCTGGCTTTTGAGCGCAGAGTTCGGTGGGTTTGGGCGCCTTCAGTTTGACTTTGCAGGTGGCGGGCGGCCCTTCCGACGCGGTGATTTCTTCGGCTCTCCAACGAGGCTGCCCGGAGTCGGATCATCCGTGCCAGAGTGCAGCACAGTTGCAAAGTGCCAAGCCGTCCGATCCCAGGGCTCAGCTGGGCTGCTCCTCCTCGCCGCCTCCTCGTGGCTGCTGCTCCGGATCTACACTTCCATCCCCCTCCGTCCTGCTTGCATCCCTACCACGACCGCATCCACTTACCCCCGCCCGTCCAACTTTGCAACCGCAAGCCTTTTCTGCCACGAGTCGATTGGCTTCTCTCTTGGCTCTTTCAAACGCAAGGGTCTCCCGCGGCGATTTTCTAGACTCTCACTCGTCGCACCCGTCGGCCCCCGTCGTCATAGCTGCGCATCTGGCACCCTTGATCCCGTAACCCCGGTAGCCCACTCGCACCACGCACCAAAACTTTGCTCCATCTTTAAACACCTCTCTCTCTCTCGCCCTCCCTCCTCTCCTCTCCTCCACCATGTCTTCACAACACGCTGACCTTACAAAGACCCAATCCCGCGCTTCGAGCACCGGCACACGCTCCTCCATCTTCGGCCGCGCCTCTGGATTCATGATGGGCCACCGACGTCCACAAGCCGCTTCCGAGAGCCAGGCGGGCGCTTCCTCGTCCCAGCTCGACCTCGCAGCCACCCCCTCCTCCGACGCAAAGGCCGGCGGCGTGCGCAAGTTCGAGCACATCTTCCCCGCTCCCGATCCCAGCGTCAAGCTCGCCCCGCCCGCTCCGCTCTCCGACTCGCAGCAGGCAAAGTACGACGAGATGCTCCAGCACTTCAAGTCCATCGACGAGTTTCCCACCTCGCTCAAGGGCACCTCGCCCAAGAAGCCGCTCACCGAGTGGGAAAAGATGCGCAACCTCTCGCGCGAGTCCATGATCCGCTACCTGCGCGCCACCAAGTGGGACGTCGCCTCGGCCAAGAAGCGTCTCACCGAGACCATCGCCTGGCGTCGCGAGTACGGCGTCGACGGCCTCAAGGCCGAAGATCTCGAGCCGGAAGCCATGACGGGCAAGGAGACCATCCTCGGCTACGACAACAAGGGCCGGCCGCTCCACTACATGCATCCCTCGCGCAACACCACCGACGAGACGCCGCGCCAGATGCAGTACGCCGTCTGGATCCTCGAGCGCGCCATCGACCTCATGCCGCCCGGCGTCGAGATGCTCGCGCTGCTCATCAACTTTGGCGGCAAGAAGCGCAACCCGACCTCGATCAGCAACGCCAAGCTCATGCTCTACATCCTCCAGAACCACTACGTCGAGCGTCTGGGCATTGCGCTCTGCATCAACGTGCCCTGGATCTTCAAGGCCTTCTGGAACGCCATCTACCCCTTCATCGACCCGGTCACCAAGGGAAAGTGCAAGTTCGACGAGGCCATCAAGGACGAGGTGCCCAACGCGCAGCTCGCCACCGACTTCGGCGGCCTGCTCGATTTCCCCTACGATCACGAATCGTACTGGCCCCAGCTCGTGAAGCTGACCGACCAGCGCCGCGCCGAGCAGCTCGAGCGCTTCCGCACGCTGTGCGACTCGCAGGTGGGCGCGTCCGAGTGGGTCATCCGCGGCGGCGATGAGCGTCGATCTACCGCACCCGCCAAGCAGGATTCGGGCTACCACGAGGCTGTCTCGCCCGTGGCTGCGCGCGCCGAGTCGAGCAACGGCTCCACCGTGGTGGAAAAGGCGTCGCCCGTGTACGAGGCCGAGGGCGACGACGAGAGCCAGCTGGACCGCTTCTACACGTCGCAGCAGGAACTGCCGCCGCAGCTTGAGAGCAACGAGTGGGAGAACCAGACCGCCGTCAGCCACGATGCCAAGCCGCACGCAAAGGAGCACGGTGACGCCAGCTTCTTTGCTGCTGTTGTTGGCGGCGTCTCGGCAGGTCTGGTGGGTGGCAAGGCGGCCGAAGTCGCAGCGCACCAGACGAGTGGGCGTGCACACACCGAGGCCCAACTGCACGACAAGCACAACCACACCCACCACGCCGCACCCCAGTCGCAAGAACCCCAGCCCGCACCTGTCTCGGTCTGACCGCATACACGATACCGCTCACCTTCGCCTGCATAAGCCCCGATACCTCATCTCTTCTTTCGCACTTTGTTTGGAATGCAATCGTCCTCGTCGCTCTCTGGTCGCGCTGTGTTGAATGCTCAGCAGATGTGTCGGCGAGCAGTGTGATCGAGGTTGGGTTGGTGGCGAATGCTCTTATGGACGCATTCACGGGTCACACTTTTTTCCGATATGACGAGACGAAGCAGTGCCATTCCAAGGGCCAGACGATTGGGAGAGAGGGGATGATTGCTGGGGATTTATGCCGAGGGAAGGATCTAGAGAGTGCCGGGTTTGTCCGAGTGGAGCCAGGTGTTGAACATGGCGAGGGCGGCTTGGGGCTGGTCGTGGGGGACAAAGTGACCTGCCGCGTCGACGATGGCGTAGGTCAAGTTGTTGGCGTTCTTGAACTCTCCCCCCTGCGTCTTGTCGTGCAGGAACCACTTTTGGAGCGGCTGTTTGTTGAAGTGCTTCTTGCCGGACCAGGCGAGGTGTTCGCTCCAGGCACGGTTGCCGAGGTAGTTGCAGATAAAGTCGCGTCGGCCCGAGTAGGTCAGCACACGCACACCCTGCTCGAGGATGCTCGTCACCGCCCAGCTTGAATCGCGTGCTCCATCACCCGTCTTGCCAAAGTTGGCGTAGACATCGTCGGAACATCCGACAAAGACTCCGTCGTGCTTATCGCCGGGACCTTTGCCGTCGACGCCCAGGGCGTGCTTGGTGTCGGCGTCGTTGAGGAATGCAGCCACCCAGTCCTCTTCGTCGTACTTGGCAGGGTGTTGCCAATCGTAAGGCGACTTTTTCAGCGTGTCGTACGGAGAAGCGAGAGCACCTTCACAGTAGTCCGACGCAGCCTTGCACGCAAGCGTATCGTAGGTGCGGCCGTGTTTGTCTTTACGGTTGCACTTTTCGACGAGCGTCAGACAGGCCGGAATGCTCTCGTACATTCGGTCGCACGTCTTCTTTGGCAGCAGCGGATGCTCCGAGCCCGACTTTTTGGTGCAGGTATACTCGACGTACGCAGGGTACTGATGCTTGGGGCTCGTGATGCCGTTACCGATCAGCACGCTTGCGAGCGATAAAGGCTGCAGGCCCATCTCGGGGTGCTTGGCAATCCGCTTGTTGTCCGCCAGAATCTGATCGGCCAAAAGCGGGATGTAGCGGCCCGCATAGCTCTCGCCGGCAATGTGGAAGGACGGGAAGATCTCGCCGTCGCCGTTGAAGATCTCGCGGCCCATGTGCATGGCGAGCAGGTGCAGGAACGCGGATGCGTCGTGGGCGGCGGACTCGGCGGAAAACACACGCGACGGAGGCTTGTCCGTACGCGACTGGTTGGCCCAGTCGACGTACGAGTAGCCGACGCCTACGGGCTGGTCGAGGAAGATGACGGTGGCGTTGTTGTTCCATGCCCACGGATTGCGTTCGGTGCCCGGCTTGCCGCCGCGCGTTGCGGGGTCCACAGCATTGCACGGACCCAGCTCCATCAGCAAGCCCGTGAACGACGAGCATCCCGGTCCGCCGTTGAGCCAGAGCACGACCGGGTCGGTCTTGGGGTCGTTGCGCGACTCGAACGCCCAGAAGTAAAAGTGCTCCATGGCACCCTTGGTGCGTCCGTCCTTCTCGTGCCGGGTCGTGGAGAGCGCAGAGTCCAGGCCGGGGTGTGAGGAGGGGTCATGCTTGAGCGCATCGACGTCGACATCGAGATAGCCCGAGTACGACTTGACCGAGGCGTCGCACAGGTCGGCGCGCGGCGACACGACACGCAGCGAGTGCGCGGGCAGGTGCGGATGGTCGAGCACCCTGGCCGCCGGAGCGCGTGGGGACTGCAATTCAAATGGGATCTGTGCCGCACGGATGGCGGTGGCAGCGAGGGCAACGAGCCCACTGGCAAACAGCGTAGGGCGCATCTTGGATGGCCGGCAGGAGGGGATGCTAGGTGTTGGGATGATAGGAAGGTGATCCCCGGCGTGCAGCCAAAGATATCCAGATGCGGCTGAGCGTCAGTGCGCAGCGCCTGTTTAAACGATTAGGGCATGCTGACTAAGGCGGCGAGTCACAGAGGCAATTTTTGTTAGAGCGTTGGGGCGTCGGAAAGAATTTTGGAAGATCCGTGGCGAGCCGAGAAGAGTCACACATTTCTCCCTTTCTCCCTCGCTGCACAGAGCGTCAATTGATAGCCGTGGCGGCGGTTTTCTTTTATCTAAGCCCACAGCTGCTTTCCTTGTCATTTGGGCAACAGCGGTGCCAGTGTGCGTGTGTGTCCGATTAAGACTTGGAGTTGGAGGGCCGGCTGTAGCGCTTTTGTCTTTTGCCGCTCGGACTTGCAATCCTGCTTCCCTTCCCCTCATCATTCACCAAAAATATCGTGTGATCCTCTCCGTGATGCAGCAGCTCACCACCCCGTTGCTACCGCTCCTCGACGCGGACAGCGTCAAGGACTCTGCGCTCCTCGGCGCCCTCAGCCGCGTCGCACCGGTCCTCGTGCCCCAGGACCTCGTCTCGGCACTCCCCGCCAACATCGCCTACCTCGTCCTCGCTGCACCAGCTCTTTCGTACGATGCTGCCGCCGACCTCTTCGACGCAGGCGCAGAGGCCATCGTGACCGCCGACACCCAGCTCATCCAGCAGTTCGACGCCGCCGTCGCTGCGACTCGTTTCATCTACCTCTCGGCTTCGGGCGCACCACCCGCACCCGAGACGCTCAACGCCGTTGCAGGTGCCGTCATCACCCTGCCCACCGCCTCGGCCATTGCTGGCGCCGCCCAGCTCGTCCAGGCCACAGCAGACGGTCTGCAGGCCAAGACGTCCGGCAAGTCGCTCTTTGTGCTCGCCCCTTCCGGCGTTCCTTCGGTGGACGACGTCAAGGCGCTCGCCAAGCTCTCGGCCTCCCTCATTGCCCCGTCCTCGGTGCTGTCCCTCGCCGACGAGGGCCAGCAGCAGCAGGGCAAGCTCGACATCGCCGACGCCTTCCTGGCACCCCTCACCTCGGACCGCACCGACGGCCTCTTTGCCACCACCGTCGTCTCCGCCGCCGGCTCCGCCTCGCTCGGCCTCGTCTACTCGTCGCCGCTCTCCATCCGCAAGTCCATCCTCACCGGTTCCGCCCACTACCAGTCGCGCAACCGCGGCCTGTGGCACAAGGGCGAATCGAGCGGCGCCACCCAGCAGGTCGTCTCCATCCGTCAGGACTGCGACTCGGACGCGCTCCAGTTCGTCGTGAGGCAGTCGCGCGGCACCTCGGCTTCCGGCTTCTGCCACCTCGAGAACCGCGAAAGCTGCTTCTCCTCCGCCACGGGCCTCGCCAAGCTCGAGGCGACGCTCAAGCAGCGTCAGCAGTCGGCCCCCGCCGGCAGCTACACGGCGCGTCTCTTCAGCGACGCCTCGCTGCTGGGCGCCAAGCTGCGCGAGGAGGCGGCCGAGCTCGCCGATGCGAGCAACGCCGACAAGCAGCATGTGGCATTCGAGGCGGCCGACCTGCTCTACTTTGCGCTCACCAAGTGCGTGTCGGCGGGCATTGGGCTCGAGGAGATCGAGGCCTCGCTCGACGCCAAGGCAAAGAAGGTGTCGCGCAGGAAGGGCGATGCCAAGCCGGCGTTTGCCGAGCAGCAGAAGGCGGCCGAGGCCAAGGCTAAGACCGCACCCGCTCCCACACCCGCGGCACAGCAGCCCAAGGACGCCGATGCGCCCATCAAGATCCAGAGCTACCGATACGAGGAGCTGTCGGCGTCGCAGCGCAAGGAGCTGCTCAAGCGTCCTGCCCTGCGCACCGAGCAGGTCATGGAGATCTGCAGGCCCATCCTGGGTGCCGTCAAGCAGCGTGGCGATGCAGCACTGCTCGAGCTCACCGAAAAGTTCGACAGGGCCAAGCTGCAGACGCCCGTCAGGCTGCCGCCTTTTGTCAACGACGAGGTGATGGCCAAGATCAAGCCCGAGGTCAAGGTGGCGATCGACATTGCGTACGACAACATCTGGAAGTTCCACAAGGCGCAGAAGACCACTTTTGGCAACAAGCGCGCCGCGGACGTCGGGGCGGCGGGAACGGTCGAGGCCAACGAAGCACCCGAGGATGGCGTGCTCGAGGTCGAGACGATGCCGGGTGTGGTGTGCCGCAGGTTCGCGCGTCCGATTCAGTCGGTGGGATTGTACGTGCCTGGTGGATCGGCGGTTTTGCCCTCGACGGCGTTGATGCTGGGTGTGCCGGCACAGGTGGCGCGCTGCCCGACGGTGGTGATTGCCACCCCACCCAGGCCCGATGGAAGCATCTCGCCCGAGGTGCTGTACTGCGCATCCAAGGTCAACGCATCCGCCATCCTGTGTGCAGGAGGCGCTCAGGCGGTGGCTGCCATGGCGTACGGTACCGAGACATGCCCCAAGGTGGACAAGATCGTGGGTCCGGGCAACCAATTTGTCACGGCGGCCAAGATGCTCGTGCAGAACGAGACGGACGCGATCGTGTCGATCGACATGCCAGCCGGACCGTCCGAGGTGCTCGTCATTGCCGACAGCTCGGCCGATCCGGCGTTTGTGGCGAGCGATCTGTTGAGTCAGGCCGAACACGGTCCTGACTCGCAAGTCGTTCTGGTCGGAATCGCACTCACTGCCACCGAGCTTCAGGCTATCGAGGACGAGGTGGATCGTCAAGCGCGCGCGCTGCCTCGAGTCGAGGTGGTTCGTCAGGCAATCGACAAGTCGGTCACCGTGATTGTGCCCGACCGCGCAACGGCGCTGGAATGGTCCAACGCCTATGCACCCGAGCATCTCATCCTCCAGACTGCCTCTCCCGAAGAGCTGGTTAAGCTCGTCACCAATGCCGGCTCGGTCTTTGTCGGCGCTTGGTCGCCCGAGAGCTGCGGAGACTACATGAGCGGCACAAACCACTCGCTCCCCACCGCCGCCTACGCCAAGAGCTACTCGGGCGTCAACGTGGGTACCTTCGAAAAGTGCATCACCTCCCAGGCCCTCACCAAACAGGGTCTCCGCGGATTCGGTCAAAACGTCATCGACCTCGCCATGTGCGAGGGCCTCCAGGCCCACGCCATGGCCGTCAAAATCCGTCTCGACCGCATGGCCTAATCCCCTAACCCATCCACTTGTACATCTCCGTAAACTCCTCGGTGCGCTTCCATCACCCGTCTGTGCGCCTCACTCGTGTACCTGTGCGCGTGTGTGTGAATGGAATCAAACGAGGGTATTGAGCAAAAACAAAAAAAGGCTACATACGGCCGCTGGCGGCCTTTTCATCGATCTCGGGCTGCGGTGGCGCATTGCCACTGCCGCCCGCACGCCCATACGTCGCGGCAGGCACCGCAAGCTGGTCGTTCTTCTCGCTGTACCGCTCGACCCCAAACGAGCCGGAGGGCGATGCGGATCTCGCCCTACCCTCGTGCGGCACGGGCGTCAGCCTCTGCGCTTCCCCCGCCGGTGTCGCCGGCGCGGGTGCGGTTTCCGAAAGCGGCTGGTCCTGGAGCGTATGTGCGACCGAGGAGATCTGCGACAGCTCGTGCTCGCCCGCCGGGCCCTGTTGCGCCTGCGGTGGTGCTTGCCCGTTCGACGCGGCCGCTGCAGCGGTGGCGCCACTGGCGCGCGTGCCGCGAAAGTACGACTTGCGGCGCTGCTTGAGATGGTCGAACGGTAAAAAGTGCTCCTCCATCTGGCGCATCTCGGGCGGGAGCGCGTCGAAATCCGCATTGCCATTGCGCTTCTTGGCCTTGAGCGGGTTGTCTTCGAGCAGCAGCTCCTCCAGCTCGTGCGTCGCGTCAAAGTTGGCCTTCTTCGAGTCCGGCTCGAACGGCGGCGGCACCTGCTTGGCCTCCATGGCGGGCCAGTCCATGCCGGCGAACCAGGCGTGCGTCTTGAACTCGTCGATGCCACTGCGACACCCGAGACGCTTGCGCGGATCGCGCTCGAGCAGGCTCTTGATGCAGCTCACCGTCTCGCGGCTCACGAGATTCTCGACATTGTCCGGAAACGTGCAGCGGTCGTTGAGGATGGAGTGGGTGAGCGCCGAGTTGGTCTTGCCGCGGAAGGGGCGTCGTCCAAACAGCAGCTCGTACGCCACCACGCCGAGCGACCACCAGTCGACGGAGCTGAGGTAGCCGCGCTTGGTGAGCACCTCGGGCGCCATGTACGCCATGCTGCCGGCGATGCTGGTGAGCGGCCGCCGGGGTGAAAAGTGCACCGCAATGTTGAAGTCCGTCAGATGCGCATGGCCCTTTTCGTCGA
The DNA here is from genome assembly GCA_000517465.1 of Moesziomyces aphidis. NCBI lineage: Eukaryota > Fungi > Basidiomycota > Ustilaginomycetes > Ustilaginales > Ustilaginaceae > Moesziomyces > Moesziomyces aphidis. The sequence goes on along the minus strand of AWNI01000003.1, from coordinate 285,698 downwards.
GCAGCACATTGTCGGGCTTCAGGTCGCGATGCACGATCTGCAGCCGGTGGAGGTAGTCGAGACCCAGAGCGAGCTCGGCGACGTAGAAGCGCACCACGTCTTCGCTCATGTTGCCCGTGCGGTCGAGGTGGAAGCGCAGATCGCCGCCGAGCATGAGGTCGAGCACCATAAACATGTTTTCGTCGTCCTGGAAGGCGTAGCGCAGGTTGCACACAAAGGGCGAGTCGATCTCCTCGAGCAGCCTGCGCTCCTGGATGATGTTGGACACCGCGCGCATCTTGATGCACTTTGCCTTGTTGATGTACTTGAGCGCATACAGGTCCTTGGTCTGCTTGTGCTGCACCACGCGCACCTTGCCAAAGGCGCCCTTGCCGACGGCTCGGAGCAGGTAGAAGTGGTACAGGTCGACGGGACCGTCAAAGTCGATCACCTCGGGCTTGCAGCAGACGGCGCCCATTTTGGTGATGCGGTTGGTGGAGGAGGAAAGGGGGGAAAGGATCTATGCTGGTGCGGTGCGCATGTGATTAGGGAGTCGGGAGCTGATGAATCGATGCGGCTGAGAAAAAAAAAAGAGACGGGATGCGGACGATGATGCCAAAGGTGCTGGGTGGATGCGTCTAGCGATGTGACAAGCGGTGTTGGGAGGAGTGACGGCGTGATCCAAGGGACGGGCGGGGTATACGATGAGAACGCCAAGGCCTTGTTGCACTGCTCGCCAGCGAGATTGAAGGGGCAAAGAGAGGCAAGCGCTATTGCCCGTTGGACGAAGCCATGAAGCGTGCTGATGGAAGTCGTCGAGAAGCGGCCTGGCTTCGAAGCACTGGACGCCACGTGCCGACAGCGACGGGCGACGAGAAGGAGAGGTGTAGAGGCTAGGTTGCGGCGGCGGCGGCGGCGGCGGCGGCGGCG
>AWNI01000003.1:259806-271408 GCA_000517465.1 Moesziomyces aphidis | reverse complement strand
GCGGTGGGCCCCGGAGGCCCGGTATGCCGCCCGTGCCGACGGCGGGCGCCGAGGCGGGCAACGCCGATGCGAACGGCAACGCGAACGCCAACCACAAGGGCGGCAAGGCCAAGCAGAAGCTCAACAAGCAGCAGAACGCCATGATCCGCATGCAGCAGCAGGTGGAGCGCATCGTGCAGAGCCGCAAGGAGCGCATGGAAAAGTCGGCCTCGGGCGCGGCGCTCGAGGGTGCGCTGGGCAGGGTCAGCCTGAGCTCCACCAAGAATCCGCGCCAGATGCTGCAGATCTCGGCGGATGCGGCCAAGGCGAACAAGGAGCGCGGATCGGATGCGGCGGCGGCGGCTCCGGATGCGGGGCATGCGAGGGACGCGGTGCGACAGGCGCTCGAGGGTGCGTCGCTCGGTGGCGGTGGCAATGCGGACGTGCGTCGGGATCCGCTGACCAAGCACGAGGTGCTGCGCATCCTGGAGAGGCTGTACGATCTGGTGCTGCAGTTGGAGCAGCTGCGTCGCAATGCGCCCGCTGCGCCGGCGGGCGAGGTGGGCGTGGACGACGATGCGGGTGCCGAGGCCAAGGCGGCGTGGAATGCGCACCAGGCCGAGCAGGCGGCGGTGACGGGAGCGCTGTGGACGGAGCTGCGCGTGCTCGAGCCGCTCGAGATTTCGGACCCGCATCCGTTTGTGAGTCTGCTGTCGTCGGCCAAGGGTAAGCGGCTGTTGCCGCGTGCGCTGCGCCACTTGAGCTCGGAGCAGACGCTGACGGCGCTGACCATGGTGGTGGCGTCGTTCGAGTCGCTCGATGTCGTGCGTAACGGACGGTTGCTGGATGATCTTTCGGACGACCCCACGCGCGTCGAGGCGAGGAGGGATGCAGAGAGGCAGAGCGAGACGTTTGCTACCACGATTGTGCCGAGCATGATGCAGATGGCCAGCACGGCGCCGATGCGGATTGTGTCCGGCATGTTGGCGCTGTTTGTGGAGCGCAATGACCCCGTGCGCGTCACGCAGACTCGACCGGGCGTGGCGTTCCTGACCATCTTCCTGTCGCGTGCCGAGACGCTCAAGCAGCAGGGCGATGTGCCGGCGGAAGAGTTGGAGCAGTTCAAGCAGATCTTTGCACTGCTTTTCTCGCGACTCACTGCGCACGGTCAGCTGGTGACGCTCTTCCCCTCGACGCGCACCAAGATGTCGCTGCCGTTCGGCGTGAGCTACTACATGGGCTCGGGGCTCGGGCAGCAGTTGAGCGCTCAGACGGTCGGGGGCAAGTACAGGAACGTCGACCTCGAGGACGAGCCGAGCTGGAACCTCATGGCTGCGCTCGCCATCGGCGCGTCGATGGATCAACAGCAGATGCTCGTGCAGGAGCTGCGCGAGAAGATTCTCGAGAATGTCATCAGCGCCAAGGAGTGGCAGAAGCGCAACCCGGGTGCGGTCCAGGACGATATCAACCCGGACATCCGCATTCGCAACGTCAATTTGCTGCTTCACGCGCTCAATCTCGACGCCGCCCAGATCAGCGTCTAAGGTCGCACACTTTTCATCACCATGCTTTGCTGCAATGCACGTGTTTTTTTTTTCTCGCACCAAGCGGCCATGTGCGTGTGAAATGGGCAAAGTGAGATTTAGATGTGCCAAGCGAGAGGAAGGTTGGATTGGGTCCACACTGCTGATTCCGTGGGCGAGTCGGGCCATTGTGTATCGTCGTCGAGGAAGGGGCCTTTGATTTGGACCTGGATGTGGGAATTGGCGACGGACGATACTACTGCGGCATGAAGCAGGTTGGCGGGTGAGCGGGTGTGTGGATGCAGTGCCAGCTGCCTTACCACCAGGGGCACACCCACCTTCAACGTGTCCATGGTTGCCACGGCCCCATCGGCGAAGCGCGAGAGCTGGGCAGGTGTGATTGCATAAACGCGTGTCCATGCCGCCTCAACCTCCCCCGATGCAGGCGCAGCAATCTCGTCCGGCTCGAGCTTTACGCGCTTTGCAACGCCTTCCACATCGTCGGCAGGCTGCGAGGGACGGGCTTGCAGCGTGGTCAGCTGGGAATCGTAGTACGCATCGCAGTCGATATGGCGAACGCCCACCCCCGGAGTGTCTGGCGTCGCGTCGCGTTTGCGCTTTCGAGGAGCGCAGTCATCGATGCCCAATGCGCCCGCTCCAGGTGGCATCTCGGCTGTGTGCACAGGCGCGGGCTGCACAGCTGTGCGCTCGATACGGTAGGCGGGCGTGCGGTCGTCCACCCATGCAGAGTCATTGCCCGAACCGTTGCTCGTGGCGTGGCGCGACAGCTGCTGCTTGAGTCGTCGCATCTGGTTGCGCCGCTTTGTGCGTGATGTGCCCTGCCCAGGCGGAACAAGCGCATCAGTAGTCCCAGTGCCAGTGCCAGTGCCAGTGACAGTGCCAGTGCCAGGGGTGGCGCGGTGCGAAATCGTCGCCTCTTCCGAAGGAGACGAGCTGCTCGACGAGGAGTCGGAAGAATCCGAACAAGAGGAAGAGGAAGAGGAAGAGTCCAAAGTTCCTGAGTCGGAAGAGTCCGATGAGTCGGAGGAGTCCGATGAGGGACTACCGCTGGACGATGTGCTGCTCTCGGAATCCGAGTCAGAGTCAGAGTCGGATGTGGCGGTGCGCCGTTGCATCTGCTTTCGGCGCGCTTCGAACGCTGCTATTGCAGCTGCTGCCCCACCACCGGTCGAGCTAGGCGGCAAGGGCATGCTCGGCAGCGGTGGCACTGCGCTCTGCTTGGCCGAAGCCTTGGATGGGATGCGTCTTGTCATGGGGGCGATGGCGCCAGGCATGCGCGGTAGATCGCTTGGTTCGCCTGTCGATCGCGCTGCCTCGTCGTCGTCGGTGGGCATCCGATGCAAGCCGGCACGCAGCATGGCCGCCACTCGTGCAGCTTCCAGCACGGCGTGACGCTCGTCTTCGTCCACCATCCCGCGCTCCAAATCCTCCGCCTCGTCTTCCTCGTCGTCGTCTTCCTCGACGTCGTCCTCCTCTTCTTCGTCGTGCTGCGGCTGGATCGCGTGCAGACGCACATGGAGCGTGTCGCCGTCGCGCAAGATATCGGGGTCGTCAAAAGGGACGTCGAATCCGTCGATTTCGAACGCCAACTCCTCCCATCCCCCGTTCTCCAGCTCGCTCCTCTCGTCAGCATCTCGTGCGCGCTTGATGAGCTGTGCGTGGACGAAGCGCTGCAGGCTGGCAAAGCAGTCCGGATCGTCGTGGCTGAACGGCGCGAGGAATTGGAGCGAGGGTGTGGGTGCGACGATTCGTAGGCGGATCTTGCGTGGCGGCAGGTCGGAGGGCGCAAGACTCCGGGCCGCGGGGGTCAGGCTGCGAGTGCTTTCCGACATGCTGTCGCCAAGGTTCGCGGGAAGCAACGAGTGGACCCTGAGGCTTGGAGTTGATGGCGGGGGCCACAAAAGGCACACGCTCCGAAATCCGAAAACAAGGACCGCGGTGGGAAAGCGGTTTGGGGCTTACGTCAAATTGCGAGCGCACTGACCTGCATCGTATCTTCGCGCCGACCATCTATGCTGCTCGTCGGCCTGCGCACCATCTCTCGGCAGCGTCTACTCCCTACACACGCGGTGTGCACTTTGCATCCCGGCGCACGGGTTATACGCGGCGCAATGGCAACACCCACCCCATCGGCGGCGCGCGCCGCCTGGCTCTCGTCGATCGATGCGGTCTACACGCTCTTTGAGGACACGGCGGTGTCTGCGCAATATCCGGAGCTGGCACGCAAGGTGGCCGGCGCAGTGGGGCTGTGCGAGCAGGTGCTGCGCGAGGTGGGCGAGGCACACTGTGCACTCAGCTTCAACGGCGGTAAAGACTGCACCGTGCTCGTGCACATCCTCGCGGCCGTGCTGCGTCGCCTGCACGCCTCGTCCGGCCCGCGTGCAATGGCGGCACTCTACATCACCTGCCCCTCACCCTTCGCCGAGGTGGATCGATTCATCAAGTTTTGCGTCAGCCCGGAGTTCGGGTACAATCTGCGAATCGTCGCCGTGGATGGCGGGATGAAGGAGGGCATCAGGACGTATCTCAACGGAGGAGGATCGACTGCAGAGGAGGGAGGTAGGGATATCAGGGCGATCTTTGTGGGCACAAGGAGAGACGATCCGCATGGCCCGCAGTTGGAAGCGAGGAGTTGGACGGATAAAGACTGGCCGAGGGTGGAAAGGATCCACCCGATCCTCGACTGGACGTACGGCGATGTGTGGGAGTTTCTCAGGTGTCCACATCTAGCCACCTCGGAAGCGCAACTGCCGTTTGGGAGGCAGACGTTGGAGACGCAGTGGGGCACGACGGGCGCGGGCGCAAGGGGTGTGCCCTACTGCGTCCTGTACGATCACGGGTATACCTCGTTGGGCTCGACCTTCAATACGCGACCCAACCCGCAACTGCAAGACGGCGACAAGTGGTTGCCCGCCTACATGCTCCAGGACGCAAGCCACGAACGTGCCGGACGAATCAACACCGCACAACCACCATCGGAATAGAAAGCATGCCAGTTTTTCTTTTCAATTTCATAAGCTCGACGAGTCGTCGGTGGTGGAGCGTTTGGCGACGTCCCAGTAGCCCTGCATTGAGCCGAGCGCGGTGCGCGCGTCGGCGTCCGTGGTGGCCCAAACGGCTCGGAACGGTCGGCCCGCAAAAGATCGGTCGCGGATAGGACCCTCGAAGACAAGGTCGCAGGCGTTGCTGCTCCAATCGACCGCCTCGGTGGAGGTGGTGAGCAGCGTCCATGCACCCACCTTTTCCTCGCCCTCGGCGTCACCAGTGTCGGGTTTCGGTTTGGCTTCGCCAGGCTCGGTCCAATCGATCCTTACCGTCATCAGCCGCTTGTACGCCTTGAGCGCCTTTGCGCTCCCTTCCACCACGACCAATGCCATGTCGGGGTGGAAAACAGTCACGCCCGTGAGTGCGTGGTCCTGAGCATTCCTGCGAACCTTGAACTTGTGGGCGGGCGAAACGAGGTGTTTGACGCGGTACACCTGGCAGAACAGCCCCTTCTTCTCCTCGGCCTCTTTGCGACGCTCTGCTTTTTCCCGTCGCTGTTGCGGGTTGAGTTTGCGCTCGGCATTGTGGCGCTCGTGTGCGTCTTGGCGCGCGGCGATCTCGCGGCGCACGCGCGCCTCGACCTTGGTCGGGTCCGCAACCGCGTCCGACGTGAGGACGCGCATGAGGTTCGACAGCTTCACGCGCGCAGGCTCCGGCGGGAGCAGCCCCATCTTGATGCGGTCGCGCGTGTCTTGCTGTGCGGCCGCGCGGCGTTGCCGGCGCAGCTTGCGCGCCTCGCTCTTGGTGAGCATCAGCCCGCGCTGGCGCACCTCGATCGAGTCCGACGGCGCCGGGATCGGGATCGGATGCTGCACGTACGCCGTAATCACGCTCGCCGCACCCTGTAGCAGCAGCGGCGACTCCTCGGCTGTAAGCAGTGAGGTGGGGGAAAGGTCGGGGATTGCGTCGTACGACGCCGTGGAGAGAAGGTTGGAGTCCCACCACTCGATGTCCGGTGGAGCAGGACGACGCAGGTTGTCTTCGTGGTCCGGTTGGCGCGCGCTTTCTTCGAGCCGGCGCTGGAGTGCAGCCACGTGTGCTTCGTGACGCAGCTCCTCGGCTTCTTCGATGTGGCGGCCCGGTTTGTGGAAGTGGAAGCCGCGTCGCATCGAGCGCGCCCTGGGTCCCTCGCCGCTCTCGTCCGCCGCAGCCCGACTAGCCTGCAGGTATGGATTCGACTCGGGAGGCACTGCGGGCTTCCCGCGGATCGTGTCGACTTTTGGAACCGCGTTGGACAGAAGCAACGGGTGGATGCCCGTCGGTGCGCGAGACGAAGTCGCAGTGGAAGTGGAAGAAGCAGAAGAGGGGCCTGCGATGCGATCATCGGCAGGGCGTGGAGCAGGGGTGGATGCAGCGGGCGGTTTGGTCTTGCTGTTGAGGGCGGCTACTTGTGCCTGGACCCGTGCGCGTGCCGCTTCGAGCTGCGCCTGGATGCTCCCAGAAGCAGGCCGTGTCGCCGCTGCTGCCGCTGTTGCTGCTGGTGCTGACGGAGGTGCTGGTGCTCTTGCTGGTGCTGGCGCCGTCGGTGGTTGTGATCCCTTGTTCTGCATCGCAGCCATCAGTGCCTGTGCTCTGGCCTTTGCCGCCGCCACCTGCGCCTGGATGCTAGTAACCCCATTCGCCGTTGCTCGAGCAGTGCCGGCCTCAGCGCGCGCCTTCTTGGGCGGCGTCCCATCCGGGCCGTGCTTCTCCTCGTCATCGTCGAACACGTTCCGAATCGGTCGTTTCGGCGGCATCGTCGACGAAGCTACCCCGCGTGCCAAAGTGTTGCCTGTAGTGATGGTGAAAGAAGGCTCAGTTGGTTCAAATCGAAAAGTGACACCCCTTAAGCACCTCTTCTCGGAACTCGGTCACCGATTTCACCCTTTCTCTCCACTTTCTCTCTGGGTGGAGGAAAAAAAGCCTTCTCGACAGAAAGGCCAAGCAGCTTCAACCAACTCGAATCCCAGCAAACACCATTCTCCATCCTGAAGTATGCTTTGATATTACTGTCTTTTTGAGAGTCTCGTGCAGTCGGTCATGCGAGCTACGGGTTGTGCGGCTCATTCTTGATGGCGAGTCTCGACTTGCCCAGCGGCGTAGCGGCGCCACTGTGATAATCAATCGAGACCTGGCACCAACGGTCCTGGAGCCAGGTGACGCTCCACGTGCCCTCGACGGCGGCCCAGATGCTGTACCTATCCTCCAGGATGCCGCTCACCGTGTTGGTCTCGAGCACCTTGGGCCGTGCGTGCGTGTCGACGGGCTGGGTGCGTTGGAAGGTAAACGAATACGGCGGCACGCCCTCGAAGCTAAAGATGATCTGCGCCTGGTTGCCCTCGCGCAGATCCTCGACAAAGTGGTTGCCCTCGCTGATGCGCACGCTCGGCAGCGCGTGGATCGTCTTGACCATCTCCTGCGCCACGCGCGCGTCAATGTCGCGCCGACACTGGTTCTGCTGGTGCGCGACACTCTTGATCGTCAACACGCCCGGTTTGTCCGCCACGCGCGAGAACTCGGACGAAGTCACCGCGGCCGTCGCCGCCTTGCCGTTGAAGTCGTACGCTACCGTCCACGGCGGACTACCCTGCAGCGAAAAGTCGACCACCTCGCCCACGCAGTAGTCCTCGCGCGAAGACACCGCCGCGATATCCGCCGTCTCGGCGACCTCGATCGAGATCGCCTTGTCTTCGCCGCTGCGCTTGCTACCGTCGCTCACGGCCGACTGGCAGTGGTTCGCATCGGTCACCTGGACGACTCGGATGGACCACAGCCCTTTGCTGCTGAATGAGAACTCGTCCTTGGCCAGGTCGAGCTTGTAGTCGTGCGTCTGGATGCCCATGCGCGTGAAGCGGTGAGACACCACACCCGCTGCCCCCGTCGAGCCCAGCGCAGAAACCACCTCGAACGACACGGTGAACGGCGCCTGGCCGTGCAGCTTGAGCACGGGCAGCGTGCTCAGCCGGTCCAGTCCGTCGCCCACACACAGCGACGGGCGGCTGTGCTTGGAGCCGGAGCTGGCAAACGACGCGCTTGGCAGAGGCAGCACCATCTGCTCCAATCGTCTTGGCGCCTCGGTCGAGAAGCCTTGCAGCCGCGACGGCGCATACACGGCATCACCGATCGTGTTGAGCACGTATGTGTGCCAGCCCGACAGCGCCGTCGACAGTTCGAGGTTGGTGGTGCCGAGCGCCGACGTGAAGGCCGTCTTGCGTCGCTTGCCGTGCATGGCCACCTCGTGCGCCGCAGACGCCAGCGGCACATTGCCCTCGCCATCGCTGCCGGCGTTCCACGAGGGTGAGATGTGCTCGTACTCGACATCGACGGGGAAGTGACCCGACATGACAATGTCCACCGAGTCCGGCTGTCCGCGACACACGGGCGCCCGGATGAGGCTTCCGTTGCGTGCCCCCGTGCCTGCCTCCGGCGCAAACTGAACGTGCGGCTGCGGTCGAACGCTGATGCGGAAATCTTCCTGGCCTTCAAGTACGATCCCGGGGCAATAGTTGTCTCGGATGCGCTTGATGGTGTACAGGCCCGGTCGCTCCGCCAGCAGCTCGCCATCGACGCCGTGGAGCGAGGCAGTCAAGTCAACTTCCTCGGCCGACTCGTCCGCCCTGTACGAGTAGTCGACGTGCCACGGCCCCTGCCCGCTCAGTCGCACGGGCAGCTTGGCCGCCTTGCCTGCCAGCACCTCTTGGTGACGTCCCGTGTCCGTCTTGACGGGGAGGAAGCCGACGCTCGGCTGCACGCGCCTCACCTCGACGTTGAGATCGCGCGTGGCAAGCGACTTTTCACAGCCGCGTGCGTCGCGGATCTTGACCAGGCTCACAGTGACCAGCCCGCCCGAGGCGGCCATGGACGTGGGGATGTCGATCTTGAGCTTGTGCGGCGACTGCGAGATGGCCTTGACCACCTTGGTCTCGACCTGGTCGCCCGCCCTGACGGCGTAGGTGAGATCCCATGGGCCTGCGCCGCTGAATCGCACGTCGGCTTCGGCCTGTTTGCCGCTGCAGCTCTGCATGACGGCGCGGTCGTCGTGCATGCGGATGGGCGCGGTGAATTCGGCGCTGGAGAGCGGATGGAAGACCTGGGTGAAGGACGGCCCGTCGAGCGGGATGCCACGATAGTTGCTGTCGTGCAGCTTGACAAACTTGTACGTGACGGCGCCGTCGACGTCCGGGCGGAAGTCGAGCTCGTCGCGTGTCTGGTCAAAGATGGTCCTGACCTTGCGCTCGGGATGACGGCCCTGCTTGGTCACTTCGTACTCGAGCTGGAAGGGCGGTGTGCCCGTGAGGACCGACATGGCCTTGACGCCGACGGGGCCGGCACAACGGTCGTCGATGCTGCTAAAGTTGATCTGTGCGGTGGGAGGTGGCACATCGACCACCTCGCAAGTCCAGGGCGAGCCCACCTCACCACCGCAGAAGGGCCCGACGATGTCGTCGATGCGATACACACCCGGGCTGTCGACGGTGAAGGGTACGCGGGAGCTCTGGGCCGGGATGGCCAGCAGCATGGTGGAGGCGTCTGCCGGCTTGCGTGCCCACATGCCCTTGGAAGCACCGCTGTTGTCGGGCTGAAAGGAGACGTTGACGTTCCAATCGGCGCCCTGTTCCGGGTCGAGGGAAGCTTGCACGGTGAGCTCGATGCCCTTGGCGTTGCGCAGCAGTGGCAGTGGGTGGCCGGGTCGACACTGCCTCGGGTCGAAAGCGACGGTGCGGCGAGGATGAACGACGACGGACTGGTGCAGAAGTGCGGTGGAATCGTCTGCGCCCTTGATCTTCTTACGGGCCTTTTGGGCAAGCGAGAGGGGATGGTGGGGCTCTGAATGGACGGACACACGATTGCCGCAAGCGTCGGTGACGCTCTCAAGCGCGTAGGTGTAGTTGCCGGGCAGGTCGAGGTCGATTGTGCTGAGCGGCATGTCGACGTCGACGGAGACGGCCCAGGAGAAGTCCTCGGTGCCGGCATCGTTGCGACGCGAGGCCGCACGCGTACGCTCCCGCGCCAGTTCGAGACGGTCGGTGGGGGAAAGCAGCGCCTCGGCCTCGGGAAGGAGGAGGGGCGAGGTGTGGTGCGGCGGTGAGATGCGCGAGATCTTGCGCTTGAACTCGTTGCGCGACGAGTCTCTTTGACGACCCGAGGCGCCGGCAGGAAGGACGGGCTCGAACACGCGGCGATACTCGAGTTCGAGCGGCGCTACACCGGTGACCTGCGCGGCAAAGTCGGCGCGGTCGCCTGGGCACTTGTGTTGCAGAGCGATCGGGTCGGTGGCAGCGGAAGGGGCCGACGATGCCGGCGGGATGAGCTTGGCGGAGGGGCATTGGACGACGAGCGCCTCTGCGGTCGAGATGCGAGCGTCGTTGCGCGATTTGTCGAGGACGCGCTCGAGGCGGATGCGACCGGGCTGGGTGATGGGTAGATGCCAGAGCAGCTGCTGCGCGTTGCGGGTGGAAGGCGAGGAGATGCGCTTGGACTTGGGCGTGTCGAGCGAGGATGCGCGACGTTGTGCGCGAATCTTTGCACGCTCTGCGTAGGAGAGGCCGCGGAAGAGCGAGGATGTGTCGTCGAGGGCATCTTCGTCGTCGAGCAAGTCTCGTTGAGCGCGATTCTGGCGATTGGATTGGGAGGATGCTGCGGCGGAGATGGCGTCGAGCTGGGCGGAGTCGGCGTTGTCGAGGGAGGAGCCAAAGGGGATGAGGCTGTCTACGCTGACGTTGAAGTAAGTGGAGTGGCCCGAGGCAAAGTCGGTGATGGAGTACTGGAGGAGGTCGGGCTGTGCGTTGCTGAATAGGACAGGCACGGTGACCTGGGGGGTGGATGGCCCGACGCAGTAGCAGGCGCTGGAAGGGAGCAATTTTGCGGTGCTGTGCGGGAGGATGTGGATCGTGTGCTGACCGAGGATGTGGCTCTTTGGCTGGATGAGGTCGCGGATGCGCACGTGCCCCTCGTTGATGGAGACCTGGCGGCTGAGCGCGTCCGGGAGAAGGCCGGTCACGGGCAGGTTGAGGCCGAGGGTGGAGGTGAGGATCTGGAGGACAGCGAGGATGGCGTTGAGCGCCAGAGCGAGTGGGTTTGTGGATGCGCTGCCGATGAGCGTAGCATCTGCGAAGGAGAGCGCGACAAAGATGAGGACGTAGTGGATGTATGTGAGGCCTGCGAGCTTTGCTGGCTGAAGGATGGGCTTTTGGGTTGCGCTGGATGGTGGTGGTTGTGATGTTGAGGAAGCGAGTCGCGGATCGAGGAGGGGGATGCCGAGGCGCGAGAGGACAAAGAGGAGGGCGAAGTTGATCAAGAGGGCGGTGGACAGGGACGGCGCGGTCGATGTGGATGTGAATGTGGGTGTGAATGTGGACGAGGACGAGGATAGCAGGTGTCTCAAGATCCTAGAATACTTCCATGCCTGGATGAGGACGGCGGTGCCGACTGCGTAGAAGCGTTGGGAAGGCGCGTCGATGGTGGAAAAGGCAATCAGTGGTTGGACTGTGGATGCGGACGGAGGTGACGGCGCCAGTGCTGCTGGAGCCGCGGGCGCGGCCGCCTTCTGTGGTGGAGGGGCGGACTTGGTGTCCGACATGGTGCAGTCGCCGCGCGGTGGAGGCGAAGCACGTCAGAGGGTATGGACAGGGAGCGGTGCAGGGCGCATGACCAGACGCTTGGCAGGAGATGACGTTAGTGCTCGCGCGATGACTCCCTGAGGATTGCTTTGCTGTTGACGAGGAGAAGGATGATGATGAGCGTGATGATGGGAGGAGCGGATCTGCATGGCCAGAAAAAGATGCGCCTCCTCGTCCATCGCGTCCGACTTCCGAAGCAGCCAACAGGCGACGCGCGACCGCTTTTCTCGTCCGTGTCAGGAAAGTCAAGCTTTACCGAAATGGCACCAAAAAAAAGTGGCACGATAAAGGCTACACGCAATGTGGAGGCTCGCCCTCGCAACAGAGCCGGGGAGCTGCAGGCGTGCAGGCGGGCGTGCATACGTTGGTGCTAAGGTGCGTTGCCGGCACTTTGGTGGATGTGCCGATGGCTGATGGCTGATGGCTGATGGCTGA
>AWNI01000003.1:214063-235516 GCA_000517465.1 Moesziomyces aphidis | reverse complement strand
CAGCAGCAGCAGCAGCAGCAGCAACGCACGCGCCAAGCACAGTCGAAATTCGCTTACAGATGTTAGAGCGTGTAAATGTCGCCGCCAAATGAAACAAAAAAAAACCAAGCCTCGGACCGCTGCCGTGCCCAACGCAAACTCAACTCGACGAGGCCGCCGATCGGAGCCGACCAAAGTGGAGGAAGAAGAGCGCGTTGCAGCGCGCGGCCATGCAAAACAGACATTACTCTCCCCCCCAACACACGCGCCTCCTCCTCATCCTCACACCACCAAGAGTCTACACTGCTTGCTAGCCTGCTCGCTCGCCAGGCTCACACCCATCAATGTCCGCAAAAGACGCTCAGACAGAGCAACCACCCAAGGCGGACGCAGAGCAGCCTCGCGAGCCACAGTCGCAGCCATCCTCGCCGCCCTCCCAGCGCTCCTCCTCCCCACAGCTCAAACCGACAGAGTCCACATCCAGAGAGGTGACTGCAAAGTCGCCTCCGCACCACTCCGAGGATGCATCATCCAGCCGTAAGCGCGAACGCGAGGGCAGCGTCGAACCCTCCCAAATGACGCCCTCGCGCGTCACCGAATCCATCCCCGCCAAAAAGAACCGCCTCGAGGACTCGCTGCAGGAGGAGGACGATGACCCAACCGCCGAACAACCAGAGACCGAAAAGGTGGGCCACATCCGCGAAAAGGTGCACCAGCTCAGCACACACGAAATCAAGGCTGCCAAGCCCGAAACCGACAACAAACCCGAGGACGACAACGTTGCGGCAGCTCCTTCGCCCTCGGCATCCAAAGACAACACAACGGCCGCGCCAGCCAAGGACACCGACGCACCCACACGAACACAACCCACCTTTTCCGCTTTCAGCTCCAAGTCCTCCCCCTTCAGCGCAGTACCTTCCTCCTCGGGATCGTCCGGCGCCAAGTCCGGATTCTCGGCCTTTGCAGCCAGGAGCTCGTCCCCTTTGGTCGGGTCCGGCATCAAGCCCAGCAGCCTGGGTTCCAGCATCGGCGGTCACCATTCCGAATCTACCTCCGCCTCCTCCTCCGCTGCACCCTCATCCTCAACCTCGGCGCCTGCAAAGCCCATTGTCAAAGGCTCAACGTTTGGATTTGGTGCATTTGCTGGCGCTAGCCCATTGGCCAAGCCCAAATCTCCCGCTCCCACAGCGTCTCCAAAGGAGGCAGACAAGGCCGAACCGTCGGACGATAAAGCGACGTTCGAACAAAAGCTCCTGAGCGAAGATAAAAATGCGGTGGCTGAGACGAAAGCAAAGCCACTGCTCGAGGTCAGCGAAGAAAGTAAGTCTCTTCATTCACATCCCCTTCACCGTTACATCACGCTGACTTTTCCGATTTTGCAGCCAAAACGGGCGAAGAAGACGAGGAGACCATCCACAGCATCCGTGCAAAGCTCTACACCATGGCAGACGACCAGTCGTGGAAAGAACGCGGTACGGGCACTCTGCGCGTCAACGTCCCCAAGCACTCGGCCCGCGACAAGGCAAGGCTCGTAATGCGCGCAGACGGCGTGCTCAGAGTCATCCTCAACGTCTCCCTCTTCAAGCGCATGAAGTGCGAGCTCCACGAAAAGTTTGTCCGCATCGTCGCCTTCGAAGATGCAAAGCCCGTACACTACGCCATCAAGGTGAGCTCAACCCCTCGTATGCGCAACGAGACTTGGCGTGCACCAAAAGCTAACCCTTGACATTTCTATCGCTAGATGAGCAACCCAAACAACGCCGCGGCTCTCATGGACGTGCTCGACGAATTCGTACTCGCACCCGACGCCGCCCAACAGGCGTGATCCCATCCGCAATTGTAGCGCACATCTCTCAATTTATACACCACGCTCCAACTGGCTTCGTGCGGGAAAACCTGGCGCCCGTCCTCGACTCTTGCTGGCGTCACAGCCTCCGATGCCACATCTTGGGTTCGCGTCGCTCCGCAGCAACGATGATGAGTCCCGTGGGTCACGACCCGAAAGGCTGGCCCGAATCGACTGTTGTGCTCACGCTAGACCAGTTCAGGCTGCCAACATCCCAGAGCAAGGCACATCAAAATGAGCAAACTTCTTTCGATTCCGATTCCGATCATTGTTCGTGACATCACGACTTTGACCTGAGCGCAGTCGGTTCACTTGGCCATCTCCTCAAGTGCATCCAGCAGCGCAGCGGCACTCCAGGCCTGAGTGGCGCACGAGTCGGAGCAGTGAGCGCCGTCGGCATTGGTGAGCTCGGGCAGGCCTGCCCATGGCGAGCTACGAATGTGCTGTCTGTGCTCAAGCATCAGCGTATTGATGCGGTGGTTCATCACCGAGCGCTCGACGCCAGCCTTGGCACCAAAGATGGCCACGGCTCGCAGATAGTAGCCGCGCAGCCACACCCACTCGGGACCATTGTGGTAATTCCACCCGCAAGACGTCGATGCATCGTCCGTCTCGCGCTGGTCATAGTTCGGACGATAGTTCCAGTCCGAAGAATCCAGCGTCTTCATTCCCAGCGGCCCGACCAGGACTTCGCGTGCCTTGTTCAACGCGTTGCACGCGTGCTCGGGCTGGAACAGCTCGGGAGCCACGCACATGGCGATGGGGAAGTTGGAGCGGAATTGGTAGTCGGCCCACTCGCGTCCCTTGGACGACCCGTACACGTCCTTGTAGATTCCACGCCTGTTGACGAGCTTCGGATCCAAGTCGTAGTCCTGGTCCTCGCTGGCGTCCAGGGGAACGTAGTATGCGCGTTCGAACGACTTTTGCAGAAGATCGGCCCATTGCTCGTAGGTGACGAGCGTCTTGTTTCCCTTGACCACGGCCTCAACGCCCTTGGCCTCCTTCCAGACGCCGCGCTTCTGCAGGTCAACGATCCAGGACAGCGTACTCTTTAGCAGCGCCGTGATCTCGATCGCGGCTCCGTTACGCGGCGAACCTGGCACTCCTTTGTTGCCCGCCTTGGCTGACGAGCCATTCTTGTCTTGCCACGTTCCGCAGTTGTGCTCGTTGCCGCCGAAGATGATGCCGGTCTCCCAATCAACATCGACGTCGATGTTGANGAGCCATTCTTGTCTTGCCACGTTCCGCAGTTGTGCTCGTTGCCGCCGAAGATGATGCCGGTCTCCCAATCAACATCGACGTCGATGTTGAAGCCCTCGGGATGCATGTCGTTGTCGATCGCGGGACCAGCGTTGTACTCGCGGAAGTGGATGCCGGAAGCGTGGCGCTGCAGGATTTCCTGGATCAATTCTGCGACCGTGCTCTTGTGAGCGTACGCCTTGGCGTCGTCCCACGGGACCCACTCGTCGTCGAGCGGGAAGCGCCGAGCCACCTTCTCGCTGAGGATGCTTTCGCCTTTGGGTACCATCTTGGTGTAGTCCTGCACGTTCTGAGCAAAGAACCACGGTCCGTCTCGGCAGTTGTATCGCGGCGTTCGGCCCGAGTCGAGCAGATTCGGGATCATGCCGTGCTTGAGTGTCGAGCCGAACGCAAGAATGTGTTCGCGAGCCGCCTCAAACATTCCGGTGACGAGGTAGAGGCCACGGAGGGAGATGAAGACGTCGCGACCCCACAGCCTGGCCCAGGAAGCAGCGAAGAACGGCAGACCAGCGGCCATCGAGGCCACCTGCTTCTCAGGCCAGAGCGAGGCGGACTTGACGACACCGTTCATCTGCACCGAGCAGAGGGCGAGCGCCTTGATGAAGTCGTGGCCGTCCTTGATGATTGGGGACATGCGCGTGATCACCCTTCGGACGGCGGCGTCATAGGCGGCTTTGATGACCATGGCAAAGTACTTCGGCCTCATGAAGTTGGGTGCGGTGCGTTTGATCAGATCAAAGCGCTCGTCTAGCCATTTGGCCAGCTCGCCAAGGCGAGGCAGCACGTTGGTCTGCTTCTCCAGCCTCTGGTGAACGTAGTCAAGAGCCCAGGTACCGTCTCGCAGGTGCGCGCAGAGCGGGTGACCGAGGTCGTTGGACTGGATGACTTTGCGCAGAACTGCCATCCAGCCTTCGAGGCCGCAGTAGACCATGGGCTCGCACTGAGGGATGGTGTAGACGCCGTCGTTGCCGCCGGTAACGTCCTTCTCCTCGCCGTCAGCACGGTACAGGACTGCGTTGAGGTCGACCAGGTCGAGGTTGGCGACGGCTTCGTCGGCGCCCGAAAGGCATCGCGAGTCGATGTCCGCATCGATGTTGTCCATCTCGGTGGCAAAGAGCATGACACTACCGGGAGGGAAGAAGTCGGGCACGACGATCTCGGAGTAGCGCAGACGACCTCCATCCTCGTTGATGCGGACCTCTGGCTCTGCGAGATCGATGAGCTTCGACGGAAGACCGTCAAGGTACTCTGCATCCTGCGGAGCCTCTGTGCTGGTCACCTCGAGTGTCTTGCCCAGAACATAGGTGACTCGCTGTCGATCGAGCTTGAAAGGACCGGCCTGGCCGCGATCGCGCGAGCCCTTGTGGAATGCAGTGTGAGCCAGGCAGACGAATCCCTTGTGCGTCTGTGGGTGCACACGGTGCATGAGGATGTAGTCGTTTTCCTGATGCACATGTCCCTCGGAAAAGCCGTTGCGGACCATCTCGACGTGGAGATGGTTGACAACGCGCTTGATGGCTCCGATGCCACTTTCGTCCGCCTTGGCAACGGGTCGGTAGAGTCGGCTCTCCTGAACCACATCCAGGGTCTTTGGGTAGAGATCATCAAAGCCTTTCGTACTTCCGATGGCAGACCAGGAGAAGGCGACGAGTGCGCCCATGGTGATGGCGTCTTCGGTGGTGCGCTTCATCGTGGGAGTCTCGTTGTCGTGCGTGACATCCATGAAAAGCGCGTGAGGGCTTGATCCACCGAGCTGCTCAACGAGGCAGTCGGCGTCTTTGAGACCCGCTTCGGGCAGAGAGATCTTGCCGGCGGTCGTGAGGCAAGCACTGTCGACGGATCCGATGGGCTTGTTGACGCCAAAGCGGTAGAGCAGACGACTCTCTTCCTTGGGGTCGTGGCCGTTCTCCATTTCGCGGATGAGTGAGTTGATGCCGAGGCGGCTGACGAAGTGGACGTCCATCTCGGCGCTGCCGGTGAAGAGTTCGGCGCAGACGTACAGGTTGGGGTTGACCCTTCTGGCGATGTCGAGGAAGTGCTCTCCGACGTGGATGGGGGTGGAGTGGCAGTTGTCGATGCGCACGGCGTCAAAGTTGGCAGCAAGGAGCTTTGTGTAGTCTTCCATGTGCTTCCAGAGATAGGGCGAGTCTTGAGGACCGGAGCCGTACCTGAGCTTGACGCAGTCGCCCCAAACGATGAGCTCTCGTCGGAGGTAGACGCGAGATTTGTTGGAGGCGAAGTCCTCGAGCGGATTGGCTGCCCAGATCCAGCCATTGTTGGCGAGGGAGAGCTCCTTGGGATCGCGTCCGGCAGCGTCAGGGTGCTTGGGATCGAGACGAGTGAAGTAGGGCTCGAAGAAGGGGCTCTGTTCGGAGATCTTGCCAAGCTTGGGACCGTTGGGATCGAGGCGAGTGAATTTGACGCGACCCTCGATGTTGCTAATAATGGCTTTGACGTCGTCATCGTAGGTGGCGTACAGAGAGGCGTTGATTTCGTCGACGATCCTTGCGAAGAAGTCGACACAAGCTTCGTCGCTTTCGATGCTGTAAACGGCCTGAACGATTTCGAGTGCCTTTGCGGCGTCGACTGTGGTGGCGTATCGATCGGACAGGGTCATCTCGTTCGACACGGCCGAAGACCTGACTTTGGCTGCAATGGTCTTGATGGCGCCATCGGAGAGTTGTGAAGCCGCCTTGGAGTTGGTCTGGCCCTTTCGGGAGGCAATTGCTTTGGTGAAGCTCTCCTTGGCTGCCTTGGTGTCGATGACATAGAACTGCCAGAGGTTGAGGGGAGCCAAGACATGCTGCTTGACTGCCTCCATGAGCTTGGCGACGTCGGCATCGGAGCGCAGCTCTGCTGGGACGTCGTAGTCTTGCAGACGACGATTGAGCTCAAAGAGAGCCTTTTCGAGCTCATCGGCGGGTTGAAGGTGTGGGGAGTTGGCAGGGCTGTATGCAGCATCCGGGTGCTGGTTGAGCCATTCGCTGTTGTGAGCTGTGTGATTCCAGACGACGTCGCTCATGCTGAGGATGCCGTGCTTGGACTTCATGTCGGCCAGGACTGCCTTGAGTTGTTCGACGCGCCCGGCCTTCTGCTTTGGACCCTGGAGCTTTTCGGGGAAGAGGTCGTGGGAAAAGTCGTGCTGGTCGCCGATCGAGTAAGGGCTGTTGCTGGCGCCGCGCACGTTGAGGGGAGGGAAGTGGATCATGTTGTAGCCTGCGTCGCGGGCCGAGTCGAGATGGACGCCCCAGTTGGAGAGGGGGCCAGCCCACTTGGAGACGAGGGTCTGCAAGACGATTCCGTCGAGAGCGAGGAAGTCTGAGGTGGAAGTGACCGCACCGCCGCCGTCTTTGGAGGAGAGGGCCTTGCATGCGTCGTCGAGGATGGGCTTGCGTACGGCGACGTTGAGGATGGGGTCTACGTTGAAGTGGCCGCTCTTGCCCCTCTTGCGGGTCGATGTATTCTGGGTGCGGTGGAAGAGGTCTGCGTCCTGCTGATCGCTGGCACTGGCGGCATATTCGACGTAGAACTCGAAGACGCCCGCCGACTTGATCAAGAGATCGACGGTGTTGGACGAGGACGCGGACGAGGAAAAGAGGTAGTTGTCGAAGGAGGTGCGCTCGAATGTGGCACGCTTGTTGGAGTAGTTTGTGCAGAGGATGGCTTGCATGGAAGCGTCTGCGCCTGCTTCAATGGAAAAGCGGAGGATGTAGGGATTTACGGGAGCGGGCAGCCTGACATAGGACCTCTGCTGGCCTGGGCTGCCATCCTGCTTGAGCGGGAGTTCGAAGACCTTGATGGGTTGAGCGGGAGCCGCTTTGGCGGTGCCGTTCGTGGCGGTGCCGTTGGTGGCGGTGCTTGTGGGCGACATGGTAGAAGCCTTCTTCCGACCTACAAGCAGGGGAGGCTGGCGGCCGACGAGGTAGTGGTGCAAGCGGAGAGTGTCTACGATGAGAAAAGAGTGTGTGAAGGGATTGTTGTGGGACGAGGACCGCTCGAAGGGATGCTCGGGAAAGGGTGGGTAGAGAGAATAGCTACGAGATGGTGGTAGAGCGCAAGAAGAACCACGCAGGACCGTGATGAGGAGGAGACATGCTGTGCACTTGCCCCTGCCCTGCCTGGGAACGAGGCGTGAGGATGTGCTGGGGCATCACATCGCGTCTGTGCGTCGGCCAAATCTTCGCAACGGCTCGAAAATCGATAGCGGCAGCAGAGCAGAGCAGAGCACAGGAGAGCAGGGTATCGCACAGCGCGGGCCTCCACAAATCCCGAATCTCGCCCATCGCGCATCGCCCATCGCCCATCACTCGCGCGCGCCCCGCGTCAAGAGCGGATCGAGCAGCTGCAGCCGCTGCTGCAGCTCTGCTGCACCACAGTGGACGCCGTCACAAATCCGAAATCTTCGCAGCAATCACTCCGTCATCGCACAGAAGAGCAGCTGTCGGGCGATTCCCGCTCCAAGCACCGCGCGATCCGGCCTGCTGATCAGCTTACAAGCCACCTTCGCTTCTCCGCTGCCGAGACGCGACCCTGGCAAAGCTCCTCGCTTCCTCACCAGACCCTGCTGCTCTCTACCCCTCGTTGAGATTGATTGATTGATTGCCTTTCGATCCCCATCATTCATCACTCATCACTTCGCCTGGCCGGCCCGCCCATCCCACGTGCCCGTCGTCACTCGCGTGCGGTGTTCCTGCTCGACATCATTGCACCTAGTCTAGCACACGCGACGCAATGGCTGCCTGTCCCCGCAATGCTGTCCCGGTGGTCGCTTCTGCGTGGCAGTGAGCTGAACCGTCAGCCATGAAGACTCCCCAGCCCTGAACCGTACGTTCTGAATACTCAACCATGACTTCGCCCAAAGCGGCTCGCTCGTGCTGTACGAATTTGCGTTCGTAGTGCATGACACTTAACCTAGGTTAAGTGAAGTTACTTCACGCTCCGCAGCACGGCCACGTCAAATGTGTCCTCTAAAAAGCAAAGGCTGCCTTAGCATGCTCATAGCCTCAAACTGCGCTATTTTGAATCGCGTTGGCTATCGGCGATATGCACGCTAGCCGCCCCCTCAAGTCATGATTTTTCGAGTGACTATTGGCTCCAAACGGTGATTCAGATCATTCTCATTTGCCGAAATAAATTCCATCAGCGACACTGAGATTCGCTCGAATCACGCTTGTGTGTAAAATCTCAATGAAATACACCAACCCAATCCATGATTCTGTTCTTGGCAACCAGGCGGTGGCAGCCTGAGGGGGCTGGCATGCAAATGCTTCTATTCTGTCCGGAACGTGGTGGCTGAAGCTGCACATACGACTCATACAGCGAAATCTTCGAAGCATGTTGAAGTTTGCGTGAGCAAAATGTGCGAGGCAGACGACAGACGGAAAAGAGGTTGGATGCGATGGAGAGAATGTATCGAGACAGTCTGAACGTGTACACAAAGGACTCGTTGTTGCGTTCATCACGGAGCTCGACAAAAGCCAAGGATTCAAAGCGTCCGGCATTTGCAGCGGTGTACTGGATCTGAGGCACCTGCCACGTCAAGAAATTGATAGTGCGCTTGGGCACAGCGCCAGTCGTCACTCTAGCCAAGCCAAACGAGGATGGGCAAGAGGCAAAGCGCTGAGTGGGCTTGCGCTGCGATCCTTCCTTGGGGTGCGGCTCGTCATCGTCGCCGGTGAGATCCCTTTGTCACAAAGCATCAAGATCGAGGCATTTTTACCCTGGGGAAAGCGCACAGTTGTAGTTCAACTTACAATTCTAGATTCACGATCTATATCGCGAGCGACCCATCAGCGAAACAGGCCCATTTGTGAACCAAAACTCACGAGAATGATCTGGTGGACGGAACGTCAACGTTGCAATTGGGCACCCAAATGGCGACTGGTCATGCAGTTTCGATGATCTAGATTTGTGATTCAGGGTCTGACCCGTACGTGCAGATCTGGTGCGGACTTAGGTACAACAAAATCACGAAAGAAACGGCCAGAATCTCGCACGCTCTTGCCGTGACTTACTGAATTGAAGGGGCCGAGTGTGACGTGACCGTCGTTGCGATATCGAATCATGAATTTCGAAAAAGATTGCCACGGGCTGTGAATGCAATCTGATGATGTTATTATCTGCTGAGTATTCGAATTGAGTTTCACGATCGACGCGATAATCACGATATTGGGTCGATGTCAACCAGCGAAAGCGGATTTCTGTAAAAGCAACCTTATCAAGTCTTACATTAACGAAATGGCGGCATGCAGCTAAAAGGCGGCCACTTGCAACCACAAAGGTTTAATCCTTCAATCTCGGGAGAATGTGTCATTGACGCCAGTCGACGAGCTAAATTGTATTCCGACCGCGTCTCTACGGGCTGGGCAGGCGACCTGGAGCATAATCCACTCATCTGGCTCGGTGGTGATACCTGCGGTCGGCGGATAATGATGCGTGTTGTAAGATGCATTTCCCTAACCCTAAAAATTAACGTCGGCAACAGTATCTCGACGACAGTCGCAAGGCTGGGGCTGTCACCTAACAAAGCCCCTCTTATGCCTGGTAGAGAATTTTTTTCTTTTTTGGAATGCAGACCGAGTGAGTTACCAAGGTACTCAACTCAGCTTGGAGCTGATGCATGATTCATGATTCATGATCGACTTTATTAGGGTTCCCGCGCGGTGGGAAGTACTAAGCCTTGGAGAGCTTCCAAAATCACAAGTCAGTCACAACCTAACGAAGGCGTCGCTGGCTGACCTCTGACTGGGTTAGGCGGTCAGCATTTTTTCAGGATATAATAGTGAAATTGGGTCATGAGATTGCATATGGATTTGAGCACAAGCCAGCGAAAGCGGAGCGAGCCCTAATAAACAAACGTGAATAATAACTCACGAATTCGGTGCCCGCGTGGTCAGCGAGGCGATTACGAATTAGGGACCAAGTTTACTCATGTTTCTGGTTTCAGACGTTCCCAAAAAATCATGAATCATATATGTTTCGCTTCCGGCTGCATGGCGCTTGTCCTCCTCTGCTTGCGCTCACACTAATCAATAATGAACATTTATGATCCTTTCAATGATTTCTTTCGCGGTCGATCTTGGCTGACCCGTCACACAGCATGTCAAACTATGATCGCCTAATCGTGGATTCGCGGACTTAAAACATTGCTTCTCCACAGCTCAAGTCAATCAGCTAGAGGTGTTGGCTCGTGTGTAGAGCAGACGTGGCTCATGGCTGGCTCAGCGGCTCACTAGAGAATCTCGGAGACGGTTTGGATCATCAACGTGAATCATGACTGTAGCAGAGTAAGCTCACCTACGATTTTTTTGGCGCAATCACGACTGTTCGAGGGCTTGATTGACGGCTAAGAACCCCTCTCGCCTTGGCCATGCGATCATCAATAGCGCACTGTTCGGCAGGTCTTTCACCTAATTTACCTGAGATGGGCAGGGTTGCGTAGCTTCACGCAACTCATTGATAAGCACCACTCACGACTGCGCGCAGGTGCAAAACAGGCACGAAGGTCTGGCAGCATTACGGAGCCACAAGAGAATCAAGTCGTTATTGACAGGGGTGCCTATGCCTTTGCGGTGAAATGCTGGTGAAAAAGAACGGCAAAATGAATGGAATCGACCGAATCACGAGGGCCTGTCAACCGCCGGAGTTGGATAGCGGCCGAGTCACGAGGGCAATTGGCATGGGATCTTCGTTATCGCCAAATTGCAACAGTCGGATGAAACGCCGGCATTTTCGGCAGATACCCTCCGTGAAGAGCTTACAAGCGAGACTTCGACATGCAAACCATACTGTAACTCGAGCCGAGCACGGTCGGAACAGAGTCTCCCGCACCTCCGGCGGCATCCTAGTTGGTACCGAAGGCCGTGCCGTGCCGTGCACACGCGCTTATACGGCAGGACAAGCTCGGCGAGCCAGGTATAAGTAGCCTGTTTCGGGGGGTGACCTCACCCTTGCTGTGCCCTCCAACTTACAGCATCGTTGATAGATTTCGTCTTGGTGCGCATAGAAGTCATGATTGCACGATCCTTGGTCTTTGCGCTCGTCACTGCGCTTCAGCTCGCGGACGGAGCGGTGTCGCAATTCGTCAAGCCACCCACGGATCTGCAGACGGCCACGGGCCATCTCGACATCCCTGTGCGGTACAAACAAGTCCCCACTGGCATCTGCGAGACCGACCCGAACGTCAAGAGCTTCTCGGGCTACGTCGACGTGGAAGAGGACGAGCACATCTTCTTCTGGTTCTTCGAAGCGCGCAACGGTTCACCCAAGGACGCGCCCCTGACGGTGTGGATCAATGGTGGACCCGGCTCATCCTCGATGATCGGACTGTTCCAGGAGCTCGGACCGTGCTCTGTGGATTCGAACGGCACCGTGGTCAACAATGCGTACGCATGGAACAACGCGAGCAACATGATCTTCATCGACCAGCCCGCCACCACAGGCCTGTCGTACACCAAGCTGGTTCCGGGCTACGTGAATCCGTCCACTGATAGCCTCGTCGTGCTGCCGGACGAGACTTGCCCCGAGTATGCGCAGGACTTTGGCACATGCGGCACCTACTCTGCGCCCAACGTCACGCTGACGGCCAACTCGACCGAGTCGGCGGCCAAGAACTTCTACCGCACGCTCCAGGGATTCATGGGTGCGTTCCCGCAGTACTCGCGCGAGGACTTCCACTTTGCCACCGAGTCGTACGGCGGCCACTACGGCCCTGTCTTTAACGAGTACATCGAGCAGCAGAATGCTCACGCCGCGCACAAGATCAAGCTCAAGTCGGTCATGATCGGCAATGGCTGGTACGACCCTGCGCTGCAGTATGCAGCCTACTACAACTTCACCGTGTCGCCGGGCAACACGTACGATTACCGACCGTTCAACTCGTCGGTGGAGGAGATGATGTACAACAACATGTTTGGCAGCGGCAACTGCCTGGATCAGATTCGAGACTGCTACGCAACGGGTACGAATCAGGTGTGCAGCACCGCCGACACATTCTGCGCCAACAATGTCGAATCCATCCTCGCCAACCGCGACGAATACGACATCCGCGAGCTCTCGCCCGATCCGTTCCCATACAGCTTCTACGTGGACTACCTCAACAAGCCCGAGGTGCAGGCGGCCATTGGCGCGTTCCAAAACTTTAGCGAGAGCTCTTCGACGGTCTCGAACGCCTTCAGCACTACCGGCGACGACGGACGCGAGTCTGGCACGATCGAGGATGTGCGTTCGCTGCTCGATCAGGGTGTGCAGGTGGTCATGTACGCCGGCGACGCCGACTACAACTGCAACTGGCTCGGCGGTGAAGCTGTCGCCGAGCGCGTGCAGCACAAGGGCTTCGACCAAGCCGGTTACGCGGATCTCAAGACGTCCGACGGCGTTGCTCACGGCCAGGTCAAGCAGAGTGGCCAGTTCTCCTTTGTGCGCATCTACGAGAGCGGCCACGAGGTGCCTTTCTACCAGCCCCTAGCGTCGCTCGAGATGTTCGAGCGCATCCTCAATGGCACGGATCTCGCCACGGGCACGCGCAAGGTCTCCAAGGGTAGCAGCTACACGACGAACGGACCGGCCAAGAGCACGTTCCGCGAGGGCAACGCTACGGTGCAGTTCGAGGTGCTGCCTGCCGACGCCACATACAACCACACCACGAATGCGCCCAACAAGAGCAGCAGCAACACCACCACCAGCATGCTTGGCGAGTTGCGCCAGGCTGTGCGCACTGGCGAGATGTTCCGCGCGCGCTATTCGTCGCAGCGCCTGTTCAAGCTGTGATTGCGTTAGAACACTTCACTTGACGCGGAGTAGAGTCGATCGTAGAAATGCGACCAAGATCAAGCTCGGCCTGAAAGCATGGCAGCGAAGCCTCGACGGTGAGGTTGTAGGCGGACGATAATTCATGAGCCGAGACAAGGACCTGGGTCTCTGTTGTTGTGCAGAAGGAATCAAGGACCTTCGAGGTTGGAGGGTGAGGTCATGGCTGGCTCATTCTGGAGAGTACAGCGGCCACCGCGGGGGAAGCCGAAGACTAAAAAATTTCGGAACTCGGATTTTGCCTTTGCCTCGGGTGCGGCAGGGAATGCCACAAATCTTCCCGAATCCCTCCCTCTCTTGACCACCAACCCTACGCCTCCATCCTCTTCCCACCTTGCATCGCTGCTTCGAAGATGGCTGTCAAGTCCAAGGCACGGTAAGATACGCCTTCCATGATCCGCGATGGTCCGGGATCGCAAAACTTCACACCAACACTTTTGGCTTCTACAGTGTCGTGATTGCCCGTCTGGTCTCTACGGCAGGCACCGGATTCATGTACACCACTCGCCGCACACGAGTGGCCGACAAACTCAGCATGATGAAGTACGACCCCAAAGGTAAGCACTCACCAGAGAACCTTCTGCAGTGCAGTTCAGAGGGGATCGAGCTGACACAGGTGCCTCCTCCGGACAGTCCGAAAACACGTCCTGTTCAAGGAAACCAAGGGCTCAAAGTAAACACAGATACCAACACCTCAATTGCATGACACACACACTCTTCCAAATCTGCTGCGACTGTTTCCGCTTGCTGCGAATCAAGGCTGGATTGACGTGGGATTCTCAGATCTACGCTGGCATCGTGCGGACGACTCGATCAGAAATTGTCAAAGAAGAGCAGGTCGTCGGCAGTCAGCGCGCCGCTTGCGTTTGGTTTCGCAGCACCCTGTTTCGCCGAAGCCACTGGCTGCGCTGGCACCGCTTTTGGTGCGCTTGGCTGGGGCGGCGGTTCGCTGAGGAATTCGGCAAACGGATCTGCCGCTGCCGTCGGCTGTTGCTGCGCGCTACCATAGCTCGGCGACTGCACGCGAGGCGAAGCCGTGCTGACGCGCGGAGGCGGTGCGATCGACATCCTCTTGCCCTGTCCTGTCGGTGGAGGCTGCAGCGGCGAAGCGGCGCCTTTGCGCGCTAAGCTGTTCGCGCGTACCAAGTTGGTGGTAATGGTCATCATGCCGCCCTCGCCACTGGCGCGCTGCGCAGACAAGCTCGACCGCGCTGAGGACGGTGCGGCAGGACTTGCCGACGAACCACCGACCTGAGGAGTGGCCGGGCCAAATAGCGCATCAAACGGATCGGGTGGTGGCGACGAGGCGTTGGGGCGAGTATGCGACGGTGGAGGCACGACGTTGCGGTTCTGAAACGTGTCGAACGAGTCTTCGCCCACCTCGTCGTAGCGGTACTTATGAGATGGACTATCGCTGCTCTCCTGCTCGTCGAGCCAGGCGAGGTCGTCGCCCTTCATGGACGCAGACGCCCAGCTCGGATGCGCCTTCTTGGTCGACGACTTGAACAGGCCGCTATTTCGCCACCTGCTCAGAAGTCCAGCACCTGCAGCGGGAGCCGCAGCACCTGCGGCGGACGATGCGGGGGCCGAGGCAGGCGGGGGAGGTTGGTCGAGCGACAGTAGGTCAGGACCGGTTGGATCGTCCGTGTACTTGCTGCCAGCCTCGTCCTGGTAGGAATCAAACTGAGGCGCAGGTGACATGGCTCCGCGGCTCGAGCTCGTGGACGTCCTCGCATCGTTCGATTGCGCCTTGGGTGGTTGCGATTGGTTCAGATCGGGAGAGCTTGCGGCGGTCTCTGAGCCTGCTTGGCGACCCTTGAAGAACGAGGCCAGAAAGCCTGGCCCAGACGTGGAGCGCGAGTCGCTACTGGACGTCTGTGTCCATCCTGGGCCAGATGTGCGGGTCGCCGCGCTCTCGGATGAAAGTCTGGTTTGACCCGATGATGCTCCGGCATCGTCCGCCAGCATATCGGGCAGCCAGCCAGCCTTGGTGATGGGCCGAGCGCCTCTCTGCCAGCTCGCGTTGTGGTCAGGAGCGACGAGCTTGACGCCTCGATTTTCGGTGCTGGCCATTGATCCGCGCACGTGCGTGAGCGTGGTGGGGCTGGACTGCATGACGTCCAGACGCAGCGCACCACTCGAAGACTGGAGAGCTGATGGGGGCGACTGGAGGTGGTGCAGTTTGTCGCGTTGTGATCCCTCGCTGCCAAACAGATCTGTCCATCCGCCCTGGCTGACGCTGGGGCTGGCAAAGCTGGCCTGCGTGTCGCTGTCGGTGTTGATGCTGGCGATGAGCTTTCGAGCGTCCGACTTGAGTTGATCGATCTCCTCCCTGTCGAGATGCCGCGCCTTCTCCTCGCGGGATGAGGCTTCTGCCGCCCACACGTCAATGTTGGTGCCAGATGCCTCCTTTTGCTCGTTCGAGTCTGCATCGAGTGACGAGTCGTTCAAACCGAAAGAGCTAGGACCAGGTTGTGCATCTGCGAGGTCCGTTGATGACAATCGAGATTCGAGGGAGTCGCCTTGACCGAAGCTGGTCGAGGGTGGTCCCCAACCGCTGGAATCGGCATCTGGATCAGCGAGTGTGGAGATAGAAGGTCGGAAAGTCGGTTCCGCGGCGCCCCAGTCGCTGGAAGAGCCTGCGCCCCATGGGTCGTGAGAAGAGCTTTGCTCACCAGCAGCGGAGGTTTGGAGGTCGTTGCCAGGCGGTGGCTTGAGATTGGACGCTGACGGAGCTGTAGGTACGTCTGATGGAGCGCTTGTTGGGAACGCATCGTCTCCCCAAGCCGAGAGTGTCTGCATGGGGCTCGAAGGAGCAATGTACTTTGTCGCCTCATGGTCCTGAGATTGCGTCTGGTGAGACGGCGATTGGTTTGAAGATGAGCTCGACTTCTCTGTCGGTTGAGGAGTCGCAACGTCGGTCGACCAGGGATCGGATGCGTCAAAGGTTGGAAGCGGTGGAAGTGCGAGAGGGGGCGCCTTGTTGTCAGCGTTTACTACGGACGACGATGCGGCGGGCTGTGCGACACCATCGTCGTCATTCCACGGACTCGACCAAGCGTCCATGTCAATGCAGCCGCGCAGTCGAGCCTCGACGATGCCTCCTCGGAAGTGTATGGAATGCCAAGAGGAGGTTGGGTGGAAGGTGCATGTGCGATATCCAACCTGGCTTCGGGATTCGGCTTTGGTCTGTGCCCGAGACTTGTGCCAAATCACGCCTTCCTCCACAAAGTCACAGTGGTTGGCGAGCGGATCCACGCCGAAAAGTGGTCGGAATCCTGCCGAATCACAGTCAGCTTGCCTCTGCTCGAGACCACCATGGTCATCCTTCGTATCGTCCATCTCCCACGATGACAAGTCTGATCACACTGGTGGACCGGCTCGACTGCAATCCAAGCCAAGTTGCCATCCAGGCTTTGACAGATTCGGAGCTCCCCGCGCCCGAAGTCAAAGCGTACTCGGATGTCGTCTATCACAACTATCGCTCCTTGGGGCTGAGTCTGCAGTGTGAGTCCATCTCGACAGCTTCGGAATGCCTACCTTAGCTAAAGCCTAACGCACCATGATCGGCAGACGAGTCCAGCTCGAGCGGAAAAGCTGCCTCCAAGTGCGACGTGCACGACCTGCGTCTGGCTGCCATCGACGTCTACTCTGCCAGGGACGACAAGAGCTGGACCTGCTTCCCACGCCTGCCAATCCAGGTCGACCTCCTCCCACTGGATCAGGCGGATAAATCCACCTCAATAACGCTCGACTCGACGGGCAAGGACCTCGTCTCTTCGTTGGGCGAACCCCATCGCAAAGGCGGCGGCGCCAACGATCGCGCTGGGCCTGCAGCCTGGCTCGAATGGTCCCTCGACATTCAATCGAATGGCAAAGCAACACCCGTCAAGCTCCAGGTCGAGCTTAACGGCACAGGCGCACGCGGAGCGGATCGCTGGAACGCCGACCGCGCCGGCTCCTGCCCATGGTCCGTCATCAACATCAGCAGGAAATAAATACACTGCGGACACACTGAGATCGAGAATGACTTGGAATTTCTGCGACTGCGCCTTAGCTCTGGCTGAGCGAGAGCTCCTTTTGAATCTCGCCGATGCGGCTCTTCCACCCTTCCACCTCGGCCATCTTGCGCTCCAGGTCTTCGATCTCGTTCTCCATGCTCAGCTGCTCGGTCTCGGCGCCAATGTAGTCGGTCTCCCACGCGCCCTCCTCGCCCGTGAGTCGCAGCAGCACCTCGTGGTACTTGAACAACGACGGACGATGCGAGATCGTGATGAGCGTGATGCCCAGATCCTTGGCCTTGGCATACATCAGCCCCTCGACGTCCGTCGACACGGCACTCGTGCACTCGTCCAGGATGCCGAAGCGCGGCTGGTGGTACAGCAGACGCGCCATCCCCATTCGCTGCTTCTCGCCGCCCGACAGCACATCCTTCCACTCCTTGCGCGTCTCCCAGCCGCCCTCGCGCGACGGCAGGTACGCCAGATGCACGTCCTTGAGGATCGCAAGCAGGTCCTCGTCCGTCTTGCCGCTCGCCACATGCTCCGGGTACGTGTACGGGTAGATGACCTGCTCGCGCAGACTGCCCACCGAGAGGTACGGTCGCTGCGGCAGGAACATGATGTCGTTGATCGACGGACGCTCCATGCGGCCCTGGAACACCGGCCACAGACCTGCAACCACACGCGCAATCGCCGTCTTGCCCACACCGTTAGGGCCCGTGATGAGCACGTGCTCGCCCGGCTTGACGCGCAGCGTGAGATCGCGCACCAGCTCTTCGCCTCCGCGCTCCAGCCCGGGTGCAGGCGCGACGATGGGCACCTTGTCAAACGCAACCGTGTCGCTGCCCACCACCACCTCGCCCTGGATGTGGCCGAGGTCGTAGAAGGGCTTGTCGGCAGCAAGCTCGACTGGACGAGGCATGGACTGGTACTGCTCCTTGTTGAGCAGGTGCAGCGTCGAGATGAGCGTGTAGACGCGGCTGGTGAAGCCCGCCAGCTCGGCGAGTTCCTTGTAGCTGTACATCAGTCGGCTTCCTGCATCGGCGAGCGAGAGCAGCAGACGACGGTTGGAGATGTACGACTCGGTCTTGGACGCCACCGTGCTGTCCACCACCTCTCGCTTGGGCGCCGGCGCGTCCACGGCGTCAGTCTTGGGCTGCTTGTTGCCAAACAGGAAGGGCGCGGCGATGATGACGTAGCCCGCCGCGGACCAGGCGTACTTGAGCACAAAGTCTTCAGTCATGTTGAAGGCGACGCGGATCTTGAAGATGCTGTTGATGTGGCGCACGAGGCGAATGTAGGCGCGATTCAAGATACCGGCCTCGATCGAAGCACCATTGTAGAAGGCGATCTCCTCTGCGTTGGTGATGAGCCTGCTGTGCGCCGAGCGGAAGTCGCCCTCGAGCTTGGCCTCGATGGCGGCCAGCTTGCCGAAGGCCGGAGTGACCTGTCGCAGAATCCAGCCGGTGAAGAGGTAGTTGGAGGCGAGACCGAGCACGCCCATGGGACCGAGGGATCGGCTGAGCGCATAGTTGAAGATGATGAGATCGAGCACAGGC
The DNA here is from genome assembly GCA_000517465.1 of Moesziomyces aphidis. NCBI lineage: Eukaryota > Fungi > Basidiomycota > Ustilaginomycetes > Ustilaginales > Ustilaginaceae > Moesziomyces > Moesziomyces aphidis. The sequence goes on along the minus strand of AWNI01000003.1, from coordinate 217,064 downwards.
TTGGACACGTTCGAATAGAGCGCGGCGAGCGTCTCGCAGAATCGGGCAATGTCGGTGGTGATGTACTGGTCGGCGGCGTCGAGACGGCCGTCGAGGTTGACGATGCGGTAGAAGTTGGCCTTGTCGTTGAGGTAGAGGTCGTGGACGTAGCGTGTGAGGCGTGTGCGGAAGCCGATGGCGAGTTTTGACTGGAGGAAGCGGATCATGGAGTTGGTGTAGGTGGAAGGGATGCCGAGCAGGAACCAGAGACCCAGGCCTCGGAGGAAGCCGCGACCGTTGGCAGAGACGAGGTCACGCACGATGACACCGTCGAGGCGTGCGACGAGCATGGAGAGGTAGGTGCGGAGGACGAGGAAGGAGGTGTGGAGGAGGAAGATGAAGACCTCCTTGCTGTTTCTGCGCGGGATGAGGATGCGGAAGATGGCCTTGAGCTGGCGGAAGAACTCCTTGTTGACGCCCACCTTTTTGGCGGTGGCGGCTGCTGCGCCGCCCTCTGCGCGCATGGCCTTGGCATCCTCGATCTGGGAGCGCTTGCGGTCGTCGTCGCTGAGATTCTTCTTTTTGGCGTTGGCGGCGCCGGTGTCCGAGGTGGGAGGGAGCTTGCGGAAGACTGCGTAGTCGGCATCAAAGGTGCTCGCCTTGGTAGGCTTGATGGGCACCTTGGAGACGCGCCCGCGGTTGGGAACGAGCAGGTCGCGGGAGCCGTCGGGCTTGGGCACGTAGACCTGCTTGAGGGCGTCTGCGACGTCGAGGTTGGAAGAGCCGGAGCGTGTGCTGGCGAGCTTGCCAAGGTTGCGCTGATGGAGCCACTCGGTCAGACGCCTGCGGAGCGAGAAGAGCAGGAGGAGCGCGACGAGTCCGAGGCCTTGCTTGGCGCGTTGTTGCGGGGAGAGGAGCTGTGCGAGCCAGCCAGCATGTGAGGAGGCATCCTGGCGGAGCTTGGACTGGACCGCCATGATGTAGCGCGGTCTTGAAGGCGTCGTACCGGTCGATCTCTGCAGCTCTTTGTCGCCTTCTACGAGGACGGAAGAGGTGACACGAAATGTGTTGCTTCTCCGCTTGGCAGGACCGCTGTGCACACCCCTGTCGGCAGCTGTAGGCGATGTGCGTGTCGGGACAACAAAGGGTTGTGAGACAGTCGCCTTTCTACGCAGCAGACGATGTCGACGAGTGGGGCGAGGCGAGAAGCGTAGCCTGAGTTGTGATGGACCAGGAAGATGGTGGACAGCAAGACTGGCAGTCGGTCGGTGCCTCCGCCCTGACTGGCACCGGCCCTCGAGCGCCCGCCAACCCGATTGCCGGCAGCAGCTGGCGATGACCAAGATTCCGCCTCGAGAACAGCACATCGACGCGTGTGGGACCCGGATGCTCGTTTCCTGATAGCGCGCTGAGAGACTGGAATTACGCCTCGCGCCCGCTGATGCACACTCTGCAGCCAAAAGCGCCGCTTTCACGATCCAGATCCGGCGCAGAAAAACGGCACTTTCCACGCTGCTGCCGATTCCAACCTTCGCTTGTGCTGGAATGGCCATCGGGTACACCAGTCCCCTAGGCCCGATTCATACGATCCACCTCGTGTGGATGCCAGGAGAGCTTGACCTAGTCGAGAAGCCTCTCGATAAGCGCAGGGGTTCGTGCAAAGTCGACGTTGCTCCTGCAATCTGCTGCCAAGCCGAAACCTGCTAAATGTGGTGGTGGCTTGGACTGCATCGGGGATGGAAATTGGCACTTCTGCAATGCATTCGTGCTAAAAGCCATGAAAAATAAAGAAAATGAACGAAAAAGATGGCGTCGAAAATCAGCTTCGGACGGGATCACCGATAGGGATGGGGATGATGCACCCGATCCTGCCTCCTGTCAAAAGCTGCGGACCGACCTAGCCACTGCCTCCAGCAGCCATGCACGCCAGCTTCGCATGTGAATGCCGAGCGACAGCAGGCCAGCTCGAACCACGCTGCAGAGTCTCGCAACAGCTTCCCTGCGAAGGAAGCAACCGCCTCTACCAAGAGAAGATGGTACCAGCGGTTCCGAGCTGAAAAGAGAAACTTCGCACCGTGCCGGATCACCAAGTCACGGGCATGCTGCGCCGGGCCTTACACGGGCTCGAGCGCCAAATGTTCCCACACAACAGCGGTGCCTGACACCAAGCGCAAGTCGCGATGACCGCGAGGCACAAGCCATTATCCGCACTGCCCTGCGAACGGCTCGAGCGCTTGCACGTAGGCTCGCAAAAGCACAGGCCGCCGGAGCGTGCCATCTCCGCCGCGCAGTGCGCATTCCATCTAAGACGCCCTGACCAGGCACCAAACGATTTCGAGGCGTTGCTGCCGTGAGGCTGATCGCAAGGGCCTGCGGGCCCGCGGTCGGCGCACAATACACAAATCGACATCCGCAACGCCGGGTCCGCCCGGAAACATGTGAGAACGGAAGCACATTCTTGGAAATTGTCGACATGCTACTAAAGCGTGCAAGCAAGTCTCGACCAAGACAACGTGCCGTTTGCCACGAGAAGGAGGGTTCAAGGACACCGAGCGCGCATTCAAACCCGGCCCAAGCGTCCAGAGGCGTTCGGCTACCGGCATGCTTTGGTTGTCGAGTCGGACCCGAGTCGGCTCGCCTCGCTCGTCGCTGACTGCGCTTCGGCGTCCAAATCATCGGCGCGAACGGCAATGTACCACCAAAAGCACGCACGCCTCTACTGACGTGAGACAGGCCAATATTACGAGACGACTCTCGGCGAAAAGAGCGAGCCCAGTAGGAGTGCTTTGGTGGTGCTCCTTGCATTCGACAATTGGTTCTCCAGTACAGTAGTCGGCCACGTCGGTCCCGACGTGTCTCTCAGAGCACTCAAACGGGACATCGATCGATCTATGATGGTGCCGTCCCTTCGATCAGTGGTTCCGCTCAAAGGATCAAGGGGTCTTCGGGAGCTACATTTTCGACTACTCCAGATTTCCGCGGCGCTGCAGCGGAGACCCTGACGATGTCCATGGAAAAAAAA
>AWNI01000003.1:198285-209383 GCA_000517465.1 Moesziomyces aphidis | reverse complement strand
CGCAGGAGGCCAGCCTCGTATTTGGCCTGGATGACGCGCGCGAGTCGCTCGTCTCGCGTACCGTCCTTCTGGTCGGCTGCGGTGAGGAAGAATCGCTCCGTCTTGGTGCTGCCGCCCTGAAGCGATGGGATGTAGGAGCCCGATGCAGCGACGGATGTGGATGCTGCCCCCGCTGCGCCCGACGAAGACGTGGCTGCGGCCGAGTACGACGATCTGCGCGAGCGCTTGCCGCCGGATGCTTCGGCCTGGTTGGCAGAGTTGTTGCCCGTTGCATAGTTGCCGAATCCGGCCGCACCACTGGTGGACGCTGAACCCGAGTCGTACGTACCCGCCGCACCGGCCGAGGGCATGGCGGGCAAGCTCGCTCTGGCGTGCGCGGTGGTGTCGCTGTTGTTGATGGGCGTAAGCGCGGTGAGCCCATCAAACGCGCCAACGCCGCTCGAAGGAGCGAGGCCCGAGATGGTATTGCGTCTGCTCTGTGAAGGGGTCAAGCCGGAGCCTGATGCGCCGGCTGCGGTCATACCCGGTGTGGCACCCGCGCCGAAACCTGGCCCGTCTAGGCTTTCGAGAAACTCGCTGAGCAGCGTGAATTCGTTTCCGCCCGCCGAGTCGCCGCCAAAGCCACTTCCGCCACCCTCGTATCCTCCCGGCCCTCCACCGAGCCCAAGCCAGCCTGCGCCGCCGAGGCCGGACATGTCCTGGTTGGGCGCGGGCGCACCTACGCTCTGCGTTGGCGCGGCCAAGCTTGTGCTGACGCTGTTGGGATTGGGAGTGCTGCCGTTGATGCTATTCTGGAAAAGCGAAGCGAGCGAAAGCATGTTGTTCGTTGCCATGTCGCCAGATGCGCCCGAAGACGTGGAGGGCTGCATGGCGAGGCTGCCGACGCTGGTGGCGGCAGGAGCCTGGGGCTTGAAGATGGCTGCTGGGTTGAAGTCGTTGTTCTGGTTGAGGGATGACAGGGGCGATACGGACGAGTACGGCCCCGCGGAGCCGCCGCTGAAAGCAGCGGCGCTGGCTGAGTTGGAGGATGCGCTGGATGCGGGTGCAGTAGCTTGTACGCCGAGCGTGGGGAAGAAGTTGTCGGTGTCTGTCGGGGCGAGCGCCGATACTGCTGCAAGCGTATCCGAGGAGGTGGGAGCAGACGTTGAAGCCGCCTCGGTGGCTGGCGTTACTGTGGGGGCCGAGGCGTACGATTTGGGTTTGGACGGTGTAGACGAAGCGGGCGCTTCGTGAGGTTCGTTTGCCTTTGCTGGCGTTGCTTCGTCGTGGCACAGATGCCCGATGTCGCGCTTGATGCATCGCTGACACGGCCTGCCTTCGTCACAGGTCATGTGCGATCGGCGGCAGTAGATGCACGCCAGGTTGACCTTTCTTCGCTTGGACGGCTTCTTCTTGCCGCCGCTACTGGGCGAGCTGCCGGCGTCATCAGCTATGGACGCGGCTTGCTCGCGTTTGACCGAGGCTGAACCATTGGACGATGACGGCTGTGGTGGCTTGGCGGGTGTGGAGTTGGTGTTGGTGTTGTTGGACGAGTAGAGGCTGCGCGGGTCGAAGGGTGCGGCTGTACCGGATGGCGATGGCGTCATGTTGGGACGGCCATGGACGTCGCGTGTCCTGAAGTGGATGAGGAAGTGAGCCAAGGATGGATGCCTCGACGACGAATCACGAATGGCATCCGCGACTCGGCCAGTTTGGCATCGGCCATTGGCAACAGCCGGCTGCTCGAAATTACGTGGAATCGCCATCCCCACAAATCCATCATTACTGTATTTCCTCCCACTCTCAACTCGCGCTCAGAAGATCGGCCGTTTCGCCACGCGTCTCGCAGCCGCCGCATCGCCATCGTGAATGCGATTTCAATTGCTTCTTCGCATCTCTTCTACCTTGCGCTCGATCGCAGCGATCAGAAACATGGCGAACGACTCGAATTTGGCCGCGTCCAGGCCGTATGTCCAGTGCACGCGCACCTGGATCCCCGCATCTTGAGCTTCGCCGACTGTGATTCGAGCCGCGAGCATGATCCCGCTTTGACCCTCTGCCTCTTGCGTGCGGGCTGCTGGGTGAGTCTGCAGCTTGGCACGTCGGGCGCGGCGGCTCCAGCACTCGCTCGTAACCACCACCTCGAAGGTTCCAGCCAGTCGCGCAGAGTCGTCGCAGTCCGAGGCGTAGACATGGCATCCCTTCAGCGCGCCGAGGATGTCGAGGGCGACGTGCTGCACCTCCCTGCGCGTCCATGTGGGTCCGAGTGCGAAAGCTTTGCTCCTCCTTTCCGTTGCCACGGGTACATCTCGCACCGCAGAGGGAAGAGACTCCCTTGCCAGAGACTGTGCATTGCAATCAGCATGTGTCCACGATCGTGTGTGTGGTTGGAATACTTACATCTGGCAGTCGCATTGGAGTCCTGGACCACATGACCACCCAGCGCTTGGTCCTCCCTCGTCCTGTCGGCAGCTCGTGCATACCCCATCCACCCACGTCGCCGCTCTTTGCCATGGCCTTGAGCTCGGCTGCCAGCTCCACCACACTCGACAGCTTGCCCAACATGCACGTCCACCACACCACACCTGCCTGCGCCGCACTCTCGCGCAGCATGCGCCGTACAAACTCGGCCTCGCCTCCTTCCACCACCATCTCGGACGCGGTACCGTGGCACACCTAAGCCCACTCCCACCTGTCAGCCTTCTTTTCCTTCTCCAAGAGGGGCAGAGGGGGATCAACTTACCGCACTGGGAGGTTGGCTCTTGAAGCTTGCCGATCGCTGCATGTCGTGCGCGCTCGAGTAGAAGGGCGGATTGCACATCGTAAAGTGCACCTCTTGCGCCTCGTACTTGCCACCTACCTGCTTGCACCCCTCTGCGCTGGGTACAAAAGCGCCTCCATCGGAGTGCAGCAGTGCAATGCGGTCGCTGAGCGCGTTGCTGGCACGATCCACAATGTGCGTACTTGCATACTGCAGGCTCGCTTCGTCCGTATCGGTGGCGACAAATCGCCAATGGGGGAAGCAGCGCGTTCCAAGCACAGGATAGATGGCCGACGCTCCTGTCCCGATATCCAACCCCACCACCGCATCGCTCGACGAAGTGGAGCCCTGCATGTGACGCACAAGATGCCACGTCGGCAGAGTCCAGCACAGCATCTCGTGGATCAGCGCAATATACGCCAGCCTGTGGGCAAGATCGTCAGTTGCGCAGTTGCACACCGCACGTACACTCTTCAACACAAACTCACCGATTCGGAATCTGTTCGAACAAAGACGTCAGCACACTGCTTTTGCGTTTAGAACGTTGGCGAGGGCTTACTTACGGTGGGACAAAGATTCGAGGGCGACAGCGTTGCTTGCACGCCAAAGTCGTGCAGCAGCAGCGTTTCTGCCAGGCATCTGGCTCGTATTCCGACGTCAGCACCTCGTGCCACGGACACACGCTCTGCTGGGCGCACTCACCTCAGCGCATGCGCATCTTGAAAGTCAACCTTGGCTTCGTAGCCTCCATCGTCGATCACACTGTGCGCCATGCTGATCGTTAGCATGTCTCACCAGGATCCGCGCAGGGCTCGCACTTACATCTCGGCGAACGTCGGGTGCTTGCGCGCGAGCTCGCGAAAGTTCGGTGCCTCCTTCCTGTACAATGCCGGATCTAGAGCCATGCCGATTCAGCGTCTCTCTCCTGATCCTGCGTTCCGATCTGCATCTGCTTACCAATCTCGGGCTTCAGCAGTCTGCGTCGACGACGACTTCCCCACGTCCACACGTTGCGCTGCCACTCGACCTGTTCACAGCAAGCAAAGGGGGGTATATGAATTCAGACCTACTAGTACATGCAAGCGCGTTCGCAGGGGGGAGGAGGGGGAGGGGCCGGATCAACGCACTGAAGACTTTGCACGCTGCGACCAGACGCGCTGCGCTACGCGTTGGAAAGCGTCGTCCATATCGAGGGCCTCGCCATCGTGCGCCTGCGCATACAGCAGCTCCAGATCCTGCCTGCGCACCGTCTCGGGTCGGAGCGCACCCAGGTCGGCACGCGAGATGCCTGGTGTGCGGCGTTGGCGCGTGTCGAGTTCGGGCGCGTACTCGAGCATGTGCACACGCACCTGTCCGTATGGCCTCCTCAGCCCTTCGAAATCGTCCTGTTCTTCGTCCACCGAGCCCGTCATGCTGAAGAGTCCCGTGGGGCGTGTGTCGTCGACAAGCCTGTCGCTCTGCAGATCGGCGTAGCGCACGACCACCTCGAGCTGGTGCATCGGCTCGTCCTGTGGCATCTCGCGCTTGCGCTTGGCTACCGCCTGCACCGCCACTGCTGTCGGATTCGCCGCCACCTCGTCCTCGTCATCCTCGGCCGCCTCGGCAGATGCCGAAGGGACATGCCAGGTGATCTTGACCATGTCGAACGCTTCGGTGCCCAACGCCTCGAGTGCACTCGCGTTTGCGTTTGGAGTAGGTAGTTTGAGCTGGCGTAGCGCCATGGCCTGCTGTCGTCGGGACACGTATGCCTGCAGATGGCAGTGCAAGTCGGACAGGAACGCGTGCACTCCGGGCAAGTCGCTGAACTGCGCAAGCATGGTCAGGCCTCCCGCCTCGTTGTCTCTGGCGGCACTGGGAGCGCCACCGGACAGCTCGCCGCCGAGCACGCTGGGGAGGTACTTTTCGACGAGCTTGAGCAGCGGCACGAAATGCGGCACCGTATGCCTGATGAGGCGGAGGCCGTCGAGCGACGACGGCTCGGCATCCGCACCCGTGGTGCCCTGGAGCTGGGGGAGCGATTCGAGCATCTGGCTTGGGCGGGCCAAGACGAGGTAGTAGGGCTCGTAGAAGCGGCCGCGCCAGAAGGTGTCTAGACGGATGCCGAGCGCGAGGTCGGCGTCCTTGTCGGCTGCGGCGGTGGCGGACTCGTTGCGCCGGGCGAGGCGGGCACGTCTGCCCACATCGAGGTCGATTTCAAAGCACGTCCATGCGGCGGAGCGGTAGAGGATGGCCTTTTCCTCGAGCGCACGCAGCTGGTGGCCCAGCTCGTCGTTTTCTGCATCGAGCGTGTCGCGTGGTTCCGGAGGGGCGTCTGGGATACGACGGAGCGACTCGAGCTGAGCCTGCAGCAGCGCTTTGTCCGCGCGCAGCTGGCTGAGCCTCGCCTTGACGTCGTCGGCGGTGGCGCTCATGGTGACGACGGATGGTGCTCGAGAAGATGGAGGCGCCAACCAACGCTCGGCAGCGAATCCAAACGCGTCACGCGCCCAACGACGCAACCAACACTCCCATGCACAGATCGGCGATCGAGATGCGATGATCGGGTGAAACAGAGCCGATTGTGCCTGAAAAAATGCGCAGGGCCCTCGGGCTCAAGTGCAGCCTCGGCGAGCGTGCGTTGGCGGAGCTGCAAGGCTTGGCTGCTCGACCGAGGCGAGCGCGTCGCCGGTCGAGACCGCCCCAACCCGCGCGTCGAGGCTGGCATTCCACAGAGCATGTCATTGCGCTGACTGCGACCCGCGCTCGTTGGGACGTCGGTGTCCGAGTGGTGCAACTTTGCAAATGGCTCGATGAACGTGTTTGCGCCCGGGCAGAAGGTTCGACGGAAGAAGGCTTTGGCTAGTGCAACCTCCAGATGCCGTTGGTTTGGTTTGGCGCCATGTGTTGTGCGATCATCGCGCACGAGCCGCAAGATGTCAGCCGCAAGATGCCAGCCGCAAGATGCCAGGATCCCAAGATCGACTTGGAGCGAAAAGGCGTCAGGATGCGATGGATGCGATGGAATGGGATCGAGCGAGCCATGCCGGGCTCGGTCTGACCTCCGCTCTCGGAGTTGGAGAGGCGCTGCGAGCTGCATAGCTTGTTTATTCGCACTTTGCGCAGCGTGCAGCGAGCCGGGCAGGCGAGGCGAGGCGAGGCGAGACCAACACCCGTCAATTTTGCAAATCCAGTCGCGGCCTTTTCGACGCGCCGCTGCAGAATCTGACGCCGGTCGGCTGCACATGCCAACCGCGCGCAGCAAGCAGCAGCAAGCGGCAGCGAGGACCAACTGCCAAGGATCGCGGGCAGAAGAGGCATGGCCGAAGCTGATGCATCGCCTGCCCATGCCTCGTGCTCGACTCGCCCGCCGCTGGCTGCTGGCTGCTGGCTGCGTGCCGCTGCAGTGGTGCGGCTGTACCCATCCCACCTCGTCCGGGTCACAGTGGCGACATGGTGGTGACGGCCTGCAGTAGTGTAGCGCTGGGCTGGACTGTGGCAGCGTCCAACCGCCAGGTCATGTCCGTCCGTCTCTCCCGCGTCGGACTGCAGTGTGCGAATACGGTTTGGCGCGGCGCTGCAGACGATGCGCGCCCGTCGGATGCTCCATATCACTCTGCTTGGTGACGCCCGTCGCCTGTGGGTCAGCTGGTTCAGCTGGTTCAGCTGGTTCAGCTGGTCTGCCGAGCACACGCCAGAGTGCGGGTCAGCCTCCATTGCGCTGCGTTGCGTTGAGTGCTAGGCACACGCCTGCCTCTCCATGTCGCACCCACCCTGGCTTGGAGGCTGAGGGGCTGGCACGGTGCAGAAACGAACGAGGCAATGCAACCACACCCGCCCGTCGATCGCTTTGCCTTCAACTCCGCCCCGCCTCGGTGGCAGTGTTGGGCGAGCGAGTGCCTGTGTTTTGTTTTGATGCTCCTCCTCCTCCTAGGCTGCTCCTCCCCAGGCTGCGTCGGTTGATCGTCGTCGCTTGGATCTCCGCTCCCATTCGTGTTGTTCTGCCGGACCTTTGCCTCTGCTGTGCCTCTGCTGTGCCTCTCGCCGCGGCTCACTTGACGAAGGAGGTGTCAGCTCTGCACCGCCAAACCGCCGCTCGCCAACTAACGCAGACGCAGGCTGGCCCCCCCTCGTCAGCCTCTCGGCCTCTGGACAGGAGCGGCTGAGATCAATCCCGCGTCGGCTTGCGTCGGCTGGTCGCTCTGCCTCTGCTGACCCGGACTGCCCCCCTCATCGCCTAGCCCATCGCTTTGGCACAGCATGGCCAGCCAAGGGCCGTCCGTCTGCTCTGTGTTTGTCTCTCCTCCCCCTTCCTCGCTGCCCTCCTCGCTGCCCAGAGCCGCTTCGCAACCCTTGCTCGTCACCAGCAACACCAGCCGCCCATTCCCCACTCTTCCTTTCCTATCTCTTACTCCCTTCATCCTAACCCCTCCTCTCCGCGCCGGCTTCGAATCCCCCCTTCCCTTTCTCGTTCTCCTCCTCAACATCACGCTCATTTTCACATCTTCTTCTCCGCAGCAACCTTCTCTACAGCTCTACAGCATCATCATCTAGCATCGCCCGCACTCATACCAGCCAGAGTCACACCAGCTATCCACAAAAACCAAACGCTCGACCGGCAGAGATCCTTCGCAACGCCCGCGCTTCACACACGCTGAGCCGTGCGATTGATCCACGCCCATCATGTCGACACAGCGCCCCGTCATCCAGGCCATCCCTCCCTTCAAGGGCGCGCCCTTGCAACCCACCGACGCCCAGAACCGTCGTCCCACCGCAGCCGAGGCCTACGTCGCCCTGGCCAACCGCAAAGCAGGCGCCAACGTCGTCTCAACCCGTGCCACTGGCTCCGAAAACTACCGCCCTTCTCACCACGCAGGCTCCAGCCACCACGCCTCCCAACGTCAGCAGCCCGTCCCCGCCGTCGACCGCAGACAGCCTCAGCATGCTGCCCCAGCTCCCGCCGCCGAACGCCCCAAGCCCACATCGAGGCTGGAGAGGGAGAAGAAGCGCCATCACAACGACCCAAAGAACATCGGCCACTGGCGTCTCGACAAGCTCATCGGACAGGGCGCCTCCGGCCGCGTCCGCCTCGCCATCCACGACCAGACAGGCCAACGAGCGGCGGTCAAAATCATCCCCAGGACTCTCATCAACGCAAGTCGAATGAGCTTGCGCGATGCAGACGTCAAGGCAAACAAGATGATCCTCGGCATCGAGAGGGAGATCGTCATCATGAAGCTCATCGAACATCCCAACCTCCTCGGCCTCTGGGACGTCTACGAAACTTCCAAGGACCTCTTCCTCATCATGGAGTACGTCGCCGGCGGAGAACTCTTCGACCACCTCGTCGCCCAGGGCAAGCTCGTCCCACGCGACGCACGCGCATACTTCCGCCAGATCATCTTTGGCATGGACTACTGCCACCGCTTCAACATCTGCCATCGCGACTTGAAGCCCGAGAATCTGCTGCTCGACGAGACCAAAAAGATCGTAAAGGTCGCCGACTTTGGCATGGCCGCTCTCCAGCCCACCGAAAAGATGCTCGAGACCAGCTGCGGCTCCCCGCACTACGCCAGCCCCGAGATCGTCAGCGGAAAGCGATACAAGGGCACCGCCAGCGACATCTGGAGCTGCGGCATCATCCTCTTTGCCCTCCTCTGCGGCCGCCTCCCCTTCGACGACCCCAACATCCAGCAGCTGCTCGGCAAGGTCAGGGCCGGCAAGTTCATGATGCCCGAGTGGCTTGAGCCCGCCTCCAAGGACCTCATCTGGCGCATGCTCGAGGTCGATCCGGAGAAGCGCATCAAGATGGCCGACATCATGCGACACCCCTGGTTCACCAACAACGGCAAGGAATCCTCCCACAACCCCGTCTCCACCTCGCTCGAAACCCTCCACATGGAACAGCTCACCCACGACACCATCGACCTCGACATCCTCGGCAACCTCAAGACGCTCTGGTTCGAGCTCAGCGAAGACGACATTGTCAAAGAGCTTCTCTCCCCTGGTCCTAGCTGGCAGAAGACCTTCTACACGCTCCTCGTCGCCCACCGCGAAAACCACTCGGCCGACGACGAAGACGACATGGACGACGACATTGTAAACGAGCAGATCGTTACCGCCAGTGCCGTTCCGGCGCATGCCATGCTCGCCTCGTCGGGCGCTGCAAAGACGCTCGAGATCGCCAGGCCCCGCCGAACCGGCGAGGGACCCGGTGCTACATCAGCGCCCTCTTCGCCCAGGCTCGAGAGCTTCGACATGGAGCGCAGGCACAGCACGCCGGAAAAGGGCTCGGCGTACAACACCGTCCCCGTTCGTACTACCGACGTGACTCCCACCAAGGTGGCATCGCCCCACGTACGACCGGCCAACCCATCGCCTCGCTTGCGACCCTCGCCTCTGGATTCGCCTGCCACCAGCCTCAAGGCTCCCTTTGCCTCTCCCTCCAAGCTCCAGGCTCCCTTGCCCGCGCAGACCGCCCGGCCGAGCGGCAGCCCACGCAGGGAGAGCGAAGGAAGCTACGTGCTCCCGCAAATCTCGCTGCAGACCGCATCGCCGCAGCGCAACGAGCGTCCCAACGTCGACTTGCAGCGTCGCAACACTTCGCCCACCAAGGCTGCGCCCGCTAGCGCACCGCCTTCGGCTCGCATCGCGCTCGCCAACCTGTACGATGCGCCTGCGTCGGCACATGGAGCGGCTGCGTCGACGTCGTCGTCGTCCTCCAGCTCGTCGGCAGCCGCGGCGCGATCGCGTGCCAACCGCGGCTCGGGCTCCGAGATGATGCCGCCTCTGGCGTTGCCTGGCCGTGCGTCGTCGCGACCCGTCTCGCCGACCAAGGCTACGTTTGGCGCTGCTGCTGCTGCGGCTCCAGCGGCGCCCCAGCCTGCGGCTCAGCCCGTGCTGCAGCGACCGTCGACGGCACGTGCACACACCACGCACGCCGCACCGTCGATCCAGGTGCCGCAGGTGGGCGACGCGACCATGCAGAAGTTCTTCCAGGAGATCGCCGACGAGCTCGCCTCGATCCGCGCCACGGGCGAGAAGCCGGATGCGCTTCAGAGCAAGATCGAGCAGCTGAAAAAGTCGATGGCTTTGCAGCAGCAGCCGGCGGCCCCAGCGGCGGCCTCGTCGGCACCTTCGACGAGTGGCCGAGCGGCTGGCGCGAGGGGCTCCGAGATGAACCAGTTTGAGGATGCCGAAGACGACGTGAGCGAGGGCGAGAGCATGCGCTCGGTCTCGCAGGCGTCTTCGCACCAGCAGAGCTACACGCCCTCGACGCCCATGACGCCGCTGAGTCCGGCTGAACTCATTGCGCCGCTCTCGCTTACGGACAAGGGGAGCGCGCGGACGAGCATCGCCAGCACCGTGGCGAGCTCCAATGCGAGCGCGAGGAACTCGGTGCGCAGTGCGCGCTCTGCCACCGAGGCGAGCAGCTCCGGCGGCACGTCGAGGCCGACGAGCGTATTCAGCAACATCAGCACGGGCAGTACTGGGCTCGGTCGCAAGCGCTCGCTGCTCGGGTTGCGACGCGGTGGTGGCGACAAGCAGGCGACGCAGCACGATGCCAACACGATCCGATCCATCGCGTACGAGCAGACGGCAGCGCCACCTGCGCTGGCGAGCATCTTTGCGCCGCCTGCTGGATCGAGCGCGCGTCCGGGCGCCGGCTCTTCGTCGTCGTCGCGCGCGCCCAAGAACCTTGGACTGGGGCTCGACATGGGCGCGGGCGGCGTTGGTGGTGGGATGGGCGCCATCTCGCCGCCTACGACGCCCGTGACTGCAGCGGTGGCCACGCTGGCGCCCGTGTCTGGCGGTGCTGCGCCGGGCAAGAAGGACAGCTGGTTCGCCGGGCTGTTCAACTGGAAGCCGGCCACGTTTACGCTCATGTCGACGGACAACTTTTCCGAGACGCTCAACGAGGTGGTGCGTCGGCTGCAGAGCTACGGCGTGCGCGTGGCCATGGACGAGTCGTCGGACGTGCAGCATACGACGCTGCGGTGCAGCATGAGCGAGTACCGCGAGTCGAACGGCGTCATGACGGCGGCCAAGCCGCTGCGCTTCCGCGTGGAGCTCAACATCCTGCCGGTGGGATCCGTGGCGAACTCGCCGGCGATGGGTGGAGGGCTGGGGCTGTCGCTGCACGGCGGTGCGGTGATGGGCGGGGGCGGACTGCCGTCGCCGGCGCTCAGCACGTACTCGCGCGGTAGCAGCGCGGGCGGCGTGACGTTTGCGACGTCGGTGCTGGTGGTGCAGGAGAAGGGCGCGCTGAGCACGTTTAAGCTTGTGCATGGCCGGCTGCGTCGCGAATGGACGCTCGACCTGGCTTCGGCGGTGGTTTGATCGCTTCCTACCACTTTTCTCTTTCTTTCTCTCTCTCGCTCT
>AWNI01000003.1:147300-158133 GCA_000517465.1 Moesziomyces aphidis | reverse complement strand
CCCCCCCCCGCGGACTTGGCCAAAAGCAAAGCTTGGGAATTTTAGGCCACACGAATGCGTTCTAGCTGAGGAATCAAGGCATCGAAAACACCGACGAGCTCGGTGTACAGCTCGATCTGTCCATCCGCATGCGTCGCCAGCACGTCCTTCAACTCGAGCTGCTTGGCCTGGTGGAAGATTTGGTGTTCGCGCATCACCTGCGCATTGAACGCATGGCTGGTATCATGTGCACTCGTCACCGCATCACCCAACTCACCAATCTTCCCATCCAGCCTCTGCATCCTCCCCACCCTCGTACGTTCCTCATCCACCCCACGAAGATGATCCACCTTATCCTTGATATATCCACTAATACCCGCACCGCGAACACCACCATGTCCGTGTCCAGCACCGTACGGTGACGATAGCGACGCGAGACGGTCGCGCTCAGAGACGACACCGGAGAGGTAGTCGGTAAGCTCTTCAAAGTCCACCTGCTTGGTATCGCGCAGTTTGAGCACCGACTTGTGCGCACGTGCGTAGGCGAGCATCGCCTGCATCTGCCACAACATCGAATCCGTCGATTTCGCAGACTGCACAAACCACCGCAAAACATCAGCTTCCAGCACACCTCGTCTTCAAAAAGCCAAGCGCGACAACTTACAGTCGCACGCTCGAGTCGAGCCACCTCCAGCATGGCCGCTGCGAACTTGTTGAGCGGCTCCGTGATGCCGCTCTCGAGGTAGCCGAGTCCTTCGATGCTGGTGGCAAGATCCTCGTAGTCGGTCGAAAGGTCTTCGAGTGCAGTGCCGAGTTGCGGGGCATAGAGGTCGCCAAAGGGCAGGGCTAAAGAGGGTCAGCGGTGCGGCTTGGGGGCGTCAGATGCATGAGCTCAAATGCGACACGATCATCGCACCATGGCGGCGGGGGCGGAAGAAGCGCTGATACTCACCAGCTATACGGTTGCGGTTACGCGAGAGGACGCGCTCGGTGCCTGCCAGACCTTCCTCGAGCTTGTCGATGCTCTCGCGGATCTCCTCGAAGCGCTGATCGGGTTTGCGCACCTTGCTGAAGGCGTTGAGAAAGTGGTCGCTGATGCTGTCCAGCAGACCTGGTGGGCCGGCGTTTTCGACGTGCGAGCCCGAGACGAGCGCCGAGGTGCCCGAAGCGGCGGCGTTGGTGGCCGAGTGCGACGAGTTGTGCGCATGCATGTCGACATGCCACTCGGAGCTCTCGAGGAAGCTGCGCAGGAGCTGGCTGCGCTGCAGCGTAGGATGGCGACAGATGCGCTCGAGGAAGAGCTGGAGCTCCTGCGTGCGCCGCTCGATGAACTCGGTGCTGAAGCGGTCGCCCGTCAGATACTCGAGCCGATGCTTGTCCGGCAGCGGCGCCACGACGCAGGCGGGGAAATCGCGCTTGAGCCCCTCGCGCAGAAAGGTGAAATCGTTGAAGCGCCGGCGTGTGGCCATGTAGGTGCGCGAAAAGTGCGCCAGGTTGGTCTCGGCGCGGATGCCGTAGCTGATGAAGGCGTCCTTTTGGCCCTCGAGCTCCTTGCGCGGCTCGAGCACCTGCACCATCAGGTAGCCCGCCCAGGTGAGTTCGGATGGATCGTCCGAGGCGAACGGATCGCGCGCAAGGCCAGCGGCAGCAGCGGACGAGGCGGATGTTGTGGACGGACCTGCAGCAGCGTTCGTGGATGAGCTGGGCATTGTGGAGAAGACGGGCTGCGATCCGGTGGCAGCGTCGCGGTTCTCCCACGTGACCGAGGTGAAGGTGTCTTCCTCGGCGTCCATGTTAGCGGCGGCAGAAGCGGGGTGATGTGGAGAGGGATGATGGAGGAGCTCCTGAGCCCGTTGCTGAGCCCGTTGCTGAGTTTTGGATTGGGGTCATGCGATGCGCTCACCAACTGCACCGCCGCCTCTGCTCTGCTGCTCTGCGACGCTCTGCTCTGCTCTGCTCCATCCAGCGATTGCGCACGGATCGCTGCCAGACTCGAGGCGATACAGTTTCGGTCTAACATCCTCTGAATTCCAGCTCAGCCGCGGCTGCACAGCCAAATTCGCACCTCACGCAGCTCAGCCCGGCTGCGCTCCACATGAAAGCGAACTGGCAGCCAACTGGCCTTGAGCCTCCTCGAGCCTTGCCACCCCACAGCCTCCCCTTCTTTGCACGCCACCAAACACTCGCGCAAACATGTCGCTTCCCTACGCTGCCGACGCCGAGACGTCGCTGTCGCCCTCCGAACTGCAGGTGCTCAAGTCGCAGTACGAGACCGAACTCGCCGCCGGCCACGTCACCACCCAGACCAAGTTCAACTATGCCTGGGGACTCGTCAAGAGCAAGCAGCGTGGAGACATGAGCATGGGTGTCGGGCTTTTGACAGGTGAGTCTCGCCCTACTTGCTTGCGCAATGTCACGATAGGGCCCAGGCTGACTTTTTTCTTGTTTGCGGGATGGTGCCAGAAATCTACCGCTCGGACCCACCACGAAGGCGCGAGTGCCTCTACTACCTCTCGCTCGGCCACTACAAGATGGGCAACTACGACGAGGCGCGCCGCTTCAACAGTAAGTCTCGCCACGCACCCTCCAAGTCCCCATTTCATACTTGCTCATATCCCCCTCTTGCATGATGCAGCGCTGCTACTCGAACGCGAACCGGGCAATCTCCAGGCACAGAGCCTCAACCAGCTGATCGAAAAGGGCGTCGCTCGAGGTAAGTTTCAGTCGGCCGCTCCTTTTGGCTTGGATTCACGCACTGACTTTTCGACCGCTCTGCTGGGTGGAACGAATGCAGAGGGCTACCTGGGCATGGCGCTGATCGGGGGTGCGGCAGCAGTGGCCAGTATTGCCGTCGCCGGCCTCATGCGTCGTGGACGCCGCTGACCTTCTCCTCACACCTGTACATTATCTTCGATTCGAGCTACACACTTGCAAAATGCCTGGAAATGCACCGCACGGGGGGGATCTGTGATTGCGCATGTGGGGTGAGAGGTAGGAGGCCTGCCGTGGGGGCGGATTTACGGCCATCGTCTACAAATACAGACGCACTAGGAGCGCCACTGGACGGCAGGGACGGGGGGGATCTTTTGGGATCCCGTCGAGTGGCGGCGGTTCTCGTTGACGTGGACGACGACGGAGCGACGGCTGCGTTTGCTGCTTTTCGAGTTGGTGCGCGACACCATGGCTTCGGTCTCGATCATGCGCGACTTGACCTGGCCCCCCTCGGCTGTCTTTGCGTTCGCCATGGTGCTTGGCGGTGCGACGGGCGCGGTTGGGGCGACGCTTTGCGCCGTCGTGCTGGTTTCGAGTGCGGCGCCGTTCGACTCGCCCGAGTTGACCTTTGTCACTTGCGAAGCGCGCGTCATCCTTCCATCCTGCGCAGCTTCGAGGGGCTTTACGATCGCGCCCGTCCCAAACGAGAACGCCTGGGTTGCCGTCGTGGCTTCGTTGCACGCCTCTTCCGCTGTGGCTCTTTTGGGCGCACTGAATCCGGTATCCAGCTTGGCGCCCTGTGCCACACGGTAGAACCCTTTCTCGCCCTCGGGCCGCTTGCGCTTCCTCCTGCCCGGCGGTAGTTCGTACGGCGAGTTGCTGAACGGCAGCTTCTCCGGCCCAATGATGGGTGGTTCCGCAAACGCATGCATGTAAATCCAGTTCTCCGGATACCTCCTTCCACCCACATTGTTGATGATCAACGCCCACCCGATCACGATGAGCGAACCGATCACGACGATGGGTACAAGCCACCAGTCCAACCGGTGTGTTTCCGGATTGGTCATTGCCAACAACGCGATGGCTGCACCCGGTGGATGGGTGAAGCCCAAAATCTGCATGGCAAAAACAGCGACGCTGACGGATGTAGCTGCAGCGGCCCAGTCGACTCCATAGACGCCCGTGACGCTATAGCTCGTTCCTTGAAAAGCCTTTTGGAGCGCAACCCCAATGACGGCCGAGATGGTGTTACCCAGAAGAATGTTTTTCGGCTGTGCCAGTGGCGTGCGGTATGCAAAGAAGGTCACCACCGCTTCGGTTGCAAACGCGCCGATGACGAGCGGCGCATTGTGCGCACGGTGGAAGGGCGAGCGCGAGACCAGACTCAGCAGCGCAATCACCACCCACGCAGCAATGAGCGAGTGGATCGAATTGACCACCTTGGCCCCGACCTGCTCGCGGTACATCTGCACCAGCTGGATCTCGCCCGTGTCCGGATCGCGGTAGCGTGCAATCTGCCCCGTCTCCCCCGACGGCTCCAACCCAAAGCTGAGAACGCGCCCGCAGATGTAGTGGAAGCGCCGAAAGCCAGGGTCGCTGGGTGTGCGACGTCGTTCTGCCGGAGTGTGCGGGTGGGACAAAGGTCGGTAGCCGATGAAATGGCTGAGTGGATACAGTGCTGCCAGCCACGGATGCGACTCGTCGTCGTGATCGTCATCTGCATCCTCATCCGATCCACTTTTGGGCGGCTTGGGTTTGGCACCTTCGGACGAGGGCGTGTAGAGGTGTGAGCTCGCCTTGTGCGCCGTACTGTCGGTGCTCGGCGAGCCTTGCTGTGCCTGTGGCGGTACAGTCGTCTGGATCTTCGCTTGCCCTCGGGCCGAGTTGCTACGCAAGACACGCTTGGTAGAGCGCACCGCCTTCATCTCTGTCTCGGGCACCTGCGTAGTTGCGGCTGGTGGTGCTGCAGTTGCGCCATCCTCGGCGGAAGCGCGCGATCCATCGCTCGAGATGATCTCGATGAACCGTCCCTCGTGCGCCCTTTCCTGCTGCTGTTGCGCGGTTGTTGTGGGTGGCACCTCGGTGGGGAAGCCCTGCGAGAGCGGTGATACGGGTGTGGCCTCCTCGGGAATCGTGGTGGGTGCGTGGCTCGATACCTCGTCCGCACTGCCCTCCTCGAGCCGCATATCGCCCAATTGCCCGCCTGCGGTGTGTAGGAACTCTACGTCTTAACGTCGGGACGCCTCTAGATCCTCATTGACCTTGTCGATGCAAGCGCAGCCCTGTACGGAGTGTGTAGAGCTTTATGGATGTGGGCATGAAGGACGCCCGAAGCGATGGATCTCGGCCACTTGGGGCGGAGCGGGTATGACAGGACAGGGTCTGCAGCACACATCGAAGCTCTCCAGCGCCAAGGGCAGGCTTGCAGAGTGCCACTTCGATCGAGTCGCCGGGATCGTGGGGTGGGCCAAGCCGCTCATGTCGCGCACTTGGAGATAGATTGAGCCGGCACTGCAGCCGAAGCTGCCGATTATCGTAGTTGGCCCTTTTGCCGAGACCTTTTTTCTTGTGCCAGAAAGCCTCGACTCACGATTGCTAGCTTGCCTCACTCTTCCTTCATCCACGCAGATCCATCCAGCCTTTCCAATGCCGACAATGTAGACAGTGGTGCGCTTGCCATGTCAAAGTACTCATGATTGGGCAGCTGTCTCAAAACCATCGCGTAGCTTCGTCATCTTGCTTCCGCCTGCCGTATTCGGTCAAGAGGGTCTCGGTCGATTTCAATGGAATTCTCCACTTTCCTCCCGCCATCCACTCCACACACAGGCTTACGCTGACAGCCACCCGTGGGCTGTTTGCATGACCGCCTCGTGCATCCACCAACTTGCACTTCCCACCCGATCCATTTCGAGCCCGACCCTTCACCTTGTTCGAACGCGTTCGCCCTGCGCAAGCACTCTCTCAGTCTCGCCGGTAGCACTCCCCTCTTCTGCCTCACAATAGCCTGGCACGGCAAGTGATGAGGGATATGCCGATCGATAGGAGTTGGTATATAGAGCAAAAAGTAGTATACACTAAGGTTAGACGACAGCACTAAAAAGCGCGCTGTGGATTTATCAGCGCAGCTTGGCGAAAGGATTAAAGGCATTGGCCTCGCGACGCTTGTCGAGCTGGGTGCGGTGCGACGTGTTGAGGTCCCAGAAGCGCAGCGTCTCGTCTCCTGCGCCCGTGACGATGGTGTCGCCCGTGGGGCTCATGGAGAGATAGAGCACACGCATCGTGTGGCCCGTGAGCGTCGCAATCTGCTGCATCGACGGATACTTCCACACCTGGATCTGGTTCTGGATCGCGCCGCCCGAGTAGCCGTGCGTGCTGATCAGCTCGTTGGCCGTCTTGCTCCACATCAGATTGCACACCTGGCTGCCCGTGTCCACCTCGTTGAGCATCTGGCCCGTACTCGCGTTCCAGAAGCGGATCTTCATGTCCACCGTACCTCCGCCCGACGCGAGGATGCCCTGCTGGTGCGGGTTCCACGCGATCGCCTTGACCGCCGCCGTGTGCTCCGTGAACCGATGCAGCGGCGTCTCGTTGAGCGCATCCCACACAATCAGCCGATTGTCGTTGCCACCGCTCGCCAGCTGGTTCGTCTCGGTGTTCCACTTGAGCCCACACACCTCCTGACGATGCGCGCGCAGCGTTCGGATGTGCTGGTCGGGCGCACGCACATCACGATGCTGGATCACGCGGTCGCGCGAGCCCGACGTGAGGATCACCTCGTTCCACGCCAGCGCACCCACCCGCTGCGTGTGCCCGCGCATGGTGCGCAGCAGCTTCTGCTTCTCCACGTCCCAGATCTGCACCAGCCCCTTTTGCGTGCCGATCGCAAGGTGATTGCCCGAATTCGCCCAGTTGAGGCCCGTCACCACGTCGTTGCTGTACTCCTTGAGATCGCACAGCTTGGTCACCGACGAGTTGTCCGCCGACCACAGATACACGCACGTGCCCAGCCCGACGCCCAGCACGTTCTTGCTCGACCAATCCACGAGGTTGAGGTAGAAGTCGTTGGCGAGGTCCGGCGCGTCGAGCACCTTGTAAGGCACCTTGCTCAGCACGCGCGGCGGCTTCCGCGGACTGAGCAGCAGGCTGCGACTCTCCGCCTTGACCGGCGACAGGCTGTACGCCCGATGATTGGGCGAGTCGAGCGTCTCGAGCGAGTGCGAGGCCAGTCCACCGAAAAGCCCCCCGGTGCGTGGCGCAGCGCCACCGAGCTCGTCGTCGGCGATGCCAAAGTCCACCACTCGGCCCATGCCGGACCCGCTGCGGCCGGGAGTGCGGCTGCGCGAGGGGCTGTAGCTGAAAAGGTTCCGCTTGGTCGGCGTTGCTGGCGAGTTGAGGCCAGTGTGACTCGAATGGCGTGTTGCTGAAGAGCCGCCACTCGTATGCACCGACGACGACGAGCTGGATGCAAAGTTGGTAAAGGCACTTGCGCGGTTGCCTCTGCTGGGCGACGTGCTGAGCCCTGCGTCCGCTCCGAACAGCTCGGACGAGAGCAGCGACGAGAAGGCCTGGTTGGCCTCCTCTCGTTGTGCGTCGGTGTCGATGGCGACCTTGCGCTTGTGACGGTGCGGTGTGGGTGGATCGTCGCCGATGAGCTGGTAGGCGGTGTGCAGGTCGGTTCCGTCGCGCTGTGGGATGTATCGATCGACGATGCTGCCGGCGAGGTGCTTCTTGCTTGGTGATGACGGCTTCATGCTAGATGACGCCGACAATGACGAGCGCGACGATTCTCCGCGCGAGACGCCCGACAGGTTGGTGAGGCTGGATGATCGATTTGTACTCGATCGTTTCGCCGCCGCAGCCCTGGACGAGCCTGGTATTGAGATGGGGGATGTGGAGAAGCTCGAGCTGGACCCGGCGAGCAGGCGGTCGGTTGTGGCGCCGAGCAGGCTGTCCGTGGTTCGGCTCTCGCGCTTCGAGGATGCAGGCGTGGAGCCGCCGGAGGATTGGCTACGCAGCCGCCGACCGAACTCGGTGTTGTACATGGCGGGACACGGACCGGTCGGACGATGCCGGCGCGCTTTCCTGACAAGGGGCTCCCACGCTCAGTCTCGGCTGTTGCAAGCGTGCCGGGTCTGTTGTGTCTAGATGCTCCGATGGTGGCGGGGCTCGGGCGGTGAAGCGGGCGATTTGCGAACCAGAACTCGATGAGCTTCAGCCGGAAAGCTTCTGATCTGCGGTGGGATGGGCTGACCGCGCCGACCAGGATGGCCAGTGCTGCAGGTGTCCGTTTCCGGTTATGCAAGCGAGTTGCCTCGGTGCAGCTGGTGGAGCTGTTCGGTGCTGTTTACAGTCAGCTGCGGACTGTGCATGCGAGAGTCGATGTTCGTGTTGATGGCAGGTTCCTGTCTGCTGAGCGACGCCCGGCTGCTGTCGAGGGTTATGCAGCCGAAAGTGGAGGGCGGCTTGTCGACAAGTTGATGGTTGTCGGGGCTATGTATGCAAGGTGGCGGCGGTCTCTGCGTCGTGCGAGATCAACTCTGCGGGTGGATGTCGAAATAGGGCGGCGTATTGGACGGGAACAGGATGTGGATGGTGGAGATCAGCGAGTAGGCAGCCTGATGGCGGATGGCGGATGGTGATGGCGACCGGGGGCTGAGCTCTTGGAGGCTGTTGGGTCTGCAGCCGCCCCTCTGCCTGCCTGCCTCGCTCGGTGCTGTCCGTTTGCCGGGGCGAGCTCATCGGGCCCACGATGCGCGCGGCTGCCTGATCCCTCGCCTCGCCACGCCTTCGACTCGTTGGCTCTTCAAAGTCGGTGTTTACGCGTGAATTCAAGCTCGACGTCCCGATCTGAAATCCAAATTTTTAGTCGACTTCGAAATTTGCGCCCCGGTGTTTGTAGCCCGATGCGGTAGCGTGTTCCGCTGCCCCCCTCGGCACAGCAACTCTCTTTGCACGGCTTCACCTATATCACGCATTCAGTCCCTCTTCAATGGCGATCAGAACGATGGGGTAAGCGACAAGCAATCAGCGCTCTCTTGTGTGCTCAATGAGTGCGGAAGTCAAGCTGCTGACGAGTGTCTGCTGTCCCTTTTTAAATTTTTGTTTTGGATCCTCCATTTGGGTGTCGATTATTGCGGTCGTTGGTAAAATTGCTTGGCCAGTGCTCGTCAACTCACCAACATCCGATCTGTCGGCCTTCGACTGAGCGCGAGAATGACTCTGCGTAATGTCCGTTGCAAGCACATATCGAAGCTCGGAGATGATACGAGGCAAGCCGGCATCGATGGGTACGACCGACGGTTGACCCAGAGGATCGACGTGAAGGCGGGCGGAGAATTGAAGCTCGCCTGCGGTGCCAAGGCGAGAGGCGAGTGTAAACACGGACGCGGAGCGAGGCGCGTCCGGCCAGTGTGCCAAGGCTTCCAGGGCGCCGTGGCCGCGCGAGCTCTGTTTGGCCAGCGACACCTCCGCGCGCAGACGGCTGCAGGCTTCTGCGCCTGGGTCCACCCATCGAAGCCCAGGCTGCGCGCACGCCTGCTCAACGCCTGCTCAAATCGCCAAATCATGCGTCCCTTTTTTCCACACACAACACAGGCGAACTGGCCAATTCGAGTGAAAAATAGCGGAAAATCCCAGAAAAGGAAAATGTCGAATTGAGCCCTTCCGGCTGCCGCGCCTGACTCCGACGAGGCAAGAGGCAGATCGCTTCACGTCAAGAAAGGATCAATCAACAAATTCGGCAAAGCGGCGCCTGCTACCACGCGCGCCGCTGCCACTGCCACCTCGGTCCTTCAAGCATTCTCTATGCTTTGCTCTAGTCGTTCCCAGTCGCATCCCGGCCATAGAGTTTGCAGAGCTGTGGAGGAGCTATAGAGCCGCTTGAAACATCGCGATGAACAATTACAGCGGAGAGGATTAGAATTCGCGGCCAGGACGTTCACGCTGAAAGGGGATCAACGCGCTGGCGCGCCAGCAAAGCGTGAAGCTCAGCAGCGACGGCGTAGCCGCCGACAAAGAGGTCTTTCTGAGCCAGAGACGCAGCTCTTCGACTGCAGACGGACGCTTTCTTATGCTGCGACTTTTGCGCCGTGACGAGCAACGAGATGGCCGAAATGGGCGTAAAGGTGTAGGCGGGGTGGAAGCAAGACGGGCCGTTTCCGAGGCCTGCATGCGGTCTCAGAACGCTTCGTGACCGACCCGGCTTTAATATCTTATCGGCCGAGGCTGCCTTTCGCGCTCCTTCCTGCGCAGAAAGGATGGATAGCATCGTTGGTGTCTGCGATTCGATCCGACGACCTGTTAGGTCCAACTGTCAGGGGCTCGAGAGGGTCCATCGCACGCGACTCAGAGCTTTGATCCGTGTCACGGAGTTTTTTTCCCGTCTCTTGCGGACCCCGCCTTTTTTCCCTCTCACAACCGGGCCAGCGTGCGCCACGCCAAAGCCTGCCTGAAAAAAATTAAATAAAATTGCTGCGACACTGATGCAGTGCGTCCAGGTTCGACTTTGGTTGGATCTAAGGGCGGCCGCACGCCGGTGTCAGCTGCTCGCGCTGCACAGATGCGGCACCCATGCTTGCCGATCCAAGCGCACCCGCCGAATGGATGCGCGGTGCCTGCGCCGAGACTGCGCTGCCGCCCTCCTGCCCGTATCGGCCAATCCTCCGCAGAATCGTGCCGCCCTCTGCTGAATCCTTGCCTGGGACGTCGTCTGCGCCGCCCCTTCCGCAAGAGGTCGGAAGATGTCATCGGCTCTTCAGTAGCAGACATGCGCAGTCAGACAAGACGTCGAACCGGTGCTGGTGCCACCTGGTTGGGCTGGAGAGGCAGCGGCGTGGATGTTGGGCGACGCGCCCGCCTGGACTTTGAGAAGCTCGAGCTCGACAACGACGGCCTCCAGCACTTGCTACGGCGCTGCAGAGAGGCGGCCATCTCGCGCTCGATCGCGCTAAGGCGGGTCTATACAGAGTTGAGCCCACGACATGACTGAGCTCTCCTTTGTGGCGACTTTGCGTTTGAAATACACCCGTGTGATGCGCGTCCTAGCCACGCTGCGCGGACCGCTTTCGACCCGGGCAAAGTCGAGCGAGAGCTTGGACCAGCCTGCTGGCACCAGTTGCGTCGGTCTGCTGAGCGCATGTTCAC
>AWNI01000003.1:34010-67116 GCA_000517465.1 Moesziomyces aphidis | reverse complement strand
CCCGCCTCCCCAGCGCCCTCTTCCAGCTGCAAAACCTCCGCGTCCTCTCCCTCCGCTCCAACAAGCTCAAATCCCTCCCGCCCGCCATCGGCGACCTCCACAACCTCTCCGAACTTCACGTCGCCAACAACGAGCTCCAACACTTCCCCGCAGAGATCCTCCGCCTCAAGCTCGACGTCTTCACCTGGTTCCCCAACCCTTACCTGGTCAGGCCTCCCAACTCCGGCGTTCTCACCGTCCGCCCCCTTCTCTGCCATCGCGCACAACGCCTCCGACGCCACCAGCACTCCTTAGACGCCACCGCCGAGCTCGACGAGGTTCAAGAGGACGACGCCGCTTCATCCACCACCCCGGTCAGAGACGCCCATGCTTCCTCCGCCGCTCCCAGCCTCTATCTGCCCGTATCCAACCAGCCACCGCCTCTCATACGCGACCCAGCCACCGCCTCCGGCCGCTACAACAGGCACCTCGACCGCACACGTTCCGACATGCAGGTAGAAGGCTTCCTCGCAAGAGGCATCGATCAGCTTCGCGTTGGCGAATTCGAATCCATCTCCGAACACGACCATGACCACGACGTCAGCATCGACGAAGCAGACTCTACCATCGACGCCGACGACACTGCTCAGCACGCCGACTCCATCGCCGCTCAGCCGCAAGATCAAGCCGAGCTGGAGCGACAGCGCATCCTCGAGGCTGCCTTTGCCGACGACGATGGCATCCCTACCGACGACTTTGACCTCACCCCTTCCACCGATCGCGACCCCACTCACCGCGGCAAAGTCCCCGGCCGATCACGCGTGCTCGGTCCCAAACACGTCGGCGGCTTGCCCACGTTGCTCGAACTTTGCATCCGCAGGCTGCTCGACCCCTACGACACCGCCCAGGCAGACGCGCCCGTCTCCGCCTCGCCGTTCCTCTCTCCCATCGTCCACACCTCGGACGGCCCCAAGCGCCGACGCAGCAGCGGTGTCAGCAGCAGGAGCGCCTCGCGCTCCGGAACGCCCCTCTTCCATCCGCAACAGCGCGACCGCACCGCTTCCTTCGGCTCCAACGCCTCGCGCACCAGAAGCTTCAGCTCAAACGGCGGTCCCGAAGACACCAAGTTTGGCAAGCGCATCCCCACACTCCTCGAGGCTTACGAGAACGGCACGCTGCAGAGCATGCTGGGCGAGCTCGGTCACGGTCTCGTGCCCATGCTCGAGGCGGCTCGTCGCAGCGCCACCCAGGATTGGGGCACGAGGGCTAGAATGCGCAGCACCTCCACTCTTGCCGCCAAAAGTCAAGCCACGGCGCGCGCCCCATCGGCCATTGCGGATGAGGTGCAAGACGTTTTCGGTGGCGTCGATGCGCCCGGCTCGCTCGACCGCGGCGACGATGCCTGCCACAATCCCTGGTACTCACGATGCCCGAATCCGAGCCACTGCGATGACTTCCTCGACCGCGCCAAGCCCAAGCGCGACATGGCGCTTCATCGCGCCAAGCGAGGTTTCGGCTCCACGAGCAGCGTCTCCAGCCTCGGCACCACCTTGGGTGGCGGCGGCGGCAAGCCCGACTCGGAAGCCGCCGACATGGAGCGGGTGCCGTCCACCGCCGCAAGCTCAGACAGCGGAGCGGGCGCTTCCTCTCCGCTTTCGTCCAGCGTCTCGTCCTCGACGGGCACAGTCGGCGGCGCACCACCTTCCGCCAGCCTCTTTGGGCAGCAGGTGAGGTTCTCGGCACCCACCTCGCAGCGAAGCTGGGGCTCGTCGAGCTTCAGCCGTGCGTCGTCGTTGCGTCACAACGAGGCTGGCCTGCTGCCTGGCGGGCGGAGCTCTACGTTCGGACCGAGTCGCGGCATGGCTCGGCCTTCGAGCACACAGTTTGTGCGCGGCTTTTCCAGCTCCTCGGTGTTGTCCGCGTCCGGTTTGATGCGCAATGCGTCGTTTGCGCCCGCAGACGAGACGGACGAGTTGCAGCGCGATTGGCCGCTCACCGAGCACGAGCACCGGCGCGCGCCCGTGTTCAGCACGCCGGGCGAAACGCGCATCGAGTGGATCTCGCACATCGGCGGCATCCGCGTCGCCAAGCTCGGCGAGGCGCAGGTGGATCTCGATGGCGAGTCGAACGACAGCGCTACCGGCGATGCTAGCCATCCCAGCATGCTGGGTGCCATGGGCGCGTTTGATGACAAGGATCTGCTGCCCATACTGTGGCGCGGCTGCA
Source organism: Moesziomyces aphidis (assembly GCA_000517465.1). Lineage (NCBI taxonomy): Eukaryota > Fungi > Basidiomycota > Ustilaginomycetes > Ustilaginales > Ustilaginaceae > Moesziomyces > Moesziomyces aphidis. The sequence continues at coordinate 64,911 of AWNI01000003.1, read as the reverse complement.
GTCGTGGATGCCTCGATTTCTTGGTCTGATACACAACGCCTATCCCGATTCCATCTCGCACCGTCATGCACATGCAATGTCATTCATGTCTGAAAAAGTCCCTGTAGAGGGATGAAGATTTGCTTGGGTTTTTTTCTAGAGCGCATGCACCTCGAACACAATCAGGGTCTCGGGGAGGAGGTTGGGGACTTGGATGCCGATGTTTGCGAGCATCTGGCCGGTGAGGGTGCAAGGCTGGATGGCGTGTAGCCAGGGCAGATCTGACTGGCCCACAAAAGAAGCTTGGTCGGTTGCTGGCGTATTGACCATCTGGATCGTATACGCTCGATCGTAGTCTAGACCAGGGAAAGTGATTGGAGCCGGGGGGTAGGTTTGGGAAGTATGCATTTGGATGTACGTATAGATCGCCTTTTGCGCGTCTTTTGCCACGACGCCTCGTACATCTGCGCCCGTCTCCTGGGGCAGATCGGCATAGACAGCACGACCGGTATGAATGACATGGCGCCACTTCTTGTGCAGCTGTATCCAGTCCCTAACCTGGTCCAGATCGTTCGACTCGACCTGGCTAAGATCCCACTCGATACCCATGTGTCCAAGCAGCGCCACGCCCGCGCGCAAATGCAGGCCATGCGTTCGGCCGGTGGTATGACTGTGTGCTGGACCCATATGCGCGCCCATGAGCTCGTTGGGCACGATCAGGTTGGTGTATTTTTGGATGGTGAGTCGCTCGAGCGGGTCGGTGCAATCACTCGTCCAAATTCGATCCGTCCGTTCGAGGATACCAAAGTCCACCCGAGCCCCACCGGAAGCACAACTCTCGATCTCCAACCCACCATGACGCTGCTTGAGCATATCCATCAGCCTGTACACTGCGAGGGTATTGTTGTGAACAGCAGCACGTCCATCCGCACCCCCGGCTTCGAGCAAATCCCGGTTATGGTCCCACTTGAGATACCGGATCATGGGATGCTGCGTCAGGATATCATCCAAGCACTTGAGGATGTACTCGAACGCTGCACGATTCGAGAGATCCAAAACGTACTGGCTGCGTCCAGCAACCGGCAAACGGTTCGGATCGGGTCGCAAGATCCAGTCGGGATGGTTTCGGCCGACGTCCGAATCGAGGTTCACCATCTCGGGCTCCACCCACAGCCCACACTGCATGCCGAGCTTGTCTACATGGTCCCATAGCGGCTGCAAACCCTCGGGCCAAACGGTACGATCCACGAACCAGTCTCCCAAACCAGCCGTATCATCCCGTCGACCGTTGAACCAGCCATCGTCGAGAACAAACCGCTCGGCGCCGACAGAGGCCGCAGCATCAGCGATCGCCTTGAGCCGGTCAAGGCGCATGTCAAAGTACACGGCCTCCCACGTGTTGATCGTCACAGGTCGAGGCGCGGCGGGATGGTGCGTGCGCTGTCGCAGGTGCTCATGGAATCGGTGCGAGAGCTGCGAGAGCCCTTGACCCCACGAACCAAGCGCCACAGGGGTCGTGTACGTCTCACCGGGAAGCAGCGTGATCTCTCCCGGTTCGAGAAGCTCGCCTGCCTGGAGGAAGGATGAATAGCTCGGACCGCGTTCGGCCGTGATGCGGTGGTTGCCACTCCAGGCGAGATGCACAGCATGCACCAGGCCGCGCTCGAATCCGAAACCCGGCGTACCGGCCGCCACGACAAGGGTGGCGTCGGCACCTGGTCGTCCGCGTCGCGACTCGCGCACATGCCTGCCCACCGTGAAGCCATGGCGCTGCGGCTGACGCTCGCGAAGATGTCGACCGGTGGTGTCCAGGATTTCGCGCGCCGACGCGGGCACCGGGAACGACACGGCCACATCGTGGACCTGCAGCCCCTCCCTGCCGTCCGTGTTGGAAATGCTGATCTGCTGGCTCAGCAATCCACTCGGAGTCACCTCGACCGCGATCTTGACCTGTACGCCGTCCGGGTCGCTAGCATGCACCGCGATGCAGCTGTCTGTCTTGTCGATGCTATCGACCGCGAGGTTGAAGCAGAACTTGCCCGTAGAGGTGCGCAGCATCGTGGCGCCGGGAGTGCCCTGCCATCCCTGCGACGCCAGAGGCAGCAGACTCAGTCGCGGCGAGCGTTGGAGGCCACCGCTAACCGCTTGGGTGCGCGTCACCAGCGCGACGCTCTCGAGCACCGCCTGCGAAGCGTTCTTGATCTCGGCACCCCAGTACGCGATGATGGGCATCTCGCTGCCGATGCAGTCAAGCACCACACTGGTGCCTCCGCTGCACAGGTGGATGATCGAGTTGGTTGCGTCCATGGTGTTGGTCCAATCGGAGTATGGAGTGCGGAAGGAAAGACGGCAACAGGATCCGCAGGCTAAATGCCTCCCCTCGAAGCGGATGCGGTGCCCCGCAACAGACTGTTGCCGCACGGACCTCGCTTGGAAGACATGGGGACATGACGCTCGTGGTGGATCACGCTGCTTGTGGCCGTACACAAGTGACTCGCCACACCAACGCCGGCCAAATGCGACCGAACACCGGCTGCATTTCGCCGAGATCGGCACGCTGACGGAACGACGGATCACGACGAACGCCGAATGCCGATGTGCGAACACTGCCAAGGCATCCAGAGCCTCGGCATGTTGAGCGGCTAACTCGGCTTGTGTATGGAGGGGGCAACGGGGTCAAGTCCGAGATGGGCCGTGATCCGTAGTCCGTGCTGCGCACACTGCAAAGCGTACACAGTACACCGTAGACCGTGGTCTTTAGTCCGTGGTCCGTAGTCCGTAGTCCGTAGTCCGCGGCTGAAAGTCCGACAGGGTCGGGACGAACGAACAGAACACCTTTACGCTGGGGCTCTGCTATGGGAGCCAGGTGAAGGCCGGCCAGTGCCGCGATTCAAGCGCCGCTAGGCGCATGATGTTGATCGCAAGGCTCCATCAGTGCATTGCGAGGAAACGCTTGGGGGCCTGCCTCGCTTGCCTCGCTTGGGTCGCGTGGGGCAGTTTGCGCACCGAGGTATGCCCGCCTTTGGCTGCTGGGCGCGGCTCGCGTACCTCAGGGCAGCCTCGCGTGCCAAAACCCCGCGCAACTTCGCCTGCGCCCGTCCAAGACCGCATGACACTTGGCCCGGCCGAAGCTCGGTCGAGTTGGGTCTTGGCCTGCTTTGCGCGCATACTTCCCCCACGCCAAAGGCCCATCCCGCTATAACGCTTTGCCACTCGCACCAACCCCGCACGCTTTCGACCAATCAGCCGTGCTTGCCTCCAACCATGGTGCTCGCGTAAAGCATAGCCGGCAGCGAATGCATGCCGGAATGCATGCTTCGTTGCCGAAGCGAAGCCTCCCACTTGCTGCACACACATTCGAGGCACCCAAAGCGCCTTCGTCCGATGTGGGGTGGAGCGGGGAAGTATGGGGATCATGCAACATGACCATGCCTACGGCTTGAGAACATCGGCATCACATCAACATATAAGCTCGCGTCGGAATCGTCTTGGTACTCATCGATCCAGCATCCTCTTCAACATTCTCTGCTCCATTCATATCCTACGTCCTTCTCTTCAACAACATCCAACGCAATGTCGTCGCTCGGCGAAAAGCAGTATGGCTCGGCAGAGAAGATCGACACCGAGGCCGGTCCTACGCTGGTGATGACCGTGACCGAGCTCAACGAAGGCGCCAAGCAGAGCGCGCAAAAGGAGATCGAGGCATCCATCTGGCAGTCGGTCAAGGCGTGCAAGACGGGTCTCTTCTGGTGCTTTGTCGTCTCGCTCTGTGTCATCATGGAGGGCTACGACCTCAACCTGCTCGGCAACTTTTTCGCCTTTCCGCGCTTCGCGCAAAAGTACGGACACTACGTCGACCAGGAGTCCGGCTACCAGCTCACGCCTGCCTGGCAGGCCGGCCTCAACAACGGTTCCGGTGTCGGCGCTTTCTTCGGCACCTTGCTCAACGGTATTCTCGTCACCCGCTTCGGTCACCGCCGTGTGCTCATCGGCTCACTCATCGCGCTCTCGTGCTTCATCTTCATCACCTTCTTTGCAAAGTCCGTCGTGATGCTCCTCATCGGTCAGCTGCTTTGCGGTCTGCCCTGGGGTGTCTTTGCTACCACCGCGCCCGCTTACGCCTCCGAGGTGCTGCCGCTCAACCTGCGTGTCTACATGACAAGTTGGACCAACATGTGCTTCATCATCGGTCAGCTTATTGCCTCTGGTGTCCTGGCGGGCCTGGTCAACTTTGACAGCGAGTGGGCGTACCGCATTCCGTTTGCCCTGCAGTGGGTGTGGCCTGCGTTCCTCATCCCTCTGCTCTTCTTTGCGCCCGAGTCTCCCTGGCACCTTGTGCGTCAGGGTCGGCCCGAGGAGGCCGAGCGCAGCCTGCGTCGTCTGTACAGCAGCAGCGTCTCGGACCACCACATCAAGGACACCCTGGCGGCCATCACCAAGACCGACGCAATGGAAGAGCAGATGTCCGTCGGCACATCCTACCGCGACTGCTTCAAGGGCTTCGAGCGCCGCCGTACCGAGATCGCCTGCGTCGCCTTTGCCGGTCAGGTGCTGTCGGGATCGTCGTTCGCCTACAACTCGACCTACTTTTTCCAGCAGGTCGGCCTCACCGCCGATCAGACCTACCACCTCAACGTCGGCGGCACGGGCATGGCGCTCGTCGGTACGCTCTGCAGCTGGTTCTTCATCATGCCCTACGTCGGACGCCGACGCATCTACATCTCGGGCATGGCTGCCATGGCTGCCGTGCTCATGATCATCGGCATTCTCAACACGCGCACGAACAACGATTCGGTCGGCATGGCCCAGGCCGTGCTCACGCTCGTATGGACGTTCATCTTCCAGCTCTCCGTCGGCCAGATGGGCTGGAGCGTGCCTGCCGAGGTGGGAAGCACCAGGCTCCGCCAGAAGACCGTCTGCCTGGCGCGCAACGCGTACTACATCGTCTCGGTCATCTCGCAGGTCCTCCAGCCCTACTTTATGAACCCTACTGCCTGGAACCTCAAGGGATACACCGGATTCTTCTGGGCAGGCACCGCACTCATCACGCTCGTCTGGGCCATCTTCCGCCTGCCAGAGACAAAGAATCGCCCGTACGAGGAACTCGACCTGCTCTTTGCCCAGCGCGTCCCTGCCCGCAAGTTCAAGACCACCCAGGTCGACACCACCATGCACAAGTCCGACAACGACCTCCCCGTCCTCGCGCACTAGGCTTGGCATTTCCAACTCGTATCGCCCCTGCTGTATATGTACTCTTTGTCATGGAAAAGGATCTGTGTGCCCGCTTTTCCTGTCCATACTGAAGCGATATGAGCTGTTCGTGTCGCGAGTGGTAGTCACAGTTCATCCGATTTCTTCATACCCAGCCACAGCATGGCACAAGTAGGAAAAAGAACAGCTGCTGTATTCAAAGACAGATGGAGGAGTGTCGCAATGCTATGGACGATAATTCTGAGGGGGCAGCTGCGAGGCGTAGCTTTGCGAGACGATTTGATCGACGGTCTGCAGCGCCGTAGATCGATTCTTGGCCTTCTGCGCTGCGATGCGTGCCATTCCAGCTGCCGCGCCCGCACTAGGCTCCTCTTCCACGCTTCGATTCGAGACCGCCTTGGCCCTCTTGGGAGGCGATGCGCCGTCAGAGTCGATGCCGTTCAAGCTCGCAAAGCCCTCGTAGTCGCGAGAGTGGAAGGCGCCCAGGCTGATCTGTTTTGGATGGGCTGGAAGCAGAGGCTCTGGCGATGCGATCATCAGCGACGAGGGGAGATGCTGAGCGGTGCCCGACGCCTTGGGCCCGTTCCAGACCGTGTGCGACTTGACGGGCGATGAAGAGCCTCGTTGAGGAATCGGGATGCTGGCACGCTCGGGACTGATAGTGCGCAAGGCAGGCTCCTGCTTGGCCAGTCGCAAAGGCTGCGTCAAAGGATAGGGATAGAGACCCTTGGATCCTTCCCTTACGACCGCCTCGGACTCATCGTCTTGCTTATGCGTCGTGGATTGCTCCTTCTTGACGGCGGTGTGGTGCACGGTTCCTTTCCGGCTCAGTCCGCCACGCGTTGAGTCCGTAGTTGCCGTCTTGCTTCTCTGCACAGCTCGCTCGTTGGTGCCCGGTCCCGTACTTTTTGCTGTTTTGGCCCGCTGCAGCTTGGCTCTGGATCCGCCGTCGGATGTTTCAGTGTGCATCGACGGCGTGACGGCACGTATGCTGTGTTCAGCCTCCGGAGATCTGACTGCATCGCTTGGGGTCGAGTAGCAAGCTACGAGATCGCTGTAGTCGGTAAACGAGGGCGAAGCGCCGTGTGTCGGATCTACCACGCCGTCGCTCTCTGCGATCGCTTGATGCAGCAAGAGACTCTTCCGCGGCGCAAGATTGGTCTGGACACCCCTCTTGGTGGATTCGACTGCTGGAGGTGGGCGGGGAGAATCCGAAGTGACCAAGGCCTGAAAAGTGTTCTGGTACTGTTGCTGCTTGTTGACCGGACTCGAGAGGAGGGCTTCGTTCCAAGCCGCCGCCGTCATCTTCCTTCCTGCGCCACCGTTGGCCTCCTGCTGACGAGCGTTCCACGGCTGATTGGTGTTGGTCTTGACATTGAGCACCGTCGAATTTCTCGCCAGTGGCTGATGATGGTACGGGCTCTCGTGGCGCGATGCGCCGCCTCTCGTTGGTGTCCCTGCCTCGCCATACCTGTCCTGATTACGCACGGAGTAAGGCGTATCGCTTTCGCTCATCAGCTCCGACGTCGCACGGTACGGTCGAGCCACAAAGCTCTCCTCGTCGTCGTGATCCTCGACATTGTTGCGCCTGCCTTCAGAGGCACCAAAGTTGGTCATGGCTCTCCAGACCCCGCTGATCCCGAGCCCAAACGCCTTGGGCAAATATCCGCTTCCAATACCGGTTCCCTCGTCGCCAATGGCTGCATAGCCTGCTGTTGGCTTGACAGGAGTATCGTGTTCCGCAGCGGCGGGGTATGACGAGACCTGATCGTACGTCTTGGATCGCGAGCGCAGGCCAAAGTTGAGAACAGCCGGGCGGAAGGGTGACTCCTGAGGCTGAGGCGGGAGCGGCTTCCGCCAGCCTGTTTCGCCTTTCTCGATGAAAGGGTCATCAAGGTCGTCCGTACCGTTCCTGCTCAGACCCGAGTATTGGAATTTGCGCGTGGGCGAAGCGAGGAAGTTCGTCGGCAGGACAGGATCCGGATGATGCAGGTCGACCGTTGCAAACTCTGCCTTGTACTTGAGCTCACCACTTCCGACCGAGAGTGTGGTTGCAGGAGAGTGGAGCGCTTCCTTCTCTGAATTGTTCTGACCGTCTGCGTCGGCTCTGAAGCGATCTCTGCTGAGCGCATGACGCAGACGTCGACCAGCACCGGTGCCAGATCTGGAGGGACCGGCGGTATAACGACTGTCATCGATCACGGCATCCGTCTCGTTCTTGCCGATCCAACGGCGAATCTTGACGGCAAGCCAAGAGTTGCTCTGAAGCTCGGTCTCGTACTTGCGTTCCGACTCCCCTCGCGTGACCGGCGGAGGAGGCTTGGTACCCTCGCCGAGCAAGGCAAGTGATAAGATCTTGAATGTGCCAGGGTACTTCTCGTCGTCGCCATGCCCGCTGTCCGAGTCGCTTCCAAAAGAGCTATCTGCCCTTTCAAGACCGGAGCCTGAGGCCTTGGATCTCTTTGTAGGGGAGTTTGGATCTTTGTAGTGCAAGTCGTGTTCGCCAGGGGGCAGCTCAGCCGGAAGCATGGGCGTCTTGTCGTATCCCCACATGGTCTTGATGCGCTGCATCTCTCGCTTCTTTGCTTGACGCGAGGCTCGCTTGTCAATCTTGGCGCGTCTTGCGGCTTCGACGCGGGAGGCATGATGAATGCGGCCCCACATGCGTCCGCCAACACTGAAAAGAAGAAGCAGACCGACGAAGACCAGAATGGGTGCAAGGTAGACCAGCTTGAATCCACCGCCACCTCCGCCGCTGCTGTGCTTTTCACTCTGGACCGAGGTGGCGCTCGGAGAAGCGCTTGAGGTCGATGTTGAGGACGAAGAGTCGGTGGAGGACAATGAACTGGACATCGAGCTCACTGAAACTGACGACGGCCGAGAAGAAGCTGACGATCTTGAGGGTACTGCTGTCTGTGACGACAAGTCGGTGGCAGAAACTGCATCTTCTGTACTGGTGGGTGCGAGTGCCACTGTTGCAGTAAATACTGGTAGTGTCGGAGTTGCCGCCTGAGTGGCAGCTGGAGGTGTCCACAAGCCGTTGTTGTATGTGACGGCCGGAATCGGCTCGTCCGATGGATCATCTTGAGCGGACGCCAGCTCACCATCCGCATCGAGCTGGCGCTCGAGGATGGGAACGAGCTCCAGAGGGTCCCATGCTGTGTCGTCCGAGGCGAGTTTTGAGCTTGGCTTCGGATACATGGGGGGATTGATGTTGTTTCCGAGCCTCGGCTTTGTATTGGGACCCGGCTGACGCTTTCGCCAAGCCGGGGAAGAACCGGGCCACATTGTCAACCACGGCGTCCTCACGTCGTGTCGGAGAAGCTTGCTACCGACGCTTGGTCGCTGATCGCAAGGTGTGATGGTCGTAGATGAGCTAGCAATGAGGCGGATGTGTGACTGTCGAGACGTGTGAAGTAGATGGTGGAGGAGGAGAAGTCATGAGAGGCTGCAGCTCACGGTGAGGACGATCTTGTCTCAGGCTTGCAGGCGTCTTCTTTGTTCACGACCGGGAAACAACCGTCATCATTTCGCTCAGCAATCAAAGAGCTCAGATTGTTTGTGCGTAGAAGTTTGAGACTAGGAGGCAAGATGATTGGCGTGCGGTGCTGCTGCGTGCTGTACCTCCATCCAGATGATCAGGCACGGTAGACGTACGACGAACAAAGATAGCGTGTTCGGATCTGCACTGCTTGGCAGAGGATGCATTTGGTAGGATCGACAGTGCAGCCAAGTGCAGGGATGCGAGTGCTTGCGATGGCAGTTCACCCAGACGCCAGAAGCACAAAGTGATATGGCCGGCAGGATTGGACAGCTGTCCAAGACTCGAGCAACCTTCCGCGCAGGATCGCGTCAAGACGGTCTAACATCCTTGAATTGAATTTCCCAGTCTTTTGGGGCTGCCTTTTTTTATTCTCTTTTTTCGAGATGTGTAAAATTGTGTGGGACTGGATGGCAACACGAGCGCAGGCTGGTAGCTTATGGAGCATGTTGTTGCCGTCATGAGCCGAGTTCTGATTGCAATTCTATAGTACATGCTCGCGGGGTAACGAGCGATAGCAACGAGTGTGGAGGGCGGCTCGCGTCTACTTGCGTCGCCTGCGGGAGACGACGGTCTCGAAGCCATCCTCATCGACGATGGGCTGTTGTGGTTCGCGAGGCGCCCTGGCCTGCTGATCCAAGGCGGCCTGTGCTCCTGCCCTGTCGGCCTCCATGATGCCGCCCTGGGAGCTGGCCATGCGTTGTGCATCGCGCATCTGTTGGTCCTCGTCATGGTCGTGACCATCGTGCGAGTCGACCTCGGCGTCCTGGTCGGCGCCGTGCTCGAAGTTGGACTTTTTGCCCTTGAGTTCTTGAAAGGCCTTTTCGAGTTCAGCCACGGCCTGCTGTGCGCGAGCGATATCGTTGTCAGGCGAGAAGATGACACGGTGCAGTCCAACGATTCGGCCAGCGACCCAGTCGGGCGAGCCGTCCTCGAGGCGCGCCTCGTATTCGTCGATCATGTAGCCCTCGAGGATGTCGGCGAGGTCGTCGAGATCGGGCTCAAAGGCAGACCCTGGATTGCCGTACTGATCGCAAAGGTGGGAGAGCAGGAAGTCTCGCTTGTCGGCGCTGTCGGAGCCACCCCACTCCTCGGACACGGCTAGACGCATGGCGGGCCAGAGCTCAAAGGTGAGCATGATCGACTTGGCGAAGAGGAGCTGCTGCGGTGACGGCTGCTCATCGGTAGCAGCGCCAGCTGCGGCACTGCCAGATGCGCCCTGCTGATTCGACATGGTGGTCCTGCCGGATTTTCGGTGTGATAGTGAGGCAGGAAGTTGGCAGATGGTCGGTGCTGGAAGCCTCGAAAGGATCGTAGGTCTGCATGGACTTCTTACTTCTCGAAAAAATTCCCGCAGGGAGGCGGTGGCGCGTTCGCCCGAGATCCGACTCCCACTCAATTCTCGGCCGGCTGCCCTTCTCACTCGGTGTTGAGGTGGAGGTGACGCTCTCAAAAAGGGGAGCACCAACCACCTCTGCCGATCTGATAGCCACACCATCACCATCCCCCGCTGCAACGGCATCCATCGCAGCCATGCCCAAGAACGTACTGTCCATACCGTCCAAGCGCACGCCTTCCATATCGGCGCCGCTCACCGCCGTGATCCGCAATTACATCGCCAATAATTACACCGACACCCATCCGGACGCCTTTACCAGTGACATCCGCGACTTTGCACGTCTCCGCGACCAGATCAGCTCAGCCGATCTGCATGTCTCGGCCATTGATACGCTGCTTCAGTATCACGCCCAGCTTGTCTTCTTTGCCACCAAGTTCCCGTCCAACATCAATATCTCGTTCCCCTGGTCGCTCTCCTTCCCGCCGTCGCTTCCGTCATGGACCTCCACCGTCTCTGGTGCCATGGAAGCAACCACCTCCGCCGAGGCTGGACCAGCTTCCGGCATTGCATACACCACCAGCGATACTGTAGCCCATCCCGATCTTGCCTTCGAAAGGGCAAATTTGCTCCTCGCGCTCGCGGCTCTGTACTCGGCCCNCCAGCGATACTGTAGCCCATCCCGATCTTGCCTTCGAAAGGGCAAATTTGCTCCTCGCGCTCGCGGCTCTGTACTCGGCCCTCGGCAGTGCTGAATCCAGATCGGAAAAGGAGAGCATCAAGCGCGCCACTGCCTGGTTCCAAAATGCTGCAGGCGTGCTCCAGTACATCATCGACAATCTCGTCGAGCCTACCGCCCATCTCACGCCTCCCTCTGCCGATCTGCATCCCCGCCTGCTCAGCTGCCTCAAGGATCTCATGCTGGCCCAGGCGCAGGAATGCTTCTGGCAGAAGGCGGTCGTCGATCGGCTCAAAGACGCGACCATCGCAAAGCTTGCAGAAAAAGTCGCTGACTTCTACGCATCCGCTTTGCAAGCTGTGTCCGAGTCCACTGCCAAAGATGCGAGCCACAAGAATGCACACATCGACACCGGCAAGCTCACCTTGCCGTCCGGATGGGAGAATCACCTTGCTGTCAAGCGCTGGCATTTTGCAGCTGCTGCGCAGTATCGCAAGGCCTGCGACGACCTCGGCGCAAACCGCTACGGCGACGAGCTCGGTCGTCTTCATCTCGCAGAACAACACGTCAAGAAGGCGCTCGATTCAGCTAAACGCGGTGTCAGCGACGCCATCACCAGCGACCTCAAGAGCTTGCAGGGCATTCTTCAATCCAACATCGCGCGTGCATCGCGCGACAACGACCTCATCTACCTCGAGGCCGTCACGCCCGCGTCTCAGCTTGCACCCATCCAACCAGCCGCAATGGTCAAGCCTGTCACGCCCGTCGAGCTGGCGCAACCCATCGCCCACCTGCGCGATGCACCTCCGCCAGCATTCGGCAAGCCACTCTTCGCAGAGCTGGTGCCGTACGGCGTACACCTCGCCATCAGCATCTACGACGATCGCAAGGACTCGCTGTTGAGAGATGAGCTCGCCTCGCGCAGAGACGAGTTGGATGCCTTGGCGACCAGCACGTTGCAAAGTCTCAACTTGCCCGGCTCACTTCAAGCGCTCGAACAGCCCATGGGATTGCCACCTTCGCTTCTCAGAAAGCACGAAGAGGTCGTGTCGCAGGGCGGCCTGGAGCGGCTCCAGCGCATCGCTCACGACGTCGAACGTATCGCTGCGACCGTTCGAGACACGCTCGCCGAAGCGCTTGCACTCATCGAGCACGAGGAGCGCGAAGACGAGTCGGTCCGAGCTTCGTTCTCGTCCCAGGGCTGGGCGAGGCCGCCTAGCAGCCAAGTCAACACCGAGCTCAAGAGTCAGGCTGCAGAGTACCACGAAACGCTGATCAAGGCCGCGGCGTCGGACGACATTGTTCGGCGCAAGCTCGACGACTGGGAGGACCTCATCGGTGTGCTCAGCGGCAATGTCGATGGTCTCGAGGCGTTTGTGCCTTCGTCTAATCCCATGGCGTCGTCCGGTGGGGCCGGAGGTGGCCGTACGTCCGAGCAGCAGGTGCAGGCGGTGCGTGCGCTGCGCGAGAGGCTGGAGCATCTGGATGACCTGCTCGACTCGCGCTCCGCATGTGTGACGGAAGCAAAGACGCTTGCGGCTGCCGACGACATCCGGCCCATGGTGATGCGCGACGCCGCGACGCTCTCGACCAGCTCTCCCGCCAGCGGAGGCGAAATCGCGGCGGCTGACTTTGAAGAGCTGTTTGACCGCGAGCTGGCCAAGTATACGCATTTCAAGGAGGACCTGGACGCCTCTGAAAGGGCCCAGGTCGAGCTGCTGGAGCAGGTCAAGCAACGCAACACGGCCTTTGTCGAGGCGCGCAGGAGCGATGCAACGATCCAGCGCCGCGAAAAGGCCCTGCAAAACCTCGATGCAGCTTACATCAAGTACCGCGAACTCTCCAGCAACTTGATCGAGGGTCTCGAGTTCTACAATGGGCTCGCCAAGATCCTCAGCGCGTACAGAGATAGCGTCAAGGAGTGGGCAAGAACAAGGCAGGTGGATCTGCACTGGCTGATTCACCAAATGGGCCGTTCCAGCATCGAAGACCATCAGGCCCCACAGCAGCAGCCACAGCAGCAGCCACAGCAGCCCGCAATTCAGCCTCCAGAGTCGCCGCAGGCTCGGTCCAACTTTGAGGCGGATGCTGCACCGTCGGCGCCGAAACCGCGTCAGACTCGCTCGAAAGCTCGCGCTGCCGCCAACGAGGCTGCTCAATCCAACCCGCCGCCTCCGCAGTGGGGAGCGCTGCCGCCGGGCGCCAAGATCCAGTTCAAGGACTGAGATGCTGGGATGACGAGGCGAGTTTGCGGAAGAGCAGAAAAAAGACAGGTTGAAATGCAGAATTGTCCGTGGTCGCATCGACCAAATACAGGGGTGGCTTGGATGTGTTTGTGTGTGTGTGCCGGGAGGGGATGGAGAAGACGAGCGCGAGAGACCTGGTGGCTTAGAGCCACGAGGTAGCGAGCGCAATGAAGGTGAGAGCGAGTCCGACGCTCGAGGCTGGCGAAAGCGCACGTGGCGCGGCGCTTGTGCTTTGGCTAGAGGAGCCCGAGCCCGACTTTGTGGCGTTTCCTATGGGCTTGGCGACGTAGCTGACGCCGTTCATGGCAGCAGCGGCCTGGAAGACGCTGCCGTCGCCCTGGTCGTAAAAGTCGGTGAGCACAAAGGTCGGGTAGCCCTGGCCGTGCATGGCGGCGCAGTTGTTGGCGTCGGACATGATGGAGCTGTAGCTATTGGTGGTGGTGATCTGCGCCGTGTTAGGCACGAGCACGGTGGTGCCGAACAGCGAGAAGGACGAGTCGAGGTAGTGGTTGACGAGGTACATGAGGTTGCTTGGCGAGCTGCCCGAGTTGATGCGGTCGACCGTGCAGTTAAACGGAGTGGCCGTCTGGTCGTACGCGTTCTCCCACGTGTTTTGGAAGTGCGGCAGGATGTAGGGGACGGACGAGGTGTCGGCCGAGTTGTCCATGAACACCACCACCGTCTTGCCTGCATCGATGAGCGAGCCGAGCGAGGGCCACGCGTCCCTGGCGAGCGCGGCGCTGCTCGGAGCGTACGCCTTGGAGGCGAGGCCAGTGGACTGGAAGGCGGTGGCGAACGATGACGCGGCCTGGTCGTCCGAGTTGACGATGAGCAGCGTGACCACGTCGTTCGGGTTGCTGTCCACCCACGTCTTGACCTTGGTCAGGTACGCCTCGAGCGTGCCGCCGTTTTCGAGCGAGCACCTGTTTGATGCAAAAAATGGAAGTCAGAGCTGATTCATATGAGCTTCGGTGGGCGCATCTGTCCAATTTGGCGGCGCCGACGTTGGTGGGATAGGGGACACTTACGAGGAGTGGCAGAGGTCGATGCCGGATCCGGAGGTGGAGTTGGACGACTTGTGAGCCTGCACCTGGAGAAGCCTGATGCCGTCGTTGAGCTGCTGGCTGACGGACTGCTCCTGGTTCTTGCCCACCGTGGCTCCCGCGAGGGTGCCGACGGCGTAGCTGTTGTGCGCACCGATGTAGGTGACGTTGGAGTAGAGACGGCTGCAGAGCGAGGCGTCTCCGTTGCAAACGCTCGCGCGCTTTGCCAGTTCAGGGAGGGCGCTGCGCTGCGAGGACTGAGGCAGTGCACCGGCGAGTTGGGCGACGAAGGCCAGAGCCACAGCGGCGCTGAGCAGCTTGTTGAGTTGGAACATGGCTGATGAAGGAGAGAGTGTAGTGAAAATCGACGCCGGCGCCGTCTTTATGGGAGAAAGTAAGAACAATGGAGTTGCGAACACTGCAGTGAACCAGTCACCTGTGGGTGTCAAGAAGAGAGCGGGTGGCGAACCAAGAAGAGATGGTGGTGGTGGTGGCGGCGGCGGAGAGGGTGGATGTGCCGTTGACTTTGAGAGACGAGACGGCGACCAACGAGTGACGGAAGGCTGGAGCCGAAAGAGGAAGGTATGTGACAAGACTCTACGAAGGTCAAAGCTGTCGGAGGGGCGGGATTGCCGTTAGAGAGCGAGGGGGCGTTCGGGGATGGATGACGAGGGGTTGAAGGAGGAGAGCAATCGATATGTCTCAAGGGCAGGAAGGGAGCTTAGCGAGCAGGCCGGCGTGAGGGTGCTGGCGAGCGCTTCTTGGCTCTTCTGCTTTGCTCTCATGCACCTCCTTGTGGCTCGGCTCAGCATCGCGCTCATCCTGCTGCAGTCTACTTTGCAGCACATCGAGAGGCGTGGGTACGATTCGGCTGTTCCGGCATGCCGTGCTGTCGGAAAGGCCGACCTTGCGGACTGCTTACTGACTGTATGCTCAAGGCGCGCGGGGCGGTGCTGTCTCGGCGCCAAGGGTCCGATTCGTCTCTCTGGCTGCAAATCGCTCGGCACGATGCCGCGCGGAATGCCAAGTCAGCAGATTCCAGGGTTGCCCCCGGTCGGAGTTGGGCCAAAACCTTCCGAGGTTTGGCTGGTGTTGTTGTTCGTCGCGCGCGCGAGACATAACAAAAAAACAAGTGCAAAAAATACAATTGATGCGTGCAGAACGCAAACTCGACTTGCTGTGCCAGTTCACCGGGGTGCCGGATCTGCGCCAACTTTGCCGAGCCACCTTCACAGTTCTTCAGTTCGAGCGTGCTCAGATCCTCACAGCCTCCTCAGGGTCTGCCTTCAGCAAAAGTCGCCGAGAACCACGCGTTGACGCACGGATCCAGCCAGCTACGCTTTCCGCCATGCAGGCACTGAAACCATCAACCATGCTCAACACTCAACACTCAACTCTCAACACTCAACCTTATTTCAGAATTTCTTCCTTCGACGAGCGTTTCGAGCGTCTCAACAGGCATTCAGGGTTGGAGGAAATGGTCAATTCGAAATTGCGAAACATGCGGCGAGTGCGAATGCGAGTGCGGAAGTGAGTGCGGTTGCGGAATTTGTTGATGCAGCGAAGAGATTGTGTCACGAGACGGATCGGAAAGGCCAACTTCGAACGACGAGACAAGGGAGGCGAGCGCTCAGGCCGTCTCAATGGCAATCTGGCGCGTCTTTGAGTGCTCCTCCTTCTTCTTGGGGATCTCGAGACGCAGCAGGCCGTCGTTGAAGCGGGCCTTGAGCGAAGAGTCGTTGGCAAGGTCGGCGGTGACGGGCAGCGTGAACGAACGGCTGAACGAGCCGTAGACGCGTTCCGAGACGAGTGCGTGGCCGACGGCGTTGTTCGTCTGCTCCTTCTTGGTCACCTGGGTCGAGGAGGCGCCCTTGTCACCAGCGTTGGCGTGCTCCTTGCCGTTGGCAGCGTCTTCGTTGGCAGCGGCAGGCTGCGAGCTGTATTCGCTCTTCAGATGACCCTCCAGGGTGAGCCTGCGTCGGTCGGCATCGACGTTGATCTTGACGTCCTCCTTCTTGACGCCCGGAAGCTCGGCGGTCAGCACAAACTTGGTGTCCTCCTCGTGCAGATCCACCTTGGGGCCCGACCAGATGCGGTAGTCGCCCGCCGTCACGTTGGGTCGGCCGGCAGCTGCGGCTGCAAACGGATTCATGAGCATCAGATCGCGCAGCGACGACGACGGGAACATGTCAAAGTCGTCCAGCGGCGAAGAGAAGAAGCTCGAAGGGCGAAGGAGAGACATGGCGGGACGAGCGGTGCTGAAGCTGCGTGCGGTGGGAACGGTAAGGCTGTTGGTGCGGGCGCTGACGAGAGGCGAGATGCTAGAAGAGGAGCGGGTAGCAGAGCCGTTGCGAGTGATAGCAGCGATCCTGGAGCTGGGGAGGGGGAGTCGAAGGGCTTGGCGCATCAAAAGTGGCTAGCAGTTGAGTTGGGAATGGCGAGAGGTGAAGTCGCGAGATAGCTGTGCTTTGAGTAGAGTGTTGTGTCGATAGTCGATGCTTGCTGAAGCTTGATGGAGGGTCAGGCGGTGGATCGAGATGGTGCTCTTCTTATACCTTTCAAGCTGCGAGCGCCTGCTCTTCGGGATCGTTGAGGGCTCCCCTGCGAAGATGCGGCGGGCGGTCGACGAGCCCGGAGAGTCACAGTCACGCTCAGCTGGCTCCATTTCGCATTGCGAGAGCCAGTTGGACGCTTCCAGTCGAGTCCCGAAGCTACGAACCCACGGGCGTGGGAAAGCATGACCAGCTGGTGGTGGCTGCGGACGGACCTTCCGACCGCTCCCTTCGGACTGGCCCGCAGCACCTCGACGGAAGGGTCTCGATCTTTCTCTGACTTTGCATCGCTGACGTGGAAGCACTCTTGACTGTGACGGTCGTCAGCTCGTGACTGAGCATCCACTCTGCACACCTCGCGCGCTGTCAAAGACCGCGCTCGAGCTGAGCGGAAGCGCCCCGCTTCCGCCATGTGACGGAATGAAATGAAGCGGGTGCTGCTGCACGCAGCTGCACGTAGGGTCCACACGCCTCCACAAACCTGTCGAATTTTCTCGTGCTTTCGAGACGCGTCAAGTGCCTGCCCTCCGTGCCCGCCTTCCGCCTTCCGTGTTTCCATTCAGCCCTCCGCCTGGAGCGGCTGCAACCGATGCTCGAGGTTGAGCGACTCGCCGCTTCCGCTAGGCCCGCCCTTGCAACAGGCAGGCAATAAGCTCTGTCGAGTATCTGTGCAGCTGCGACTTTTGTCATTCTTGCATTGCACTCGAAGCCTCTACAGCTCCGTGGAAGGCTCCGAGAGAGAGAGCGAGGGTGCTGATTCAGTCTAGCGAGGCTCGGATGCCGAGAAATGCGATCGAAGCGGGCCTTGTATCCGCAAAGGGTGCGGAAGGGCAGCGACGCCTCAACTCTGCCCGCTTGTACTGGAAGAATCGAGACCAGAAAGGTCGTCAAAGTAGCCCGAGCTGTCGATGGAATCGTGGCAGTGCGCGCAGAACCGCTGCTGCGCGGGCATCGAGCGGTGCGCCGCCGCACACGCGCTGCAGAAGAGGCCGCCGCAGCCTGCGCAGTGCCGGCGTCCGTCCAGCATGCCGAAGCGTCGTCGGCAGCTCGCGTTCATGCAGTGCGACGCCACAGAGTCCGGCACCGGCACGCCTTCGCCCATCAGCGTCCACTGGTACAGCCGGCCGTGCTCGTCGCCTGTCAGCACCATCTTCGGCGTCGTGGCGATGGCCGTGATGAGAGGCGGCCGACCGCGCGNCTGGTACAGCCGGCCGTGCTCGTCGCCTGTCAGCACCATCTTCGGCGTCGTGGCGATGGCCGTGATGAGAGGCGGCCGACCGCGCGTCGCTCCGCTGCTTCCTGCCCTAGCTGCACCGACCGCTTCGCCGCCTCCCTCCGCGCCTCCGAGTCGATCGTGATGCTCAAAGATGTGCAGCGCCGCCAGTCGCCACACCGGCTCGGCGGTCGAGGTCGAGGCGAGGCCATGATGCGCGCTGTTCGTACTGCCTTCCGACACCATGCGGCGTTGTTGCCTCGACCGCAGCGGATGGCCTGCACCGGAGACAGATCGTTTGGAACCGGCAGACGATTCGGCAGCAGCGGCGGTAGCATGCACCGGGACCGCCTCCCAGGCGATCACTTTGCCGCGGTGACCTGTCAGAACCACCGCCAGACGTCCGACGTGGTAGTCCCGCTCCAGGAAGCTCAGGCTCGAGATCGGCTCGGACAGGTTGGCGCTTGTCGCCAGGCATGCTAGCAGCTCGCCATTCACCGACCACAGCCGCACCTCCGGGCCGCACGCCGTGACCAGATGGCACGTCTTCTCGTCGATCGCCACCAGATGCACGCTCGAATCATGCCCGCGCAGCGTCCGCACGTATGCGCCTCGATTGAGGTCCCAAACGATCGCCGTGCCGTCCTTGGAGCCAGTCAGAACGACGCTCCAAGACGCGGAGGCTGCCACGCACAGCACCGCGTCGTCGTGCCCGCGCAGCAGCCTCGACAGCGTCACTTCGCGCTTGGCGCCATCGAGCTCCCAGATGCTGACCATGCCGTCTGAGCTTCCAGCTACGATCGACTTGGCACGCGCCTGGGCGATGCACGTGACCCGGTCCGGAACCATCTGCTCCACCACGGCCAGCGGACGCCTGGCATCGCGTGAGCTGTACATGCGCAGGCTGCCGTCCAGGTGGTCCGTCGAGAGCGAGACGCCCAGCTTGGGCAGGATGAGGTAGTCTCTGGGCGAGGCAAACGCTCGCTCCGGATGGAGCGGATAGATAAAGTGCACCGCATTCTTGAGCGTCCGCACGGGCGCGATACCCTGGACCACGAGACGTGGATGCTCCAGCAGCCCAAAACGGTCGCTGGCAGGCAGCGTCGGACACATTCGGCGTTTGCGCTGCGGATGCGGATGGTGGAAGAGCTTCGACGGCGTTTGGCCAAAATTGTGGATCACCTGCGCCGCCGCTTGCCGCTCCATGGTCGATTCGATCGCGTCCAGGTCGACCGCATCCTCGTAGCTGAGCGGATGGAACACGTTGGTGCTTTCGACAGCTTCCTGACCCCTCGATCGATAGCCAAAGATCAAGTCGATCCAGTGATGCAGGCGTTGCGACACATATTCGGACTCGAGCGCCTCGCGATGCTTGAGCACAAACAGTCTCGGATCCTGCTTAGCCCACGGAGGCAGCTCAACGTCGTCGATCACCTCGCCCGCCTGCGTGATGCCAAAGTCGAACCGGTTCGTGTTGCTGAGGAACTCGGGCAGGTAGAAGAATTCAGGCAGCAGCTCGCGCACGTCGCCTCGCGACAATTCGGAGGCCGACATCCACGCTTTGCCCACCGAACCAAATGTACGATCGGCAAGGTCGAAGTTGCCGCCTTGCAATGCCATCAGCAGGCGCTCGAAGGGCCGCGTGCGGATCAAGAAGCCGCACACGGTCGACGCTGTAGAGTAGTGCGTGCCGTAATGGAACGGGTCCATATCGACCTCCTGAAGCTGCACGTAACGATCCTCGAATTCTTTACGCCGAATGGGCGTTTGGGCTCCCATGGGCAGCTCGAGCTTTCGGAAGGTCGCCGGGTCAGTCAGATCCAGCTCCTCGCTGGTATAATCGGCCAGCACCCAAGGGAAGCAAGGGAACTGCGTCAGGTCGTTCATCGAGCGCCCAGCAAGCGTGTTGAGCGCCATCAGGTAGGCAAAGTTGCTCAGCCGGCCGTCTCGCCACGCCGTGGTCATGGCGCCCCAGCTTGAAGAGCGTCCCAGCACTGCGCCCGCAAGCCTGGATCCAAAGCCAGACCCGGACGCAGCTGACGACGAAGACGAAGAGGCGCCTCCTGTCACTCGTTCGCGGATGGCTTCGCGCATGGCATCAGCCGATGACACTGCGGACGGAGCGCGGATCTGCAGCTCTCGATGCATCTTCTGCGCGGTGGCCGTTTCCGGACAGACCAACAGGCAGCTCTGTCCGTCTTCGAAGAAGATTTCCACCGCAGTTCGCCGGTGAAGCCACGAGCGGCGATGGCAGATCTGCACCGAAGTCCACGCCCATTTGCGCGTCTGAGCCTCACCTTCGAGGTCGCGGATGAGGTCCGACGGTTTGGATGCATCGCCGGCCAGCGTCGCCATGACGAGCGTGTCGCGCTCCTCGGCGGGTGCTTCCCAAACGTTGATGAGCTCTCCGTTCGGGCGTTGGAAATAGTCATCCATCAGGTACACGCAAAGCTTGCCGAGGATGAGCAGGCAGCCTCGCGACTCTATGCCGACAACGCGCGAGGTGTTAAAAACGGCTTCAATCACGTCGCCGCGCTCGAGGGATCGCAGGACTCGCCGGTACTTGTCCTCGTGGAACGACTCGCCCAAGGCATCGGCAGCGCCCGAATTGGCAACGTCAGGCAGCTCCAAGGCCGCATCGGGTGCTTGAGCATCTGCTGCACGAGTCGACGCCTCTGATGCGGGCGGAACGACGAGAGCGTCGTCCATCGACGCCTCTGCACCGTGCCACGACCCCCCATTCGCAGCATCTCCGGATGGTGAAGCCATTGCCGGCTCGAGAGTCGCCTCGCTCATCTGAGGCGCCATGTCGGTGTTCCGAAGCATCCCTGGATCGAGTCGTTGAAGCTTGAGTCGGATCCGATCGGGGCCCTCGGTTGGATCGAGTCGCCAGATCGGCTTTGCGCTCTGACTACTGCTTGCATCCAGCAACGCGCGTTCCCTCGTGAGACTCAACTGTAGCTCGCGCCATTGCATGCCGGCAAACGACTGCATCTCGCGAAGATCATTGACGAACTTGGCTTTACGCACGTTTTCCGCCTCGACAAGGCTAGAGTGCCAGGCGATCATGCGATTTTCGGTGCTCGTCACCAGCAGCTCTCGGTTGTCGACGCGGCGGAGTGAATCGTGCAGCTGCTGGAGCCTTTCCATGTGTGCTGCCGCCCGCAGCGTTTCTCGACTTTTCGAGAAGCTGTTCCAAGCTGCCTCGTAGGGCAGCGGACTTGGTGGAGCGGCATTCTCGGTGCCGTCGTTGTCGATAGCGCTCCTTTGCTGAGATTCGTTGAAAGCTGCGAGCGGTGCGCCCTCTACGGCTGCAGGTCTCGCCAAGGCCACGAGATTGAAGAGGGTGAACGCCTTGATGTACGGATTCTGAGCGTCGTCAACACCCGGCGCCTCGCGCAAGACGTGCAGAAGGTGATTGACCAGACACTCGAAGAAGGTTGAGTCCTGGTTCGCGGGATGCAAAACGACCTCGTGGTTCTGCAGGATTCCATCCAAAGTCCTTGCATCGGTTTGGCAGGCTGCAATTCGCAGCAGGATGATGCGATTGAGGCTCATGTAGAGCGTGGCTGCGGCCCGCGTATCCATCTTTGCGCCAATGCTATCGCTCGAAAGCGGCAGAACGCGGAGCAAGGCCAGTGCTGCCTGGTAGAGCTGCTCTTCCAGTTCAACCTGACCAGACAAGATCTCGTCTGAGGCTGTCTCGATGAACAGAGCGATGGTCTCAGCCGAGGCCAGCGCCTGGCGAGGCTGGCTCGCAATCACAAGGCGGATCCTGCGGGTCGTTTCGGCCAGCAGTGCACAACGGAACACGGTCTGCTGCGCGAGATCGGTGGGCGGCAGCGCCTGGTCGATCGCCGAGAGGATGGCGACGGAGCCCGTCGAAAGCAGTGAGTCGGCCGCCAGCTGCGCCACGAGAGCGAGCAACGCGTCCGCCATTTCCACCACGTCAGCAGTTGCGGCATCCAGACCTCCCATCCGTGATCGAGTCCCTGCGTTGCCTTTGCCCTCTGTGGCCAGGGTCTTGGCCACCAAACTCTGGTCCGCGTCAGCTGCCAAGGTGTTGCTCCTGATGTAAGGAAAGATGCAGTCCACCAGCCCGCGGAGGATGATGGGCGAGAAGATTAGTTCCCTGAGCTCTGGAGAGTGCCGGCCATACGCCTGCAAGAGCTCGATCGTTTCAATGAGCACGGTGACCTCGTTGGTCGTTTGCGCCGCTTGCTCAAGGGCTTTGAGGTCAACGTTCATCGAGCGGCTACGCTGGCGCGTATGCGTTCGTCGAGGCGACGCTCCAGCCGCGACGATGGGATGCGAAGAGAACTCTGTAGTTTCCACCTCGAGCGCTTCCGAAGGCCTCGAACGAATAAGCCGCAAGCGGCCGGGCAATCCGCTTTTCCTGGCCGCTGTTGTGCGCATCCCCTCTTTGAGACACGAGAGAATCGCGCGCAACACCGGCGCGCATGCGACTGGCTTGAACGCTCCGCGTGTCGGTAGAGGCACCAACGTAGACAGCTTTGGCACGGGTGAGGGTGTCTCGACACCGAAAAGCGCAGACCAAAGAAGCGGCAGGACGGATGAAGCAGACCAGAATCGGGGCAGGAGACGCTCTAGCACCTTGAAGCCGCCCGACGTACTCAAGCGCTGCGCATACTCCAGCTCTGGGTGCAGCAAGAGTCGCGTGAGGATCTGCAGCGCCAGCTCGGCTGCCTTCGTTTCGGCGCGCGGGTGTAAGAAGAGCAACAGCCATTTGACGTTGACCACATCGGCAAAGCGGAACAGGTGGCTACGCCGCTCCGCCAGCATCTGCGCAAGGAGCTCAAAGATGGCAAGTGCCTGCGCAACGTTGTCTGGCGTCTCAGGACGTGGTGCTTGAGGACCTCCCATTAACGACACGGGGGGCAATGCCACAGGACCACCGATGCCGGAGATTCCTGCTTCGCTTGCATCGGTGGTTGCTGCCCGCTTCGGCTTCGGCCGGACTTGTGAAGTCGTCGCGATTTTGACTTTAGCCGGGGATTGAGGTTCCGTCGTTCGGCACAGCTGCGCTGCGAGGTAGGACGACACGATGCGCACGGAGGCTTCGGTGAAGGAGAGCGAGAGCACGGCTCGTAGCGCATCGACTACAAGCGTCGTCGATTGCCCCTCGTACATGCCAGATCGGATGGCGTGGATGAACTTCTTCACGATCTGCATCTTGGCGATGCGTTTGGCATTGAACCTCCTGTGGCGTGATGTGCGCAGCAAAAGGGCAAAATGCTCCAGATGCTTGATGCGAAGCTCTTCTTCCGTGCGCGACCAGAGCTCGAAGTCGAGCATGATGATTCGATAAAGGAAGGGATTGACCAGCAGCGAACCAACCTTTGCGTCCGCATCCGACACCTCGATCCCCATCGCGCTGAAGAGCGTCGAGACGATCTCGGCATTGAAGAGGTGGCTCTTTTCGCCGAGCAGTAGCCCAAGCACTTCGTAGCCCTGGCAGCGCTCCACGTCCTCACTCAGGCGCCACGAGCGCGAGACCAGCTCGAGGAAGAGATTGAGCGTCTTGGCGAGCGTCGCAGTCGATTTCGCATCGGCGATGAGCTTGAGGAGAACAGCGCAGCCGCCGAGCTTCCAAACCACCTCGTCGAGCGGACGCGGTACGAGCAATGCAGGTTCGCCATACATTTTGGCCAGACCAAACGAGGCACCGATGGCCTCTCGATTGAGCGGCACCGCCTGGTTCAGCACCACGCGCGAGCCGGACCGCTTCGAAGGATCGGATTGGCTGCTCGCGGCGGCCGCGGTGCGGCCAGCACCTGCACTCGAGCGGTCAAATGTCGCCGTGTTGGCTGCGTTGATGACAAAGTACAGCCGCTCCTCGGCGACCAGATCGCTCGCCCTGCCTGCGATTGCGGTGACAAGCGGCAGATTTGACAGCTCCTTCTCTGACAGCGCCACTGTGCTTGCTACACCATTTGGTGCAGCTGCTGCCAAGGGCCGACGGGCGGCCTGGTCGAGTCGTAGATTGATATTGGCGCTGGCACGATAGGTCAGGAAGCGGCCAAGCGAGTCCTGTGCGTTGCCCGTGTATCGTGGACCAAGCTCGTAAAAGACCAACGGCAGATCGTTCGGTATGGCATCATCTAGCAACATTGTCGGTCCGAGCGACCAGACGAGCCTGTTGGTACGGGTGCGCGATGCTTGGGCCACATTCGGATACGCTTCGAAGCCAGAATGCGGCGGCGAGCCCAGCACGGCGCGTACAGGATTGGGAGCATGCCCTGCGCCTCCTCCCGCCGCCTTGCCGCTGAACGTTGCGTTGCGGCTAGGCTCAGCCCAAGGCGAGAGCTTCTCTTCTACGAGCTCGCCGTCAACAAACAGCCTGGCTGGCGACATGTGCGCGCCGCCTCGCGGGCTCGCATGTACGAAGACGAGATGGTAACGTCTGCCAGTAGCGAAGGCGAAGCTGTTGAATTTGGTCGGTGGGACGGATGAGGCGGCGGAGGTCGTGTAGCTGAAGAGGCCTGTACCCGGCTCGATGGCGAGCTGAACGTGAAACGAGCGGTGAGCATCGTACAGCGAGAGCAGGTCGATAGGGAGACTCGGCTCGAAACGTTCGATCGAGAAGGTGGTGATGAAGGTGAAGCCAGTCGAGGTGGTTGGTGGCGGCGGAAAGGGGCGTGGGAGGCTGGAAAAGGCGAGCGAGGCATGGCCATGCTCAGCCATGCTGAAAAGCACCGTGTTGGGCTCTTGCGAGGTGCTGGCGACCTCGTTCAAAAGGTCCAGCACGCGACGACGATCGTCTTGCCCGCTTGCATCCGAATCTTGCAGCTGCGGAGTGGGTGTGCAGAGGTAGATGAGCAGCTTGCGGCCGTCCTTATCGGGGATTCCAGCGGCAGCGTACAGATGCTGCAAAATTTGAGCTACCAGATCGCGGTGAGTCTCGATGAGGACGGCGGTGTCATCGTCGACACCGATGGGCAATGTGGCATCGAGCAGCAGCGCCGAGAGGCCAATGTTTACGAGGGCTGTCTGGTTCCTGCGGCTCGTCGCAACCAACCTGCGTAGCGTGTGGAGGACGATGGACGTTCCTTCGTCGTCCAAGAAGAGCCGGGCTTGCCCATCCTTACAGCGACGGTCACTGAGTAGGAGCTGTACGAGAATGCGAATGGTCTGAGGAAAGACCACGGTCGGTACCGGAGTCCACTGTTCCCTGACCCTGTCCGTGAGGAGAGTCGTTCTGACCTCCTCTGCTGTCGAAGCGTGAGNACCACGGTCGGTACCGGAGTCCACTGTTCCCTGACCCTGTCCGTGAGGAGAGTCGTTCTGACCTCCTCTGCTGTCGAAGCGTGAGCATCTTCTTGCTTTGGATACTGATCTCTGAGAAATCTTCGAGTCGAGACGATCCTGCCTGCTATTGTGGCCACATCTGCTACCGCCAAACCCAGCAATGAGCCAAAGACATGATCTGGCGGCACGACTGCGTTTGTGGCGATGGTAATCGCATCTTGCAGGCCCTTCCACCCGACCGTCGTCTCGAATGCCTTGAGGTTGACGGGATGTTGAACGAGCGAGGCAGCTAGAATCGCAAGCGCGAGCTTGAAGATCTCTACCTGCAGCTCTGCTGGTCCCTCCTCCGCCTTGTTGCCGTCGAGCGTTGAGATGAGCTGGATGACAACGAGGAAGCCACCGGCTTGGCGGAAGTCGTCGCGATAGCTGTGCGCCCTTGGTGGCGCTGAATGAGAAGTTCCCTCGACGAGCATGCGATGAAGGTGACCGCCGAGGTGCAGCTTGGTCTGGAGATCGTCGGGGGCGCATCTGTGTAGCGCCTCGAGGACGGAGAGCAGTTCATCGCGCTCCATCGACGCCGTTGTTTGGCGGAAAGGTTCTGGATCGGCTGCGGACTGGGCCCACAGGGTCGATGTGGTGGCAGGACTGTCGTGATGCGTGCTGCTGAGAGGACTTCCAACCGACGAGTCCGGCGCCGGGGAGGGAGGCGGAAGGAGGCTTGTTGGACTCTGTTCGTTTGATGTAGCCTCTGCGTGTAGTCCCGGGGCAAGAAGCGATGTGGCTGCTGCTAACGGCTTCTGATCTCCAGCATGATTGCGTTCCTGCGTCTGTTGCGCCGTACTCGAGCCATCCTCCACGCCCTGTTCTCGAGTACGAGCAGACATGGCTTCTTTCCGCGCCACTTTACAAGCGCATTCACGTAGAGCCTCTTACCGGCGCGAGGCGGACGATCGACCTCCTGGACTCTATCGTGTCAAGTCGAGATACGGGTGTGGTTGTCTGAGGTAAGTGCAGGTGGTGGTTGGCCGTCATCCAAGACGCCGTGGTGTTCTCTGGCCAAAGAAATCGGCAGCTAGGCGAGGAGGGTGTTGAAGTGTCACTCTCCACTCGGTGTCACTCTTTCTCCACCTCGCGGCCCGCTGCAGGCGCCTCCCAACCAATTTTGCTGGCGCCGCACGGCAGATGGCCCATGCACCCGCATGCCGAGCCTCCTTCATCTTCATCTCATCATCTCGGCGTCCAGCGCATGGTGGACGGCAACCTCAGGACCCCACATTTTGAACCCAATCCCACCTCCACTGCACCCGCACTTGTAACACGGAGGAATTCAGACGCAGACGACCATGCAAGGATGAAAAATGTATTGTCCAGAGGCAGCACATGCTGGCAGCGCAGGCTTGAGTTGATTATTGTACAGCACCAGGAAAGAGGGAGGGGAAAGCGAAAGTCGGTACTAAACAGATGCACAGGCCGAGACAAGGCTACTGGCGCTGGTATCCGTACGGACCGCCGCGTGGTGCGCCCGATCCGGGCTGCGAGCCGTGCGACGGCGCATAGTAGCTGCCGGCGCTTGGGTGCTGGGCGTGCGCCTGAGGCTGAGGCTGAGGCTGGCGGCCTGCAGCGTGCATGGGCATCTGCTGCGGCGACTGCACATACGCTGGCGCATGCTGTCCTGGCGCATAGTTGCCTGTGGGCTGGTATGGGTAGTCGCCGGACGCCTGCCGTTGTGGCGAGCCTATGAATCGCTGCGGCTGCTGCAGATGCGGCGGCGAGGCCGTGTAGCCGCCAGCCTGGTACTGGTTCGGCGTGGGTGCGATCACCGTACCGGGAGAGATCTGCTGAGCCTCGCCCGGCGTGGGTGCTCGAGCGCCGCCATATGCCACCTGGGGTCCCGGCGAGCCATACCCGGCAGCAGGCGCACCGCCGTTGCTGCCGTACAGCATGTTGCCGTACGAGCCTAGGCTCGTCTGGCTGCCCTGCGCGCTGTGGTGGACGCCCATGCGAGGCGCGTACGACTGCGCGTTCTGGCCGTATGGGTCCATGTAGCCTGCCTGCTGGGGCATGCCAGCCTCGTAGCCAGGAGTTGACTGCACAGAGTAGCTGTTGTACTGTCCGTGCGCACCCATGCCGGCCTCGGGCGACGACTTGCCACCATAGGGGGTGCCTGTAAGCGTGCCTTCGAGCGACTCGCTGTACAGGCTGTTCTGACGCTTCTCGAGAAGGTTGTCGCGGCTGTCGCGCGCGGCGACGTTCGACATCTCAAACTCCTCGCCACCGTGCATCGGTCCGCCGGCCATGTAATTGGCGTACTGGTCTTTGAAGTACTCGCCGCGAGGTGGGCCCATGCTTCCGGGAGTGCCGACGCCCACACCGCCGCGGGCCATCGACATGCCGCCGAGCGTGGTGCCAGACATGACGGAGCGTGCGTCCGAGTCCTTGGAAGGGTCGTATTCCAGCTGATCCTCTTCGATCGCAGCAATCTTGAGGCCGCCGGCGACCTGATCGGTTTCGACCTTGCGACCGTCGACCATCGCCACACCCGTCTCGAGCCGGCCCTTGTAGACCTGGGGCAGCAGGTGCTTGACCTTGGCGTGCACCATGGGTGTGAAGAGCTTCGAGTTGAGCGTCGGGTGACCGAAGCGACGCTGCAGACGGTTGTGGCGCGCATCGCCGCCATGGATCTTGGACGCAGCAATCTCGACCTCGTTGGGAATGTACCAGTCGAAGCGGTCGTCGAAGGTGCGACGGCAGTAGATCTTGAAGCCGATCAGCATGAGGATAGGCGGCAGCGCAGCGATGGCCTGGTAGTAGTTGAGCGTGTCGAGGACGACGGCGAGGATGAGAATGACCTGCATGAAGCCGATACAGAAGAGCAGACGGTTGATGACGGGTCGCCAGAGCATGCCGCCGGTCTCGTGTTTGGTGACAAACACGTACATCAGCTGATACTTGTAGATGAACGAGCTCATCCAGAAGGCGACGGCGGAAAAGATGACGACGAGCGGTGCGAGCGGTGCGTAAATCATGGCGACGGCCGCCATGAAGAGGAAGTTGGCGTAGTAGATCCAGTAGTCGAACACGGGCGGCTTGGTGTACTCGCGCACATCGCGAGGGGTGCGTCCGAAGAAGACCTTCTGGAACCACACGAGGAGCAGCTTGATGGCCTGCGCCAAATCAAAGACGGCAATGTAGCCACGAAGAGGCAGCCAGGTGAGCCAGTAGTTGGACTGGTTGAGGTACTGCTGCTTGGTGGCGTAGGCGGCGTTGCGGCCGAGCTTCTCGATGATGGCGAGCGCGCTGTTGTGGTTGATCTCGACTACGAGCTGCGAGACGAGCGAGAGGACGACGCCGATGAGCGAGAAGAAGAGGAACTGAGAGACGACGAGGAATCCAAAGAGCTGGCCGACGAGCAGACGGTCGAGCTTGTAGCGCGTCTGGACGCCTCGGTACTTTGCGATCCTGCGCATGGCGAGCGGGAAGAAGAAGGAGGCGATGCCCATGATGATGGGGGCGCCCAGACCCGAGACGGCGGCAAAGGTGAAGGAGCTGCTGCTCTGCCAGGACTTGAGCCAGCCAAGCCACGAGATGGAGGTGAGAGCGGCCATGTTGGAAAGGAGCGAGACGATGATAAGTGGGAAGATGTTCATAAAGAAGAGGACGAGGAGCATGAGGAAGCCAAAGAAGCTCGACTTTGCGCGACTGGCACGCGAGCGGGTGAGGTTCCTCCAGATGATGCCCGTGGGCGGCGGTGCGAGGGCGATGCGCATGCCGCCGGGCTTCTTGCCCTTGAGCACCTTGGCGGCGGCATGGGCGTAGGGCACGGCCGCGAGCGAGGCAAAGCCGTACATCTCGGGCTTCTTCTCCTGGATGGTCTCGCGCTGGTGCATGACGGCGGCCTCGACGCGGTTGATCTGGTTGGTGAGGTAGTCGATGGCATCTACGCGTTCGCCGCCGATGCCCATGAAGCCGCCGATCCTCTTGGTAGGACGCTTGGAGGGCAGCTGATTCGGATTTTTGAGGTACTTGGCGAGGACGTGCTCGAGGTCGCGGACGAGGTCATTGTGCTTCTCGATGAGGTCGGGGAGGACGCCGACGCGACGGCCAATGTGGACTTCGGTGGTCGGGTAGGGCATCTTGAGCTCGGAGAGCACGGCGCCTAGCGCGCCGTCGGACTGGTAGCGCTTCGTGACGTCGGTGAGCATGAGGGTACGTGCGTGGAAGCTGGTCTGGTACTCTTCGGAGCGGAAGTAGGACCAGCGGAGGCGGACCATCTCGCGGTAGTGATACCAGATGAAGGAGAGAGCGACGATGGTGCCGACGTAGCTCATGCCAACGTGAGCCCACATGTAGGTGCCGTGTACGTTGGACATGTTGAGGTAGTTGAGCTTGTTGGTGACGAGATTGCCGCCGCCGTTGCGTGCGTTGTATGCGATGTCGACGGGCATGAGCACGACGGACATGAGGACGGCGAGGGTGGTGAGCATCCAGCGCATCATGCGGATGAAGCGGAGGAATGTGACGCCGTCGAGGCCGATGAGAGGGAGGAGGTCGTGCTCCTTGTACTTGACGATGGGCGGGATCCAGCCAAAGAAGCCCTCGGAGGCCTTGGGAGGAGCCTTGCCATCTTCGGCATACTTGTACTTGGGGGCGTAGACGATCTTGTTGTTGGGACGGAGGATCTGGAAAGCAAGCACGGTGAAGAGGCCGAGGCCGATGAAGGCGACGAGGGTGATGCCGACTTTTTTGATGTCGGTACTGCCGTTGGCGTTGAGCTGCTCGATGAGCGCGTTGGGCACGACGCCGCTCTGTTCGGCGCGAGCTGCCAGGTGAACGAGGGTTTGAGAGGGCGTCATGGTGGACTTGATGGCTGGCAGGCTGCGAGCGCCACGCCGAGGGCCACACAATGTAGAGTGGGTGTTCTAGGCCTGGTTGATGTGTGTAGGAGCTGGGCGGCCTCTTTGTCGTATGGATACCGTTCCAGCCGTTTTGATTGGACTGGGGTGACGCACACTACCGGAGGCGTGCAGATAGACGGGTGCAAGTGGAGCGAATGAATCTGGCCGAGAGGATCGATGTCACGAAGGAGCCAGCTCGACTTGGTGATTGAGAGATTGAGGCACGGGAAGGGTCGTGTCTAGTGATGATGGTCGTGACAGAGAGAGGCGAGACTGAAGGGTTGATTGAGGTGGAGGAGGGAGCGCGACGACGACTTCACCTTGGACAGCGAACCGAGATGTGACGCTGACAATGGCGATGGCGGTTGCGATGGCGGACAGGAGTGAAGAATGAGATAGAGGGAGAGTGGGGCGGGCCAGAGAGGAGGAGGAAAGCGTCTCGGTAGCTCGCAGTGGAGGCCAAGTTTAGGTTCATCACGACGCCCACCTGGCTGGAACAACGTACGCACGTCGCCACACTGGCGTGGCTCTCTCTCTGCCTTCGGCTGACTGGCTTAGACCGACGCCAAAGTTTTAGAGCGCATACCGGTGCAGAGAGTGAAATTCATGCTCAGACGTGAAATACAGTGTTGGCGCTGGCACCGCCTCCTCCCCTTTTGGATTTAGTGTGCTCTTCGCGTCAGTCACACGGCCCAGCGCCAGCTCCTGCTCCAGAAGCAAGCCTGGCCGTGCGAAGGAATTGTCCTCTCACCCAGCTCGGCAGCTCGAAACAAAGGGACGCTCTCGCTCCGCTGAAGCTGCCGGCTGCCGAATGCTGCACCTTTGAGCTGCTGGACAGTCTGGAGTGCTTTTGCGCCTCTGCACGCTTGCATGGCCACGGCTCGCCTCCCTCTGAACATCCGAATCGATTCGACCGCGGGACACCCCCCCCCCCCCC
>AWNI01000003.1:17186-33910 GCA_000517465.1 Moesziomyces aphidis | reverse complement strand
CGCTGGCGGCGCTAGCGTCTATAGGCTCGGTGATTTCTGGGCTCCGCAGAGCTGAACTCTGACCCCTTCAAAGCGCGTGCGATTACGGCACTGGCATCGCTTGGGTGCAGAGCCAACAGTGAACAGCTGGTTGGTTCCTGAGCCTGACCTCCACGAGGACACGAGCCAAGACGGGAGAGGGAGGGTGCGAACAGAGGTGCTGCTAATTCGAGTTCGAGATGACGGCAAGCTGCTGCATTCGCTCCTCGGCAAGCCTGCCTCAGGTCGTGTGTCTGGCGCGTCCGGCCCTTGCCCGCTTACATTCACGTCAAATGCGCACGCAATGGCATACTCTGCGCGCATTTCAGGCTTCCTTCTGCCTGCGGGTTGTCCAAAGATTCGCTTGCTCCCGTGTAGTTCCCAGCATGATCGCGGCAGACAAGCCCTTTGCAACAATCGATTCTCAGTTGGAGGCGACAAGGAGCTCGGATCTCAGCCGACAGCATTTCACCCCAGGCAGCATCGAAAAATCGAGAATCCAGGGGTGCCGACGCGGCCCCCTAAAAAAAGCGCGTTGCAGGTCAACGCGGTGGCTGTCCCTCTCGGCTGCGGCCACCTGGCACCCTTAGAACGCCGTCCGGTGGTATGCTCGCTCGCCCAAGACCGAACCAGCCTTCTTCGCAACGATCGGCGACTCAAGCCAGGCCATTCGGACCGCTTGGCATCGACAAGGTCGCCTCAGACGCCAATTCCATACGGCCACCGACGTCAGCGGCAGCCCACTCACGTGTCAAAGCGGCGTGAACCAGGCACGGCCAAGCTCTCCTGAAATATCGCATGCACACATCTATGTGCAAAGACTTTGAGGCCGTCACCCTGCAGCCCTGTTGGTTTCACATTCGGTCCCCTCGAGAGCAGCGGTTGGTTGCAGCGCACTCCCATCGGTCGATTCCTGCACCCAACCCGATTGCTCCAGGTCTTGCCCGTGATCGTCAGACGCTGCCGATCGGAAGCAATGGTAGCGTCGCGAGGAAATTCTTTGAGTTTGTTACGCTCGCGTCTCGAACAACGAGGCAAGGCCCACTGGAATTCTTTCGTGCGAAATGGACGACGATCACACATGCGCTGGCGAGCCTTCGCGTCGGCGGCTCGGGGCTGCGCAGGGTCGGTCTGCCCTGCACGCTTCGGTCGAGTCGAGTCGAGCCGAACTGACTGACTCGTCGCGCGCGCGCACCGGTGGCTGAGCAGAACCCTTCCGCACGTCCGCACTCTACGCCCTCCCTCGACACCATCATCCGTTTCTGCACCCACTTCCATCCGCAGCAGCTCAAGTCTCTTTCAGCATTAACCCATCACACGAACACACCCTTCTTCTTCAAGCCAACGCACATCTCTATACAAAATGGTCAGCATGCCACAACTCCCAGCTCCATCCACTCGCCGTTGCGAGCCGGGGTGGCCTCGCATCGCGATCCTCGCCAACTCGCACATTGCCTCCGCGCGCGTCTTCGCGTCCACGTCCGCATCCATTGCCGCCGCACCTGCACTCCAGGCCGAACCTGCTCCGCCCTGCGCTTACGAGCAGCCCGATCGGAACGCAGTCCGTTGACGCGTCATCCGCCACAGTCGCATCTTGAATAGTCGCCAGCTGCTACCATCGAGGCATGTCGCCGTGTCAACTGCTACTCGTTCGAGTTCAGATCGACCGCTCGTAGAAGGCTTCGCCAGCGCCGATGCATGTGCGTGTTTCCGCACCGCCCGTCAACTCCGAATTGCGGACACCGACGAGGGACTGGTGCGCGGCCAGGGGGACCACGAATCGATCTGCATGGTTGAAGTTCCCGCCGAACATCATGCCGCACAGATGCAAGGACAGACGGAGACGGCAATGTAGCGAATGCAGGCTTCGCGATGCTTGTGCCGCCCGGCAGCCTGACCAAGGAGACAGAAAGCTCGATTAGCTAGTGTCGATCGGCCAAAGTCAGCTTGCATATCTATGGTTGTGGCTCAGCATGCCTCCCAACACCATCCAGTCTCGCGTTGGACCAAGCCGCAGGAACATCGAATTCTGACCGAACTTGCTTCTCCGACTTCCACCTTTCCGCGACCTCCGCTTGCTGCCGCCCATGCTGCTGTTCCAACCTTGCCCCGACTTGGCTCTTTTGCGAATTTCGACTCCGCCGTCGCCACCGCCTCCGCCACCGCCATCGCGGTCTCTATCGCCGATGCCATCGCCCGGCTTGCCTCACCTCCACCTATGGCTTCTCCTCCGCTCTACCGTTCTGAACGATCGTGCACTTGCTCATCACTCGCGCTTCTTGCCATGCTTTGGCTTCTACACCGCATGCGCCCGTTGCTGCCGATCACGATGCTGCGTCGATCCGATGAACCATTCATGCGACTCTTGATCTGGCCTTTGCGACGATCATGCGATCCTCACAATGCCGCTCTCCGCATACTCTCGCCTGTGCCAATGCTTCGTGCTGCTGTCATCTCGACAGTCCATGAACATTGACAAGCGTGAGTATCGCCGAAGCCACGAGACACGCAGCGAGACGAAGAGCAGTCATTGCGGCTGCCAGGACGCGCTGCCGTAGGGGAACGAGCGCCAACAGCCGCCCAGGTGAAGGAGCTTGCCGATGTGCAACTCGCATCGAGCCGACCGCAGGTCCGCACAATGGTACACGCATGTAAAGATCTACGTCATCTTTGCGACTGCCACATGCCTTCACCGAAACTCGCCGTACAAGGGACTCCTCGTGGTAGCGAGGTGCAAGCGTCCCTGCAAATACGGCGATAGTGACACGCGCGCGTCTCATCTACGCTACTCTCTTCGGCTTGATCCGTCTCGCGTTCGACCTTGAACCGCAGCACTGCATGCTCACACTTCGAACTGCATCCCCCAACGCTGCTTGCGATCGACCGTCCCCCAAACGGTTCTTGCGGTCATATGCCTCGCACGCGTGCACGCATCTTCTTTTGCTTTTTCTTGTCTCTTGTACAGCCCTCGAGGAGATCATCGCCGCTCGCCCCAAGCGTGCCGGAGCCGGCCGTACCAGCCAGCGCGGACGCAAGGGTGGCCGTAGCGGCCGTCCCAGC
The DNA here is from genome assembly GCA_000517465.1 of Moesziomyces aphidis. Lineage (NCBI taxonomy): Eukaryota > Fungi > Basidiomycota > Ustilaginomycetes > Ustilaginales > Ustilaginaceae > Moesziomyces > Moesziomyces aphidis. Next base: position 30,832 of record AWNI01000003.1, on the reverse strand, counting down.
GCCAAGGCTGCCGCCGTCGGTGCTGGTGCCCAGAATGCCGCGGTGATCGCCGCCTCCAACCGCAACAAGCCCCCCGTCGTTATCCCCGGCCGCAGCGCCAACACCGGCAGCAAGATCATCCTCAGCAATCTGCCTCTCGATGTCACCGAGGCACAAGTCAAGGTTTGTATGCAATCCCGCACACGGCCCAGGTTCGTACGCGATGCTGACTCCGCGTACATGTGTTGCGGTCGTGACCCGACAGGAACTCTTCTCCACCACTATCGGGCCTCTTCGCAAGGTGGCCATGAGCTACCGCGCCAACGGACAGTCGACGGGCGTCTGCACCGTCGAGTTCCAGCGCGCCGACGACGCAGGCCGCGCCTACACTCAGTACAACAACCGATTGATCGACGGCAGTAAGTAGCAGTCACTCTCGCATACAAATCTTGAGTTCCATCAGGCTCTCGTACAAGCATCGCGCTGATCCATCCGCCGTACTTCGCTTGACCGTCAACAGAGAAGCCCCTCAAGGTCGAAGTGGTCGTGGACCCCGCCAAGGTCGCTGCGGCGCCAGCAGCTGGTGCGCGCGGCGCCAAGGGTGCAGCGGGTGCCGCTGCCGCTGGAGCCAAGGGCCGAGGTGGCCGTGCTGCTGCCGGTGCTGCCAAGCGCGGCCGCGGTGGCCGTGGCAACGGCAGTGGCAGCGGCGCCAAGCGCGAGGCGCGCCCCAAGAAGACGGTTGAGGATCTCGACGCCGAGATGGAGGACTACAACAAGCAGGGCTCCACCGACGCTGCCCCTGCCGCCTAAAGCGTTATGCGCCGGACGCTGTCTCCGGGCTAGCGCCGCTGGTCAACTACGTCCGTTACAAATGCCTTCCGAATGATCACACCGCCACGATTCGTCACGAGCCTCTTTACCGCTACACACTGCCTGCTTCCAACGTCTGCCTTGCGTTTGGTCCGTCGCCGCTGACAGAAAGCCGCGAGAGACTTGAGAGACAGTCACGACTGAGGCCGGTTCGGACACGAGCTGATTCTGAGAGATGCAGCTGAGAAGGTTTGGCGACGCGTGCCGGTGAAATCGCGTTTCGACGCGTCGGATTTTTGGCAGACCAACACCTTGTCGGCTGAGTCGGGAAATGCGAAGGAAAAGAGCGATGTGGTGCCGCCCAAAGTCAGAGGAAGGGCTCGCGGAGCAATGTACGCGACACGCGACTTGCTCCACTTTTTCGCGGCGCGGTCGGCACGCATGCCTCTCTGCGGAGGTCCTTACTTCCAGCACACTATCCTCGCCTCTCTCCCTTACGCACAACCCTACAGCAAGCCTGCGACATCCAAGACCTCGCAGTCAATACGATCGGACAGTCTAGCAAACAAAGACGATCGAATTGTCTGGAGCACTCGAAACACGACTGGGAACCCTGGGTAGAAGCGCGCAGGATGCAATCCTCAGCCTCAACGACACAGGCAGTGCCGCCACAGCAGACGCCTCCGGACCTGTTCGCGGACGTGCAGTTTTGGATCAATGACGACGTCGATCAAACAACACACGACGAAGTGAGTACCGAGCCGCAGCCTGAGACTAGCCATTCTGGAATGCAGCTCTGACCCTCTTGACCCTCTCTGGCACCCTTATGGCTACGGCACAGATTCGCAAACTGCTCTTCCAAGGCGGTGCGCAAGAATACAACCCCAGCTCGACACCAAGCGGAAGCGCATCGGCGTCGACGCAGCTGCGCTTCGAGCTTGACGCGGTTACGCACGTCATTGCCAACTCGGTCGAGTTTGAAGAGTATCGACACTGCATCGAGCCAACGCTGCCCGAGTCCAGTCCTGATTCCAAGCGACCGCTCGTTGTGACTGTAAGTGGGACTTCAACGCTCTCATGCCCTACCCAATCTTGACAATCCGCAGAGAACTGACCCGCAAAGACCCCTCTTCTGCTTTGCCCTTGGTGCGTCGGCTGATCCGATCGATCGGATCGTAGCCCGACTGGGTGCGTCGCAGCGCGCATCTCAAGATCCGCCTCAAAGAGGACCGCTTCTCGTGCCGCGCCGAGATGATCTTCTCGGGCCTCTGCGTGACGGCGTCCAAGTCCGAGGTGTCCAAGGCGGACCGCGAGCTGATCAGCAGCATCGTCGCCGCCTACGGAGGGCTGTGGCGCGAAGACCACTTTTTCGACGTCAACGTGCTGCTCACCACATCCATCTCGAGCAACAAACTCGCGCGCATCCTCAACAGCCCGGGCAAACAGACCATCTGCGTGGCTCCGCAGTGGATCAGCGACTCGTGGCGCTTGCAGAAGCGGCTTCCGTTGGACTCGTACCAGTTTCTGCCTGGCCAGGCAAAGTTGCCGCCGTGCTTTGCGGGCAAGACCGCGAGCGGGTCGCCGCTCACTTCGCCTCGACGCGATCGCGTCGCCATGAGCCTGGTTGGTGAAAAAAGCCGCAGTTCGGCCAGTGCCGGCAGCGCGCGTGGCGTGTTTCGTGGCAAGAGCGTGCTGCTGGCACGCGATGTGTGCCGCGCGAGCGAGCAGCAGCTGCGGTCGCTCGAGCACTTTGTTCGCCACTCGGGCGGCACCATCCGACGTGCGCCAACGGATCTGGACGGCATCGCGCAGGCGGCGCGCAACTCGGACTACGTCGTGTGCCGCTACCGCGAGGTGCAGGAGTTCCGCGAAGCCATCCGCCAGTCCAAGCAGGTCGGCAACCTCACCTGGCTCATCTGGGTCGTCTCCAACGATCGGCTCAGCGACCCGCGCCAGGAGCCGCTGCACTTTCCCGTTCCGCGCACCCCGATCGCCGAGTTCCAGGGCGTCGCCATCACGATCTCCAACTACCGAGGCGCAACCAGGCAGTACCTCACCAAGATGGTCAAGCTCATGGGCGCCACCTTCTCAGGCACCCTCACGGCACAGACGAGCCTGTGCGTGGCGGCGAATTTGGCGAGCGAAAAGACCGAGCGCGCGAGGGATTGGGGCGTGCCCGTCGTGAACCACAAGTACATCGTCGATTCCTTCTTGGCCTGGGCGCCCGTCGAGAGGGCCAAGCTCAAGTACATAGATTTCCCAGACGGCGTGGATTACAACTTGGACGTCGGCGACACCAGGGTGACGGACGAAAGTCTTGGGCCGTGGATCGACGACGCCATCAGCAACAACGAGCCCGTCGACCTGCCCACAAGCGATCCAGCTGTACCTTCGCTGCACTATGCCGCCGACGAAACTTCGTCTGCGGAGACAGGGTCAGGAGGAGCGACGTCGGAGCCTCAACCCGCCTCGGACCAGACCACCGATGTTGCAGAGCCCGCAGACGCGACACACATCGAGCACACCTCGCCGCCGGCTACGCCGACGCGCCGCCACAGTCAAGGTGAAGCGAATGTTTCGTCGGAAGCCGATGCGACCGATGGCGCACACAGCGTGCCGGCCAGCCCATCTTCGCATCGCGGCACCAAACGTAGCCGTCTAACGGTGCTGGGCGAAAGCACCAAGCAGCCATCATGTGCGTCTGCCGAGTTGGCCTCCGCTGACGCGTCGGCGACCAAGAAGCTCAAGACCGCTGTTGTTTCCGCCGCCGAGGTGGAAGGGGAGGTGCGTGTGGCGACGAGCAACTACAAGCTCAAGAAGACCGACGAGACCAAGCTGCGCGCGGCGGGAGTTGTGGTGGTGGACTCGATCGAGCGCGCGCACGTGCTCGTGACACCCAAGCTGTCGCGCTCGCCCAAGATGCTCTACGCGATCGCGTCCGGTGCGGTAGCGATCGTGTCGCCCGACTGGCTGGGAGCGTGCATGAAGCAGCGCACCGCCGTGTCCACGGCCGACTACGCGCTGGTCGACCGCGAGGGCGAAAAGGCGTATGGCATCCAGCTTGCCGACGTGCTGGAGCGTCGCCAAAGCATTTTTGCGCAGGGCATCTACTGCGGGCACAAATTTTGGCTGGGTCGGGGTGTGGACGACACTGGCTCGCTCGCCTCTCTCATCGGAGCTGCGGGTGGAAAGTTGGGCCAAGGAAAGTGGGACGAAGAGGCACTGCGCGAGGACCCAGAGCACTGCCACTTGGTGGTGGAAGAGGACCACGCGGCGGAATGGCGCCCACTGGTCGGCACGAGTACTATCGACGGCGAGCCGCTGAAGTTGTTCAAGAAACAGCTGGTGACCGACTGCATCTTTGAGCAGCAGCCGCGCTGGGACCGCCACCTTGTCGACGGCCCGCCGGGTGCCAAGACGACGCCGAGCAAACGGGTGCGCACGCCGAAACGCATTTCGCGCTAGAATCGCATTCGATCACAACTACATCCGGCGGTATATCTGCAATGCATTGCTGTGAAGAAAGATTAGAGGTTTGCCTTGAGGAAGGTGCGGTAATCGTTGGTGGCAGTGACAAAGTGGTCCCCGATGTAGATGTCGAAATGGCCCATGCCGTCGTAGACCTTGACGGTGGCTTTCGGCGCTTTTTCGGCGTAGGAGAGGGTGGGCCCAGGCGGCGCTACGGAATCCTTGCCACAGACAGCAAAGAAGATCGGGCAGGTGACCAAGGCGGTCTTCCAGCCGGGGTTGTACAAGCCGATGGCGAGGGCGAAGCGCGCTGCGACGTAATCCGGCACGACATCCACCAAGTTTTCCGGGATGAGCTGGCGATACTGAAACACGTCTGGCGCATTCATGAGCGCAGCTAGAGCGGCAAAGCAGAGTCAATCGGAGGTGAGCCCACTCGAATCCGGGAAAAGCAGCAAGGATAAGACGGGGGGGACTTACTTTCTCCTGGCTTGCCGGCGAGTTGGACGCGAACGATGTCGTTGCCTCTTGAGAACAGCAGGTCGCGCAGACCGAGAACGCCGAGTTTGAGAAGGGGCAGGAGGCCCACAGTCTGGGATGAGTGCAAGCCCGAGGTGAAGGGGCACTGCGAGATGACCGCCTTGATCCTCTTGTCCTTGGCGGCGACACTGATCACATGGCCACCGCCGAAGCTGCTGCCAAAGATGCCGATCCTCTGGTTGTCTACGCTCTCGAGCTTCGAGGTGTAGTCGATCGCCGCGTTCCAATCCTGGAGCTGGAGGTTGATGTCGAGCAGCTGGCGGGGCTGGCCAGTGCTCTCGCCAAAGTTGCGGTAGTCAAAGACGACGCAGACAATGCCAAGGTCTGCGAAGCGGGAGGCAGTGCGATCGAGACCCATCTCCTTGATACCTCCGAGTCCATGGGCAAGGATCATCGCTGGGTACTTGTCGCCATGGCGCGATTCGCCAGATGCGGGGCGAAGCGGGGGAGCAGTGGGATGGTACACCCATGCTGCACACAGATCGTCGCCCGAGGCGATCTTGACGTCTTCGCGTCGAAAGGCAGAGGTCCTTGCTTCTGTCGACATTGTTCGAAGAAAGTAGTCCAAACGACAGCAGGTATAGAGGTTCGTGTGGGAGCGTATCGAAGGATGAGAAGTCGTATATATTGTCCATCCCGGCTAGGAAGAAGCTGCCGCCATGTGGAGGAAAGCAGGCCCTTCGAGCAGTTTGGCCGAGCTGTGTGAAAGGCGAGCGCCAATTTGGACACCGCCAAAGCCACAGTGCGGGGTTACCGCCAGAGTCACCACCGCATCGGTCACCACCACATCAGTCGCCACCGGATATCAAGTCACAGCGTGCCGTGATAACGACGCACGGTCTGCCCAAAGGCAAGGGATGCCAACGTGTGACTGTCAACGAGTGCGTAGCAAGACGGACGCACCGTTCTGCGACGGGCAAGGCGTCGGCACTTTATTTTCAAAGTCGGCCATGCCGGTCCCAGCCACGAAAGAGCGGATCGGCAACAGATGCGAGAGCCCGATAGCGACGGATCACCTTCCCATTGGCGGCCATCTCGTCACGCTGGACCTGGTCCATGTTGCCATGTTGCTACGGCCTCTGCCGTCTCCGACAATTGGCTCCGTGTCGCACAACCCACACGACGTGGCAGCCGGCTCAGACAGATTGAATGTCGGGGTGCATGGAAGCCTGTGCCCTGCATTCGATACGCGCACGGAGGCTCGGCGGAGAGAACCGCACACCCAGGAAAGTGCGAAGCGAGCGCGGATGCCAAGCTCTTCAACACCATGCTTTCGCCATGTGGCCATGCCCACGTCTCGGACGCCATCCCGTGCGGGGTAAGCGCGGGGTGAGCGCGGGGTAAGCTACAAGCTCGGTCGATGTCCAGACGTACGAGAAAGGCGTCGAGAAGACGTTTGATTCGGCCGGTCGAGTTGCTCGAGGCAACGGAAACGGCGGTGGGCTACATCGCATGGTCATGGGCAAGCATGCTGCACTACGACAACGAGGCTGATGGCATGATCTCTCGGGCGAGACAGGGCTTCGACCGGTGAATTCGGCAGGAAGTCGCGGCGAAGTCGCTCAATTTGTTGCTTTTATCGAGCAATGCCGCGGAGCTTTTCTGCATCCGCCACCCTCAGCCTCAGCCTCGTCCTCGAGCCAGTCATCCTATCAGCGCGGGCTCACCCCATCCATCTGATGCTCATCTCGCAGCGCCACACATCTCGGCGTGGGAATCGCGGGGCTCCACTTCCGTCTGTGCTGACAATGTTGCACTGTGCAGCTCGTCGCAGCGGCACGCCCAGGATCGTGTCGCGCAACGTCGAATAGTCGAATACCGCTCAACCGCCGAGGTTCCCCGCACGCGCCGTCGGCAAGCTTCGCGCGGAGATTCAACCTCGGCCCCACCACGGGACTCGACTCCCTCACCGACCGTCGGTTCCAACGGTCGCCCTGCCATCAGTACGCTCTTCGACCTTCGTACCTTCGCGCTAGACTGCTTTCCGCCTTTCTGGGTCGTGTGTTTCCTGCGCACGTCCCCTGCGATCAACAATCGATACCAACCAGATGGCACGCGAAGCTGAACCCCTTGAACTCGCTCGACGTGCGCGTTCGCCACGCCGAGTCGCTTCTCCAGCCGTGTGTACCCAAGAGAGGAAAAAAAACTTTGGGTCTCACTGGGTCTTCATAGCCGAGCCTTGCCCTTTTGATCCACTCTACACTTGCCTGCTCCGTCCACTGCGCACCCTCCGGCCGCACGCCAAGCAGCGTGCCTGGCAGATCGTCAGCTGGACAGCGCTAGTCTCGCAGGCCATGTGCCTCGATGGCTTATTTCCGTCGTATGCGTGCCTGGATGCATCCAGCCTGGGTCGTCCGGTGTGCCCCCTCCGTGTTCATCGATGCAATCGTGAGCTTCCCCACGTCCCCGTTCGTGCAGCCTCCCATCAGACCCCTCGCTCCTTTGCCAATGCCCAGTGTGTAGCACATACTGAGCGGCATTCATACTTAAAACTCTCAAGCCTCACCTCATCCTCGTCTCGTCATCGTCCCCCCACTCACCTTCTCCCCCACTCCTGCACCCTCTTCTCCTACCGCATTCTCTGCCACTGCGGCCACATTCATCATGAGGACGGGTCAGCTGAACCACCCCGACCCCCAGCACCCTTACAATCTGCCAACATGGCGCAAGCTGCTCATGCTCGCCACCGTCTCGCTCACCGCCTTTGCGGCTAACGAGATGGCCGCTGCCCATCTCACTGCGTTCCCCGAAGTCGCAGAGAGCTTCAAAGTCACCATCGCCGCCACCGCCAACACCATCGGCATCGGTATTCTCGGTCTCGGCACGGGTCCGCTGCTCTGGAACGCCATCTCCGAGTCCGTCGGTCGACGTCCCGCTTACCTCCTCGCTTGGACACTCTACATTCCATGCACCGTCTGGCTCGCAAGGGCAGGCAGTTTCAATAGCTTTGCGGCTGCCAGGTTCTGTGCTGGTTTCGCCGGCTCCGTCTCGCAGACCGTACCTGCCTCGCTCATCTCCGAGACTTTCATGCCTGAACACCGTGGTGCGGCTATTGCTGCCTGGACGGTGCTCCTCATCGCCGGACCCGTCACGGCACCCGTGATTGGTGCAGGCATCCTTACCAAGACTACCGACTGGCGCTGGGGTAAGTTGTTCCACCTTCTTTCGCTGGACGTGGGTGAAGTCACTGTTCTAACCTAGCTCATTCTTCTCCTCCGCTACAGTCTACTATCTGACGTTGATCCTGGCCGGTGCGCTCTGGGTCTGCATCCTCCTCTTCGTGCCCGAGACGCTGTACAGCCCCAACCGTTCGGCACCCACGGCCGCACACGATGCCCCGTCGCGCAACGACGATTTGGAGAAGAAGGACTCGCACTCGATCGAGCACGGCACTGCTACGCCCCCTCTCAGCGGCTCTGCCGGTGCGCTCGAGAGCGGCTCGCACGGCCGCATCGGCGCAGCATGGTATCCGTGGAAGGAGCCCGCGCGCTTCGTCGGCGAGATCGTCGCTCCGCTCAAGATGGCCATGTACCTCCCGGTCATCCTGCCCTCCATTGTCTACGCGGTCATCTTCATGTGGTCAGTCGGCTTCACCGTGGTGAGCCCACAGGTGTTCCCGCGTCCTCCTTGGCACTTCACAAACGTCCAGGTCGGTCTTGCCTTCCTTGCCGCCGCCGTCGGTGCGCTGATTGGCAAGTTCGCCGGTGGCTTCGTCAGTGACTCTACGGTCAACTTCTTTGTTCGACGCAACTCGGGCTCGATCGACGGCCCGCGTGTGCCCGAGTACCGTCTCTGGGCGCTGCTGCCGCAGGTACCGCTGCTCGTGATTGGCCTGCTGCTCTACGGAATCGGCTACCAGAAGAAGCTCGACTGGCCCGTCGAAGTCATTGGCGGTATCGGCGTCTACTACGTTGCCAACTCGGCGGCCGGCGGTATTCTGCAGACCTACATTATCGAAACGTACTTTACCAAGGCAGTGCACGGCATTGCGCTCTTCAACTTTGTCAAGTGCTGTCTGGCCTTCTCGGCGCCATTCTTTGTGCCAGAGTGGTCGTTCGAAGGCTTCACAAAGGCGTACGTCGTCCAGGCCGTCGTCACGGCAGCTGTCACCTTGGCCATGCTGGTGGTGCTCATCGCTTTCGGTGCGCGCATCCGCAAGGCCCAGAAGATGGTCTCCACCGCTTGATATTGCCACAACAGTTCTGTACAGATACCTCACGCTTTGACTTGTACCAATGGCGCCAATTTGGACATCGCGTCACCCACACCTCTGAAAAGCAGAAACGCGAGTTGCACCTTGCTTCTCTCACGCGGAAGCATGCCACACAGCTGATGAGTGAAGGAGAAGATGGTATGAGTACAATTTTTGGCATCGGGACAAGATACAAACAAAGGCAGGGCAGCGAGCCTGCGCGCGGTGTGCGATCATTGTGGGCGCGGCGGCATGCCGAAACTGAAATGGCGACAGAAGTGAGTAGAGGGAATTACAAGAAGCGGGGTCAGTTTCGAGACGCGCGTGACGTTTGGGCTGAGGACGGCGGTGCAGCTACTTACCCGGGAGGCGGGCGGGGCGGGAAGCCGCCTGGTGGGGCCACAGGGAAGCCGGGGGGCGGTCCGCCTGGCATGCCGGGGAAGCCGGGTGGGCGGAAGCCAGGCGGGGGGCCGACGGGCATGTTGCCGCCAGGCGCAGGCATGCCCGGAGGGCCGGGCATGGGGGGACGCGCGTAGGGCATTGGCCTGCCCATCATGGGTGGCGGTGCGCCTGCCATGGGCGGCACGGCCAAGCCCATCCCTCGTCCCATCGGCGCACCTTTGCCAGGACCGGGCTGCATCTGTTACGCGATGCAAATGCAGAGCGAGCCTCGTCAGTGTCTCGATACCTTCTATAGATGATGATGCAGATATACTTACTGTAGGTTGCATTCTGTCGTCTGCGGGCGGAGGTGCCTCGATGGCCATGCTCACGATGTGTTCGCCGCGGAGGATGAGCAGACCGAGTGTCCTCTTCTGCTCTAGGACAACATCTGCTGCGCCTGCCATTGCTGCATCGTCGTCCTCGTCATCTTCCGCAGCCGCCTTGCCCGCCTCGACCGCTGCAGCCGCGCGTGCCTTGGCCTTTCTGGACTTGATCTTGCGGTACTCTTGCGAGTCAGCGAGCACGAGGTTCATGTGAGCGTCGAACGCGAGCAGCTGGCCGACGATCTGGCGCGAGTCGTTGAGCGTGATACGCAGGCGGTAGTTGATGAGCGACATCATTTTACCGCCCTTGGGCTTTGTGGGAGGCATGGTGACGGTAGTATGCGCTTCGCAGATGGAAGCTGAGGTGTCGTGAGGAGGTTGAACTGGGCGCGGCGCGGCGTATCGGCTGCGAGTAATCCAAGTCGCAGTCGACCAAGGGAGGCTGGATGGCACTGCCTCTCGGTTGAATATGTGTAGATGCGCTGATTCGTGAAGCCTCGTCCAGGCTCGTTAGAACAAAGGTTCGCAGGGCGTGCGAGTTGGAGATATGGAGGAGGATTGCGAAGAGTGCGGATGTGAAGTTCAAGAGGCTCACTCTCGGAAAACGGCACGGATCTGCCAACGTCACGTGTAGCCCGCTTTTTTGAGCAAGCTCCACTAGCAAACAGGCTCTAACATCAATTAATTTGAAAACGCATGTGCGAGAAAAGAGCTCGAACATTGCTGACATTTTAGCTTCCCCGCGCCCTGCATACCGATCAACCCTCCTCGTCAGCATGCAGCTCGCTGGATGAGTAGATCCAGCAAAGTGCACTCTGGCGCTTCTCTCCCTTCTGTTCAACCTGGTCGCATTGAGCGAGGTTGTGCGGATGGGACGGACCGCCGTCAGAAGGTGGAAACGTTGTCAGGACGGGTGGAAGCGAGCAGGCCAGGCCAGGACGGACCGGGCATAAGTTCGGCTGAGCTTGCATGGGGTTTATGCCCGTCTGCCATGCGCATTTTGGAGCGTCGAATTGCGCGCCGGGGCAACGTCGAGAGAGAGCCAAGCCCGTCAACGGGCAGCAGACGATGGTGGGAACGGGGCGCTGACCCTCGATCGGAAAGGTCAACTTGGCGTCAACCTCGCTCGCGATTTCGCCCCGCCCAGCCAGCGACGCCCCGCCCGCTTTCCCGCCTCTGGCCAGGCCAACCCGGCTGAATCTCGACGGCGAGCACGCTGCAACGCATGAGCCGCCGTCCGGACCCACGGGCATTTCTCCGAGCTCGCTTGTCCTGCCCCAGCGTGTCGCCCCGACGCACATTCTCATGCGAGCCCGCTCTCTCGCGCAGCAAATACGTCCGAATCCCCGCATCAGCACCCCGGCATTGTTCGCAATTCTGTCCTGCCATTTCTTGTGCCCTGTGATTACGGCTCCCGCTTCAAAGTTGCGAGGAAAGGCGAGAGACGCAGGCACACGTCAACGACTCCCTCTTGTCTCGCCCAGCCGCCGATCGATGGGCGCCAGCGTCCTGCTCGCTCAGCTCGGCAGCATTCTGATCCCAATAGCACGCTTGGCCAGCTCGCTCTCGATGCTCACGCTCCGTTTGAGATCCAGACATAATCGCCGGGCGGCTTTTGCTTCACATTCTCCGCAGGTGCTGACCTCCCGGACGCGGCGTGAGTGCTTGTTCCGACCTCTCCATACGCACCTCCTTCTCTTCGTCGACCCACCATCTTTCCCAAGTTATCGCCCCCGCATTCTGTCGGCACTGTTTCGAGTAACTGTCTCTGTTTGCCTATCTGTGTCTGCGGCTGCATCTTGCTCTACACAGCGTGAAGCGATCGTCGCTCCAGCATGCCTCCGTTCCTCTCCACCTTCCGATCTCGGACCAACTCGCTGCTCGAGACCATCACCGGCGTCATCCCTGACTCGCCGCCCAACGGCACCTTCAAGGATCGCTCCCTCACCTGCCGCAAGTGCGGCAATCGCTTCCGTGATGCTCTTGAACTGAGCTCTCACTTCAACCTCCTCCCGCACCACTCGGACTACTCGGACAGCCACGACTATGCATCCTTCATCCGACCCAAAGCTAGACGCACCAAGATCGCCACAGCCCCTCTTGTCGATACCGCCGAGGCTGCGCCGGTCACAGCCGGCTTCAGCGAGGCAGAGGCATTCTACGCCGTGCAGGACAAAGAGAACAGGATCGATCGCCCTGCGCTCCTCCGCAAGTTCCCCACGCTTTCGAACCTGGCTACCGCTACGAGTGCCGAGCAACAAGCGATGCAGACGGGCACCGACTATGCGGACGGAGATGGTCCTCCGCAAAGTCCCAGCGCAAAGGCAAAGGGCAAGCAGAAGGCGTTTCCGCTACTGCGAAGGGAAGACTCTTATCCCTTCGGCCAGCCGCTTTACTCGTCAGACGAAGACGAGGATACAAAAGCACCGGGACCGTCCAATGCACCTCCGATCAGCTCTCTGCGATCGCGTGCACGAAGCGCGACTACTCAGGCCCTAATGCCCGAGCCTGCTCTTCCACCTCGTCCTCGCATCTCCACCTCGTCGTCTGTCGCATCCAAATCTACCACCTCGCGGCGTCAAGCGCCACCGCTGCCACCCAAGATCCCCGCTTTCGACTGGGATAACGACGATGCCGCCTCGATCCACTCGGACGCCAGCTTCCGTACGGCCGGCTCCACCGAGTATGCAGACGAGAAAGCTGCCTTCAAGAAGGACTCCAAATCAGGCTGGGGCACCTCGAAAGCAAGCGACCGCGATCATAGCGCGAATGCGAGTACGAGCGACATGAGGAGACACGATCTTCGTCCCGACAACATGCGTCACATTAGCGAGTCGGAGCTCCTGCTTCACAGCGCCGACGCTCCAGACTACGATGCGCCGCCATCCTACCACGAGCTGCACGGCGATACAGACCCTTTCGACGATCTGACTTCTCGAACCGGGTCTGCATCGCGCCCGCATGCGTCTCGACGAGCGCACTCGCGCCCAGAGGGTTTCGCTTCAATGCCGACGTCGCCCATCAACCGTCTTCACACCGGCACATCCCAACGGCCGCGCAGGTCCACCAATGCGTGGCTTGCGTCCCCATCACCCGTGTTTCCTGTCAGCTTTGCCTCTGCCTCGCATCCATGGAGCACTGGCGAGAGCGACCTCTACTCCAGCAATGACACCAAGCCCAAGCTTGACGCCTCGCTTCCGCCCCTTGCAGCCTCGTCGGCGCTATCTTCGCCCGCCTCGCCATCGAGTCCGAGGACGCCATTTGCGGCGTTCGGCGACCTGCCGCGTTCGTCGTCGCCATTCGCCCTCACGCTACCAAATCCTTCGCAGATTACGTCCAACGCGCGATCCAGTGAAGCAGGCACAAGGAGGAAGCGCATTACCAGCCGAGCAAAGTCCGACGCCGCAGTACCGAGCACCCGCTGCCCGACTTGCTTCACAAAGTTTGCCTCGCTCGACAAGACGCTCGAGCACATGGACAACTCCGACTGCGGCGCCATCGAGTTCGAGAGCGGCATCATGTAGGGCGCACGCCATTGCAGCAATTGCCAAGCAGACACGAGTATCTCTCGGTTTGCCCGTTTAGGCCTGTCAGCCTTGTTTGAGGACGATGAGAACAAGACACGGAGCCACAAACAGGCCCCATGTTCTGGATCAACCCTGTGATCTCGGATATGTGCGGAAGATAATACATCATGACGTTCATGCCCGTCGAAGGGGTCAAGACTTGGAGCCATTGCTACGTCTAATTACATGTAGCGCCTGACAGCTTCAAGACGTCGTCGACACTTCCATCGATGCTACGGCATTGCGAAGCGGGCATTGAGGCAATCAAAACTGCCGGCTTTGTATGTGCGCTGTAGGTGCTCTGAGTCAGGCACTGGGTTCGAG